>CM059819.1:91058360-91067558 GCA_030435695.1 Brachymystax lenok tsinlingensis
ATTAAAATTAAAATTAAAATTAAAATTAAAATTAAAATTAAAATTAAAAATTAAAATTAAAATTAAAATTAAAATTAAAATTAAAATTAAAATTAATTAATTAAAATTAAAATTAAAATTAAAATTAAAATTAAAATTAAAATTTAAATTAAAATTAAAATTAAGAATTAAAAATTAAGAATTAAAATTAAAATTAAAATTAAAATTAAAAATTAAAATTAAAATTAAAATTAAAATTAAGAATTCAATTAAAATTAAAATTAAGAATTAAAATTAAAATTAAAATTAAAATTAAAATTAAAATTAAAATTAAAATTAAAATTAAAATTAAAATTAAAATTAAATTAAAATTAAAATTAAAATTAAAATTAATTAAAATTAAATTAAAATTAAATTAAAATTAAAATTAAAATTAAAATTAAAATTAAAATTAAAATTAAAATTAAAATTAAAATTAAAAATTAAAAATTAAAATTAAAATTAAATTATTAATTAAATTAAAATTAAAATTAAAATTAAAATTAAAATTAAATTAAAATTAAAATTAAAATTAAAATTAAAATTAAAATTAAAATTAAAATTAAAATTAAAATTAAAATTAAAATTAAAATTAAAATTAAAATTAAAATTAAATTAAAATTAAAATTAAAATTAAAATTAAAATTAAAATTAAAATTAAAATTAAAATTAAAATTAAAATTAAAATTAAAATTAAAAATTAAAATTAAAATTAAAATTAAAAATTAAAAATTAAAATTAAAATTAAAATTAAAATTAAAATTAAAATTAAAATTAAAATTAAAATTAAAATTAAAATTAAAATTAAAATTAAAATTAAAATTAAAATTAAAATTAAAATTAAAATTAAATTAATTAAAATTAAAATTAAAATTAAGAATTAAAATTAAAAAATTAAAATTAAAATTAAAATTAAAATTAGAAATTAAAATTAAAATTAAGAATTAAAAATTAAAATTAAAAATTAAGAATTAAAATTAAAATTAAATTTAAAAATTAAATTAAAATTAAAATTAAATTAAAATTAAAATTAAAATTAAAATTAAAATTAAAATTAAAATTAAAATTAAAATTAAAATTAAAATTAAAATTAAAATTAAAATTAAAAATAAAATTAAATTAAAATTAAAATTAAAATTAAAATTAAAATTAAAGTTAAATTAAAATTAAAAATTAAAATTAAAATTAAAATTAAAATTAAAATTAATTAAATTAAAATTAAAATTAAAATTAAAATTAAAATTAAAATTAAAATTAAAATTAAAATTAAAATTAAAATTAAAATTAAAATTAAAATTAAAATTAAAATTAAAATTAAAAATTAAAATTAAAATTAAAATTAAAATTAAAATTAAAATTAAAATTAAAATTAAAATTAAAATTAAAATTAAAATTAAAATTAAAATTAAAATTAAAATTAAAATTAAATTAAAATTAAAATTAAAATTAAAAATTAAAATTAAAATTAAAATTAAAATTAAAATTAAAATTAAAATTAAAATTAAAATTAAAATTAAAATTAAAATTAAAATTAAAATTAAAATTAAATTAAAATTAAAATTAAAATTAAAATTAAAATTAAAATTAAAATTAAAATTAAAATTAAAATTAAAATTAAAATTAAATTAAAATTAAAATTAAAATTAAAATTAAAATTAAAATTAAAATTAAAATTAAAATTAAAATTAAAATTAAATTAAAATTAAAATTAAAATTAAAATTAAAATTAAAATTAAAATTAAAATTAAAATTAAAATTAAAATTAAAATTAAAATTAAAATTAAAATTAAAATTAAAATTAAAATTAAAATTAAAATTAAGTTGAAAATTAAAATTCAAGAAATTGAAGTCTGAATTCCAGAATTCAAATTAAGATTGAAATTAAATTAAAATTAGATTGAAATTAAAATTACAAATCTAAATTAGAATTTAAAATTGAAATTAAAATTAAAAATACAAAATTAATTAAAATTAAAATTAAATTGATTAAGGTTCTAAAATTAAATTAAAAATTGGAAAATTAAAATTAGAGTTAAAATTAAAATTAGAATTAGAGAAATTAAATTATTAAAATTAAAAATTAAAAATTAAGTAAATTTAAGAGTAAAAAATTAAAATTAAATTAGAAATTAAATTAGAAATTAGGGTTAAAATTCAAAAAATTAAAATTAAGAAATTAAATGAAATTAGAAATTAGAAATTAAAGAATTAAAATTGAGAATTAAGAGTTCATGAAATTAAAATTAAAGAGATTCAAAATTTCAGAAGTTAAATTAAAATAGAAATGGTTAGAGTTAAAAATTAAAGAGTCAAAATTAAAATTAGAGTTGAATTAAAATTAAAATTAAAATTAAAATTACAAAATTAAATTAGTTGAAATTAAATTGAAATTAAAATTGAAATTAAAATTAAAATTAAAATTAAAATTAAAATTCTAGTTAAAATTAATTAAATTGATTATTGAGTTAAATTAAAATTCAAAGTTAAAATTAAAATTAAATTAAATTAATTGGAATGAAATTAAAGTCCCATTAAATTAAGAATTAAAATTAAATTGAAAGATTAGAACAAATTAAGTAAAATTGAATTAAAATTAAAATTAAAAATTGATTAATTAAAATTAAAATTAATTGATTAAATTAATTAAGTTAGTTAAAGTCACAAGTGATCAGAAGTCAAAATTCAGAAATTAAATTAAATTAAATTAGTTAATTAAAAATTAAGTTATTAGTTAATTGAAATTGACAAAAATTACAAATTAAAAATTAGAAATTAAAAATTAAAATTAAGTTAAATTAAATTAGATTAATTGAAATTAAGAGTAAAGTTTTAAATTAATTAATTAAAGTCAGATAAAATTAAATTAGTTAAATTAAGTTAGAATTAAATTAAATTAAAATTAAAAATTGAGATTCAGAGTCAAGTTAATTAAATTAGTAAGAATTAAATTAGAAATTAATTGAGATTAAGTCAGAGAAATTAAATTAAAGTTAGAAGATTGAGTAGAGAGGTGGGAGTTCATGAGAATTGGAGTGGGAATTAAATTACAGAATTAAATTAAAATTAGAAATGTTCAGATTGAGTTCAAATTCAGTTGAGATTAAATTGTTAAATTAGTTAAATTAGATTCAAATTATTGAGTTAAATTAGTTGATTCAGTTAGTTGTAGTTAATTAAAATTAGTTAATTCAGTTCAGAGTTGATTAGTTAAGTTGGGGTTGGATTGGAGTTGATGGTTGATTGGGTTGATGTGATTAGATTGGGTCTTGATTCAGTTATTAGGTTAGTTAGATTGAGTTGAATTCAAATTAGATTCAGGTTGAATTAATTCAGTTAATTAGATTAGTTGAATTAAAATTAGTTCAGTTAGATTCTGAGTTAGTTAAATTAGTTTAAATTGGGTTAGTTGAGTTGAGTTAAGTTCAGATTAGGAGTTAGATTGAAATTGATTAATTCATTGATTAGGTTGATTAAGTTAAATTATGAGTTGATTAAGTTAAATTAGGATTAGTTAAAATTCAGATTGATTAGATTAGTTAATTAGTTAGATTGTTGAGTTAGGTGTCAAATTAGTTGATTGATTAAGTTAAAGTTCAGTTGATTGATTGGGTTAGAATTAAAAATTAGGAATTGATTAAGTTAGATTAATTAAGTTCAGATTGAGTTGAGTTGATTAGTTGTTGGGTTGAGTTAGATTCAGGTGATTGAGTTCAGTTAGTTAGAATTGATTAGTTGGAGGTTAGAATTAGAGTTGAGTTAGTTAAATTCTAAAATTAAAATTAAAGTTAAATTAGTTAGTTAAGGTGTTCAGTTGGATTATTGTTAGAGTTAAAAATTGAGTTAGTTAATTCAGGATTAGTTAGTTATTAAGTTGAGTTAGTTAGTTGAGTTAAATTGATTAGTTCAAATTGAGTTAGTTAATTAAATTGGGGATTGAGATTAAGTTGGTTGAGTTGATTCTGATTAAAGTTAGGTTAGGTTAGTTAAATTAGTTCATTGAAATTAAAGGGTTCAAATTAATTGGAGTTGATTGATTAGTTGATTGAGTTAAATTCAGTTAAGATTGAGTTAAAGTTAAGTTGATTAATTCAGTTAGTTGATCAAAGTTCAGTTAGTTTGGGATTAGATTAGTTGGATTGAGTTAGTTAGGGTTAGGGTTCAGAGTTAGTTAGGTTAAGTTAGTTGAAAGATTGGTTGATTAAATTAGTTGGGTTCAGGAGTTGAAATTAAATTAGTTCAGAGTTCAATTAGTTAGGTTGAGTTAGGTTGGGTTGGGTTAAATTGGGTTAAGTTAGTTGAGATTAAAATTGGGTTAAGTTAGATTAGGGTTAGGAGTTGAGAAAATTAGGGTTAGTTGATTAGAGTTGATTAGGGTTAAAGTTAGGAAGTTGGGTTAGTTAGGTTAAAGTTAGTTCAGTTCAGGTTGGGTTAGATTGAATTAGTTAGAGTTGGAGTTTTAGAGTTGATTCAGTTAGATTAGAGTTAAGTTCAGAGTTAAATTAAGATTAGAGTTCAGTTAATTAATTAAATTGAATTAAAATTAAAATTAAATTATTAAAATTAGAATTAGTTATTAATTAGATTAGTTAGATTGAATTAGTTAGAGATTAAGTTCAAGATTAAAAATTATTAAATTAAATTAGTTCAGGATTGAATAGATTAGAGATTAAGAGAGATTGATTAGTTAGTTGAGTTAGATTGATTCAGGGTTGAGATTCAGAGTGAGTTAGAGTTAAGTTGAGTTAGGGTTAATTCAGAGTTAGGTTGATTAATTGATTGTTGAGTTTTGATTAGATTAGGTGAGTTGATTAAGTTGATTAAGTTAGATTAAATTGGGTTAGTTAAGTTAGTTGAGTTGATTCAGATTGGGTTGAGTTGAGTTGATTGATTAGTTAGAGTTAGAAGATTGAGTTCATTAAATTGAGTTTCAGTTAGAAATTGATTGAGTTCAGTTAGTTAGTTGAGTTAGTTAGGAGTTGAGATTCAGTTAATTAAATTGATTAAAAATTAAAAATTCAGAATTGAATTAGTTAAAAATTAAAATTAGGAGTTAGATTAGTTAAATTAGATTCAGATTAGAGTTAAATTAAATTAAGTTCAGTTAGGATTAAGTTGATTAAGTTGAGTTAAATTAGTTAGATTGATTAAAGTTGAAAATTGATTGATTAGAGTTAAATTCAGATTAAATTGAAATTAGAGTGAGGTTCAGTTAAAGATTAAGTTGAGTTAAATTGATTAAAGTTAAATTAGATTGAATTAAATTAGAGTTAAAATTAAATTAGATTAATTAGGATTAGGATTAGATTGAGTTAAGTTAAAGTTAGGGTTAGGGTTGATTAGTTAAATTAGTTAAAGTTAGTTAGAGAAGTTAGGGTGATTAATTGATTGGTTGATTAAATTGATTAGGGTTAGGAGTTAAAATTCAGGTTAGTGGGTTAGGATTAGAGAGATTAGTTAAGGTTGGGTTAGTTAGGTTGAGTTGGGTTAGATTAGGTTCTGGATTGAATTGTTCAGATTAGTTAGTTGGTTAAGGTTAGTGATTAGATTGGGTTAGTTAGATTAGTTAGTTCAGTTGATTCATTAGATTGAGTTGGGGTTAGTTAAATTGGAGTTGAGTTAGTTAGGTTGAGATTAGTTGAGTTGAGTTGAGTTGGAGGTTGGTTGGAGTTGAGTTGAGTTGGGTTGAGTTAGTTGAGTTAAAGTTAGATTGGAGTTAGATTAGATTGATTGGTTGATTAAAGGAGTTTAGTTAGATTAGGGTTAGAGTTGATTAGGATTAGTTGGGTTGAGTTAGAATTGATTGAGTTAGTTGATTGAGTTAGTTGAGTTGAGAGTTCAGTTAAGTTGAGACCACAATTGAGTTGGGTTCGATTAGTTAGTTCAAGAGTTGAGTTAGAATTGGGTTGAGTTAGTTAGTTCAGGATTAGTTGAGTTGGATTCAGTGATTAAGTTAGTTAGTTCATTGAGTTGAGTTGAGTTGAGTTGAGGGTTGAGAATTAGGAGTTAGATTCAGTTGGAGTTAGGGTTAGTTCAGATTAGAGTTCTGATTGGATTGAGTTAGTTGAGTTGAGTTGAGTTGATTAGTTGAGTTGAGTTCAGTTGAGTTAGGTTGAGTTGAGTTAGGTTGGGATTGAGATTGATTAGTTGAGTTCAGATTGAGTTGAGTTAAATTGATTAGTTAGGAGTTGAAATTCATGGGGTGATTAGAGTTAGTTAGTTAGATTGAGATTCAGTTAGATTCAGTTGAGTTAGAGTTCAGTTGGATTGATTAAATTCGATTGATTGAGTTGAAATTAGTGGTTAGAATTAAGTTAAGTTAGAATTTAGATTAAGTTAGATTAAATTGAGTTAAAGTTAGTTAGGTTGGGTTAGAATTAGAGTTAGTTAAATTAAAATTGAGATTGAGTTAGAGATTCAGGATTAAATTGAGTTGAGTTAATGATTAGTTAGTTGATTCAAAGTTAGTTGAGTTAAAGTTGATTGAGTTAGTTAAATTCGATTATTAGATTAGGAGTTAGTTGATTCATAAATTGAGTTGGGTTCAGTTGATTCAGTTGAGTTGGATTGTTCAGATTGAGTTAGTTGAGTTAGATTTGAGTTGATTGAGTTGATTGAGTTGAGTTAGTTAGTTAGATTAGGGATTAGAGTTGGTGGAAGTTAGTTAATTGAAATTAGGATTAGTTAGGGTTGGATTGGAGTGGAGTTAGTTGAGAGTTCAGTTGAGATTCAGTTAAATTGATTAGTTGATTGGGTTAAGTTAGAGTTGATTGGAGTTAGGATTGAGTTAGATTAGATGGGTTGATTCAGTTAGTTGAGTTGAGTTAGATTGGAGTTGGATTAGGAGTTAGGTTGAGTTGAGTTAGTTAAAGGTTCAGAGTTGAAATTAGTTCAGATTGAGTTGGTCGTTGAGTTGAATTCTGAGTTAATTGAGTTCAGGATTGAGTTCATTAGTTGGAGTTCAAGAGTTAAAGTTGAGTTAGAGATTGGAGATTCAGTTATTGATTAGATTAGTTGGAGATGTGATTGATTCAAATTGAGTAAATTTTGAATTAGATTCAGTTAGGATTAGTTTGAATTAGATTGATTAGTTAGGTTGAGTTAGATTTTGAGTTAATTCAAATTTAAGTTAGTTAAGTTAGAGTTAGTTCAGGGTTAGATTAAATTAGTTGATTAGTTGTTAGTTGAGTTGAGTTAGTTGGGTTAGAGTTGGTTGGGTTAGGTGGATTCAGTTGGAGTTGGAGTTGAGTTAGATTGGATGGGAGTTAGTTGGGATTGAGTTGGAAGGTTCAGGGTTGGGTTAAGTGATTAGTTCAGTTGGGTTAGGATAAAGATTGATTAAAGTTGTTAAAATTGGGTTAAAGATTGGATTGAGTTAGTTAGTTCAGTTAGGATTAGATTCAGGGTTAAGTTGGATTGAGTTAGTTGGGGTTGATTAAATTAAAGTTGAGTTAGATTAGATTAGTTGAGTTAGGAGATCAGTTGGTTAGATTGATTGGAGATTGATTAAATTGATTGAGAATTGAGTTAGATTGGTTCAGTTGAGTTCAAATTAGAAGGTTAATTGATTAGATTTAGGTTAGAGTTGAGTTGAGTTGATTCAGATTGAGTTCAGTTAGTTGGTTAGATTGGGTGATGAGTTAGATTGAATTAGTTAGATTAGTTGAATTGATTGATTGTGTTAGATTAATTTGATTAGGAGTTCAAATTAGTTGAGTTAGTGAGACCAGATGAGATTAGTGATTAAGTTAGAGATTAAGTTAGTTGGTTCAGATTGGTTGGGAGTTGATTGGTGGGTTAGTTGAGTTGATTGGTTAGATTAGATTCAGTTAGTTGAGTTGAGTTCAGTGAGGTCAGGTTGGATTCAATTCAGTTAGAGGTTGATTCATTGAGTTGGTCAGATTGAGTTGAGGTTGATTCAGGGGTTAGTGAGTTAGATTCAGATCAGAGTTAGTTATTGGGATTGGTTAGTTGGGATTGGATTGATTGATTCAGTTGGGTTGAGTTCAGTTGAGATGGGTTGAGTTAGGTTGAGTTGGGTTAAGTTGATTGAGTTGGGTTGATTCAGATTCAGATTGGTTGAGTTCAGGATTAGTTGATTAGTTTGAGTTCAGGTTAAAGTTCAGTTAGGGTTGGGTTAGGATTAGTTGATTAAGTTGTTGAGTTCAGGAGATTCAGTTGAGTTGAGTTAGTTCAGTTGAGTTAGTTAGATTTGGTTAGGGTTAGTTCAGATTAAAGTTAAATTAGGATTGAATTCAGTTAGTTGATTAGTTGGAATTGAGTTAGATTAGATTGTTAAAGTTGAGTTAAGTTGAGATGGGTTAGGTTGAGATTAAAGTTAGGTCAGGGTTAGTTGAGTTGGTGGAGTTAAGTTCAGTTCAGTTGATTGATTGATTCTGAGTTGAGTTAGTTGGAGTTCAGGTTAAATTCAGATTGGGTTGAGTTAGTTGGAGTCAGTTGATTCAGGTCTGTTGTTAAGTTGATTGAGTTCAGATTAAATTACAGGTTGGAGTTCAGATTGGGATTAGTTGATTATGATTGAAATTGGGTTGAGTTAGTTCAGTTAGTTGGGTTAGGGTTGAGTTCAGTTCAGGTTGATTAGGTTGGAGTTAGTTGAGTTGAGTTAGAGTTAGTTCAGAGTTGAGTTAGGATTGATTAGAGTTCAGATTCAGTTAAGTTGAGGGTTCAGTTGGTTGAGTTAGGTTAGTTGAGATTCAGTTCAGCGTTGAAATTGAGTTGGGATTGGTTCAGGTTAGTTGAGTTAGAGTTGGATTCAGGAGTTCAGGGTTCAGAGTTCAGAGTTCAGATTAATTGGGATATTGAAATTAGTTAGGAGATTGGGTTCAGAGTTAGGTTGAGAGTTAGTTCAGTTGGAGTTCAGATTAGATTAGATTCAGAGTTAAATTCAGGAGTTAGGAGTTGGGGTTGAGTTGAGTTAAAATTCAGAAGAATTCAGTTGAGATTGAGTTGAGTTAGATTGGTCAGTTCAGAGTTAGTTCAATTCAGTTGATTGATTCAAGATTAGAATGGGTTGGTTAGAAATTCAGATTGGAGTTACAAGAGTTGGAGATTAGCGGTTAGTTAAGTTGAGATTCAGATGTGGAAAATTCAGTTAGGTTGATCCAGAGATTAAGTTAAGTTGAGATTGAGTTCAGTTGAGTTGATTCAAATTAGATTCAGATT
>CM059819.1:91067658-91101855 GCA_030435695.1 Brachymystax lenok tsinlingensis
TTACAGAGGATTTGAATTGAAACCTGGTCAACTGCTAGGAAGACAGTTATACTCACAAGTATACCACCAACACTCACGCAGATTCACTGTGGCACCATCAACACGCCTATCCATATCCTAACCGCCATTGCTGGTGACAGCAAAAATGTTTTAGGTAAAGTGGTCGTTGGTCTAGAACATTTCTTCCTTGGTTAAAAATCTGTCATTTTACCAGCACCTGTTACTTTCAGATAGTCACCCCAGACACTTGTAAGTAATGGCAAGTAAAACTGAGAATAATGCACGCAGTGGGGTCACATTAGTTTGTTGCCCAAACGGTTCGGCACTACAAACACAAGTTGGTACACAGATGGTTCCGACTTCAGACGAGTCCCCTGACACTTGTGGGGGTCGTAGAGCAAAACAAAGAACGTCATTGTGTTCGTGAGAGTCTCTTTCCATACAATGGTCAAACGATGTTGTAGGTCAAACCGTTCGGAAGCTACAGATATTTGTGTGAGAAGACTGATTTTCGGATGTCTCATGTTTTGACAAACATCGCCTCGCTTCTGCCGCTTTCACCAAAGATGCAGAGGTGTGACATCAGCGCTTCTGGAGGAGTGAGAAGTGTCTAGTGCAAAGAAAGTGATATATCTAGTTTAAAACTGAAGATTTCAATTTCAAATTAAATGAGATCCAATTCATTTTGGATGTCTTCTTTTTCTCTTTAAAATCTTCCTTTAGCTCATTCTTCATTTGTTTTTTGCTGTTACAGTTAATGAAGATTGAATTTGAAAGACTCAGCAGATGGAATTACAGAGGATTTGAATTGAAACCTGGTCAACTGCTAGGAAGACAGTTATACTCACAAGTATACCACCAACACTCACGTGTGATTCACTGTGGCCTGGCACCATCAACACGCCTATCCATATCCTAACCGTCATTGCTGGTGACAGCAAAAATGTTTTAGATAAAGTGGCTCGTTGGTCTAGGGGTATGATTCTCGCTTTGGGTGCGAGAGGTCCCGGTTCAAATCCCGGACGAGCCCTTTAGCCCAGCCTTTAACAATCTGAGACAGGCGGATCTTGGGCAACTTGTCAGAAGGGCGACTGCCACCGCTGGAGCGCTGATTGATTGATTAAGGCAATGGACTGTTAATCCATTGTGCTCTGCACTAGTTGGTACAACATTTCTTCCTTGGTTAAAAATCTGTCATTTTACCAGTACCTGTTACTTTCAGACGAGTCACCTGACACTTGTGGCTAACGTAGGGCAAAACTGAGAACATTGTGACAGTGGGGTCACATTAGTTTGTTGCCCAAACGGTTCGGGCACTACAAACACAAGTTGGTACACAGATGGTTCCGACTTCAGACGAGTCCCCTGACACTTGTGGGGGTCGTAGAGCAAAACAAAGAACGTCATTGTGTTCGTGAGAGTCTCCCCTTTCCATACAATGGTCAAACGATGTTGTAGGTCAAACCGTTCGGAAGCTACAGATATTTGTGTGAGAAGACTGATTTTCGGGATGTCTCATGTTTTGACAAACATCGCCTCGCTTCTGTCCGCTTTCACCAAAGATGCAGAGGTGTGACATCAGCGCTTCTGGAGGAGTGAGAAGTGTCTAGTGCAAAGAAAGTGATATATCTAGTTTAAAACTGAAGATTTCAATTTCAAATTAAATGAGATCCAATTCATTTTGATGTCTTCTTTCTCTTTTTAAAATCTTCCTTTAGCTCATTCTTCATTTGTTTTTTGCTGTTACAGTTAATGAAGATTGAATTTGAAAGACTCAGCAGATGGAATTACAGAGGATTTGAATTGAAACCTGGTCAACTGCTAGGAAGACAGTTATACTCACAAGTATACCACCAACACTCACGCAGATTCACTGTGGCCTGGCACCATCAACACGCCTATCCATATCCTAACCGCCATTGCTGGTGACAGCAAAAAATGTTTTAGATAAAGTGGCTCGCTGGTCTAGGGGTATGATTCTCGCTTAAAAGTAGAGGTCCCGGTTCAAATCCCAGACGAGCCCCTTTAGCCCAGCCTTTAACAATCTGGAGACAGGCGGATCTTGTGCAACTTGTCAGAAGGGCGACTGCCACCGCTGGAGCGCTGATTGATTGATTAAGGCAATGGACTGCTAATCCATTGTGCTCTGCACTAGTTGGTACAACATTTCTTCCTTGGTTAAAAATCTGTCATTTTACCAGTACCTGTTACTTTCAGACGAGTCACCTGACACTTGTGGCGAACGTAGGGCAAAACTGAGAACATTGTGACAGTGGGGTCACATTAGTTTGTTGCCCAAACGGTTCGGGCACTACAAACACAAGTTGGTACACAGATGGTTCCGACTTCAGACGAGTCCCCTGACACTTGTGGGGGTCGTAGAGCAAAACAAAGAACGTCATTGTGTTCGTGAGAGTCTCCCTTCCATACAATGGTCAAAACGATGTTGTAGGTCAAACCGTTCGGAAGCTACAGATATTTGTGTGAGAAGACTGATTTTCGGGATGTCTCATGTTTTGACAAACATCGCCTCGCTTCTGCCGCTTTTCACCAAAGATGCAGAGGTGTGACATCAGCGCTTCTGGAGGAGTGAGAAGTGTCTAGTGCAAAGAAAGTGATATATCTAGTTTAAAACTGAAGATTTCAATTTCAAATTAAATGAGATCCAATTCATTTTGGATGTCTTCTTTTTCTCTTTAAAATCTTCCTTTAGCTCATTCTTCATTTGTTTTTGCTGTTACAGTTAATGAAGATTGAATTTGAAAGACTCAGCAGATGGAATTACAGAGGATTTGAATTGAAACCTGGTCAACTGCTAGGAAGACAGTTATACTCACAAGTATACCACCAACACTCACGCAGGATTCACTGTGGCCTGGCACCATCAACACGCCTATCCATATCCTAACCGTCATTGCTGGTGACAGCAAAAATGTTTTAGATAAAGTGGCTCGTTGGTCTAGGGGTATGATTCTCGCTTTGGGTGCGAGAGGTCCCGGTTCAAATCCCGGACGAGCCCTTTAGCCCAGCCTTTAACAATCTGAGACAGGCGGATCTTGGGCAACTTGTCAGAAGGGCGACTGCCACCGCTGGAGCGCTGATTGATTGATTAAGGCAATGGACTGCTAATCCATTGTGCTCTGCACTAGTTGGTACAACATTTCTTCCTTGGTTAAAAATCTGTCATTTTACCAGTACCTGTTACTTTCAGACGAGTCACCTGGACACTTGTGGCTAACGTAGGGCAAAACTGAGAACATTGTGACAGTGGGGTCACATTAGTTTGTTGCCCAAACGGTTCGGGCACTACAAACACAAGTTGGTACACAGATGGTTCCGACTTCAGACGAGTCCCCTGACACTTGTGGGGTCGTAGAGCAAAACAAAGAACGTCATTGTGTTCGTGAGAGTCTCCCTTTCCATACAATGGTCAAACGATGTTGTAGGTCAAACCGTTCGGAAGCTACAGATATTTGTGTGAGAAGACTGATTTTCGGATGTCTCATGTTTTGACAAACATCGCCTCGCTTCTGCCGCTTTTCACCAAAGATGCAGAGGTGTGACATCAGCGCTTCTGGAGGAGTGAGAAGTGTCTAGTGCAAAGAAAGTGATATATCTAGTTTAAAACTGAAGATTTCAATTTCAAATTAAATGAGATCCAATTCATTTTGGATGTCTTCTTTTTCTTTTAAAATCTTCCTTTAGCTCATTCTTCATTTGTTTTTTGCTGTTACAGTTAATGAAGATTGAATTTGAAAGACTCAGCAGATGGAATTACAGAGGATTTGAATTGAAACCTGGTCAACTGCTAGGAAGACAGTTATACTCACAAGTATACCACCAACACTCACGCAGGATTCACTGTGGCCTGGCACCATCAACACGCCTATCCATATCCTAACCGCCATTGCTGGTGACAGCAAAAAAATGTTTTAGATAAAGTGGCTCGTTGGTCTAGGGGTATGATTCTCGCTTTGGGTGCGAGAGGTCCCGGTTCAAATCCCGGATTTGAGCCCTTTAGCCCAGCCTTTAACAATCTGGAGACAGGCGGATCTTGGGCAACTTGTCAGAAGGGCGACTGCCACCGCTGGAGCGCTGATTGATTGATTAAGGCAATGGACTGCTAATCCATTGTGCTCTGCACTAGTTGGTACAACATTTCTTCCTTGGTTAAAAATCTGTCATTTTACCAGTACCTGTTACTTTCAGACGAGTCACCTGACACTTGTGGCTAACGTAGGGCAAAACTGAGAACATTGTGACAGTGGGGTCACATTAGTTTGTTGCCCAAACGGTTCGGGCACTACAAACACAAGTTGGTACACAGATGGTTCCGACTTCAGACGAGTCCCCTGACACTTGTGGGGGTCGTAGAGCAAAACAAAGAACGTCATTGTGTTCGTGAGAGTCTCCCTTTCCATACAATGGTCAAACGATGTTGTAGGTCAAACCGTTCGGAAGCTACAGATATTTGTGTGAGAAGACTGATTTTCGGGATGTCTCATGTTTTGACAAACATCGCCTCGCTTCTGCCGCCTTTTCACCAAAGATGCAGAGGTGTGACATCAGCGCTTCTGGAGGAGTGAGAAGTGTCTAGTGCAAAGAAAGTGATATATCTAGTTTAAAACTGAAGATTTCAATTTCAAATTAAATGAGATCCAATTCATTTTGATGTCTTCTTTTTCTCTTTAAAATCTTCCTTTAGCTCATTCTTCATTTGTTTTTTGCTGTTACAGTTAATGAAGATTGAATTTGAAAGACTCAGCAGATGGAATTACAGAGGATTTGAATTGAAACCTGGTCAACTGCTAGGAAGACAGTTATACTCACAAGTATACCACCAACACTCACGCAGGATTCACTGTGGCCTGGCACCATCAACACGCCTATCCATATCCTAACCGCCATTGCTGGTGACAGCAAAAATGTTTTAGATAAAGTGGCTCGTTGGTCTAGGGGTATGATTCTCGCTTTGGGTGCGAGAGGTCCCGGTTCAAATCCCGGACGAGCCCTTTAGCCCAGCCTTTAACAATCTGAGACAGGCGGATCTTGGGCAACTTGTCAGAAGGGCGACTGCCACCGCTGGAGCGCTGATTGATTGATTAAGGCAATGGACTGCTAATCCATTGTGCTCTGCACTAGTTGGTACAACATTTCTTCCTTGGTTAAAAATCTGTCATTTTACCAGTACCTGTTACTTTCAGACGAGTCACCTGACACTTGTGGCGAACGTAGGGCAAAACTGAGAACATTGTGACAGTGGGGTCACATTAGTTTGTTGCCCAAACGGTTCGGGCACTACAAACACAAGTTGGTACACAGATGGTTCCGACTTCAGACGAGTCCCCTGACACTTGTGGGGGTCGTAGAGCAAAACAAAGAACGTCATTGTGTTCGTGAGAGTCTCCTTTCCATACAATGGTCAAACGATGTTGTAGGTCAAACCGTTCGGAAGCTACAGATATTTGTGTGAGAAGACTGATTTTCGATGTCTCATGTTTTGACAAACATCGCCTCGCTTCTGCCGCTTTCACCAAAGATGCAGAGGTGTGACATCAGCGCTTCTGGAGGAGTGAGAAGTGTCTAGTGCAAAGAAAGTGATATATCTAGTTTAAAACTGAAGATTTCAATTTCAAATTAAATGAGATCCAATTCATTTTGGATGTCTTCTTTTTCTCTTTAAAATCTTCCTTTAGCTCATTCTTCATTTGTTTTTTGCTGTTACAGTTAATGAAGATTGAATTTGAAAGACTCAGCAGATGGAATTACAGAGGATTTGAATTGAAACCTGGTCAACTGCTAGGAAGACAGTTATACTCACAAGTATACCACCAACACTCACGCAGGATTCACTGTGGCCTGGCACCATCAACACGCCTATCCATATCCTAACCGCCATTGCTGGTGACAGCAAAAATGTTTTAGATAAAGTGGCTCGTTGGTCTAGGGGTATGATTCTCGCTTTGGGTGCGAGAGGTCCCGGTTCAAATCCCGGACGAGCCCTTTAGCCCAGCCTTTAACAATCTGGAGACAGGCGGATCTTGGGCAACTTGTCAGAAGGGCGACTGCCACCGCTGAGCGCTGATTGATTGATTAAGGCAATGGACTGCTAATCCATTGTGCTCTGCACTAGTTGGTACAACATTTCTTCCTTGGTTAAAAATCTGTCATTTTACCAGTACCTGTTACTTTCAGACGAGTCACCTGACACTTGTGGCGAACGTAGGGCAAACTGAGAACATTGTGACAGTGGGGTCACATTAGTTTGTTGCCCAAACGGTTCGGGCACTACAAACACAAGTTGGTACACAGATGGTTCCGACTTCAGACGAGTCCCCTGACACTTGTGGGGGTCGTAGAGCAAAACAAAGAACGTCATTGTGTTCGTGAGAGTCTCCCCTTTCCATACAATGGTCAAACGATGTTGTAGGTCAAACCGTTCGGAAGCTACAGATATTTGTGTGAGAAGACTGATTTTCGGGATGTCTCATGTTTTGACAAACATCGCCTCGCTTCTGCCGCTTTTCACCAAAGATGCAGAGGTGTGACATCAGCGCTTCTGGAGGAGTGAGAAGTGTCTAGTGCAAAGAAAGTGATATATCTAGTTTAAAACTGAAGATTTCAATTTCAAATTAAATGAGATCCAATTCATTTTGGATGTCTTCTTTTTCTCTTTAAAATCTTCCTTTAGCTCATTCTTCATTTGTTTTTTGCTGTTACAGTTAATGAAGATTGAATTTGAAAGACTCAGCAGATGGAATTACAGAGGATTTGAATTGAAACCTGGTCAACTGCTAGAAGACAGTTATACTCACAAGTATACCACCAACACTCACGCAGGATTCACTGTGGCCTGGCACCATCAACACGCCTATCCATATCCTAACCGCCATTGCTGGTGACAGCAAAAAAATGTTTTAGATAAAGTGGCTCGTTGGTCTAGGGGTATGATTCTCGCTTGGGTGCGAGAGGTCCCGGTTCAAATCCCGGACGAGCCCTTTAGCCCAGCCTTTAACAATCTGGAGACAGGCGGATCTTGGGCAACTTGTCAGAAGGGCGACTGCCACCGCTGGAGCGCTGATTGATTGATTAAGGCAATGGACTGCTAATCCATTGTGCTCTGCACTAGTTGGTACAACATTTCTTCCTTGGTTAAAAATCTGTCATTTTACCAGTACCTGTTACTTTCAGACGAGTCACCTGACACTTGTGGCGAACGTAGGGCAAAACTGAGAACATTGTGACAGTGGGTCACATTAGTTTGTTGCCCAAACGGTTCGGGCACTACAAACACAAGTTGGTACACAGATGGTTCCGACTTCAGACGAGTCCCCTGACACTTGTGGGGTCGTAGAGCAAAACAAAGAACGTCATTGTGTTCGTGAGAGTCTCCCTTTCCATACAATGGTCAAAACGATGTTGTAGGTCAAACCGTTCGGAAGCTACAGATATTTGTGTGAGAAGACTGATTTTCGGGATGTCTCATGTTTTGACAAACATCGCCTCGCTTCTGCCGCTTTCACCAAAGATGCAGAGGTGTGACATCAGCGCTTCTGGAGGAGTGAGAAGTGTCTAGTGCAAAGAAAGTGATATATCTAGTTTAAAACTGAAGATTTCAATTTCAAATTAAATGAGATCCAATTCATTTTGGATGTCTTCTTTTTCTTTTAAAATCTTCCTTTAGCTCATTCTTCATTTGTTTTTTGCTGTTACAGTTAATGAAGATTGAATTTGAAAGACTCCAGCAGATGGAATTACAGAGGATTTGAATTGAAACCTGGTCAACTGCTAGGAAGACAGTTATACTCACAAGTATACCACCAACACTCACGCAGTGATTCACTGTGGCCTGGCACCATCAACACGCCTATCCATATCCTAACCGCCATTGCTGGTGACAGCAAAAAATGTTTTAGATAAAGTGGCTCGTTGGTCTAGGGGTATGATTCTCGCTTGGGTAGAGGTCCCGGTTCAAATCCCGGACGACGAGCCCTTTAGCCCAGCCTTTAACAATCTGAGACAGGCGGATCTTGGGCAACTTGTCAGAAGGGCGACTGCCACCGCTGGAGCGCTGATTGATTGATTAAGGCAATGGACTGCTAATCCATTGTGCTCTGCACTAGTTGGTACAACATTTCTTCCTTGGTTAAAAATCTGTCATTTTACCAGTACCTGTTACTTTCAGACGAGTCACCTGACACTTGTGGCGAACGTAGGGCAAAACTGAGAACATTGTGACAGTGGGGTCACATTAGTTTGTTGCCCAAACGGTTCGGGCACTACAAACACAAGTTGGTACACAGATGGTTCCGACTTCAGACGAGTCCCCTGACACTTGTGGGGGTCGTAGAGCAAAACAAAGAACGTCATTGTGTTCGTGAGAGTCTCCCTTTCCATACAATGGTCAAAACGATGTTGTAGGTCAAACCGTTCGAAGCTACAGATATTTGTGTGAGAAGACTGATTTTCGGGATGTCTCATGTTTTGACAAACATCGCCTCGCTTCTGCCGCTTTCACCAAAGATGCAGAGGTGTGACATCAGCGCTTCTGGAGGAGTGAGAAGTGTCTAGTGCAAAGAAAGTGATATATCTAGTTTAAAACTGAAGATTTCAATTTCAAATTAAATGAGATCCAATTCATTTTGGATGTCTTCTTTTTCTTTAAAATCTTCCTTTAGCTCATTCTTCATTTGTTTTTTGCTGTTACAGTTAATGAAGATTGAATTTGAAAGACTCAGCAGATGGAATTACAGAGGATTTGAATTGAAACCTGGTCAACTGCTAGGAAGACAGTTATACTCACAAGTATACCACCAACACTCACGCAGTGATTCACTGTGGCCTGGCACCATCGACACGTCTATCCATATCCTAACCGTCATTGCTGGTGACAGCAAAAAAATGTTTTAGATAAAGTGGCTCGTTGGTCTAGGGGTATGATTCTCGCTTAGGTGCGAGAGGTCCCGTGTTCAAATCCCGGACGAGCCCTTTAGCCCAGCCTTTAACAATCTGAGACAGGCGGATCTTGGGCAACTTGTCAGAAGGGCGACTGCCACCGCTGGAGCGCTGATTGATTGATTAAGGCAATGGACTGCTAATCCATTGTGCTCTGCACTAGTTGGTACAACATTTCTTCCTTGGTTAAAAATCTGTCATTTTACCAGTACCTGTTACTTTCAGACGAGTCACCTGACACTTGTGGCTAACGTAGGGCAAACCTGAGAACATTGTGACAGTGGGGTCACATTAGTTTGTTGCCCAAACGGTTCGGGCACTACAAACACAAGTTGGTACACAGATGGTTCCGACTTCAGACGAGTCCCCTGACACTTGTGGGGGTCGTAGAGCAAAACAAAGAACGTCATTGTGTTCGTGAGAGTCTCCCTTTCCATACAATGGTCAAACGATGTTGTAGGTCAAACCGTTCGGAAGCTACAGATATTTGTGTGAGAAGACTGATTTTCGGGATGTCTCATGTTTTGACAAACATCGCCTCGCTTCTGCCGCTTTTCACCAAAGATGCAGAGGTGTGACATCAGCGCTTCTGGAGGAGTGAGAAGTGTCTAGTGCAAAGAAAGTGATATATCTAGTTTAAAACTGAAGATTTCAATTTCAAATTAAATGAGATCCAATTCATTTTGGATGTCTTCTTTTCTCTTTAAAATCTTCCTTTAGCTCATTCTTCATTTGTTTTTTGCTGTTACAGTTAATGAAGATTGAATTTGAAAGACTCAGCAGATGGAATTACAGAGGATTTGAATTGAAACCTGGTCAACTGCTAGGAAGACAGTTATACTCACAAGTATACCACCAACACTCACGCAGTGATTCACTGTGGCCTGGCACCATCAACACGCCTATCCATATCCTAACCGGCCATTGCTGGTGACAGCAAAAATGTTTTAGATAAAGTGGCTCGTTGGTCTAGGGGTATGATTCTCGCTTTGGGTGCGAGAGGTCCCGGTTCAAATCCCGGACGAGCCCTTTAGCCCAGCCTTTAACAATCTGGAGACAGGCGGATCTTGTGCAACTTGTCAGAAGGGCGACTGCCACCGCTGGAGCGCTGATTGATTGATTAAGGCAATGGACTGCTAATCCATTGTGCTCTGCACTAGTTGGTACAACATTTCTTCCTTGGTTAAAAATCTGTCATTTTACCAGTACCTGTTACTTTCAGACGAGTCACCTGACACTTGTGGCTAACGTAGGGCAAAACTGAGAACATTGTGACAGTGGGGTCACATTAGTTTGTTGCCCAAACGGTTCGGGCACTACAAACACAAGTTGGTACACAGATGGTTCCGACTTCAGACGAGTCCCCTGACACTTGTGGGGTCGTAGAGCAAAACAAAGAACGTCATTGTGTTCGTGAGAGTCTCCTTTCCATACAATGGTCAAAACGATGTTGTAGGTCAAACCGTTCGGAAGCTACAGATATTTGTGTGAGAAGACTGATTTTCGGGATGTCTCATGTTTTGACAAACATCGCCTCGCTTCTGCCGCTTTTCACCAAAGATGCAGAGGTGTGACATCAGCGCTTCTGGAGGAGTGAGAAGTGTCTAGTGCAAAGAAAGTGATATATCTAGTTTAAAACTGAAGATTTCAATTTCAAATTAAATGAGATCCAATTCATTTTGGATGTCTTCTTTTTCTTTTTTAAAATCTTCCTTTAGCTCATTCTTCATTTGTTTTTTGCTGTTACAGTTAATGAAGATTGAATTTGAAAGACTCAGCAGATGGAATTACAGAGGATTTGAATTGAAACCTGGTCAACTGCTAGGAAGACAGTTATACTCACAAGTATACCACCAACACTCACGCAGGATTCACTGTGGCCTGGCACCATCAACACGCCTATCCATATCCTAACCGCCATTGCTGGTGACAGCAAAAATGTTTTAGATAAAGTGGCTCGTTGGTCTAGGGGTATGATTCTCGCTTGGGTGCGAGAGGTCCCGGTTCAAATCCTGGACGAGCCCTTTAGCCCAGCCTTTAACAATCTGAGACAGGCGGATCTTGTGCAACTTGTCAGAAGGGCGACTGCCACCGCTGGAGCGCTGATTGATTGATTAAGGCAATGGACTGCTAATCCATTGTGCTCTGCACTAGTTGGTACAACATTTCTTCCTTGGTTAAAAATCTGTCATTTTACCAGTACCTGTTACTTTCAGACGAGTCACCTGACACTTGTGGCTAACGAGGGCAAAACTGAGAACATTGTGACAGTGGGGTCACATTAGTTTGTTGCCCAAACGGTTCGGGCACTACAAACACAAGTTGGTACACAGATGGTTCCGACTTCAGACGAGTCCCCTGACACTTGTGGGGGTCGTAGAGCAAAACAAAGAACGTCATTGTGTTCGTGAGAGTCTCCCTTTCCATACAATGGTCAAACGATGTTGTAGGTCAAAACCGTTCGGAAGCTACAGATATTTGTGTGAGAAGACTGATTTTCGGGATGTCTCATGTTTTGACAAACATCGCCTCGCTTCTGCCGCTTTTCACCAAAGATGCAGAGGTGTGACATCAGCGCTTCTGGAGGAGTGAGAAGTGTCTAGTGCAAAGAAAGTGATATATCTAGTTTAAAACTGAAGATTTCAATTTCAAATTAAATGAGATCCAATTCATTTTGATGTCTTCTTTTTCTCTTTAAAATCTTCCTTTAGCTCATTCTTCATTTGTTTTTTGCTGTTACAGTTAATGAAGATTGAATTTGAAAGACTCCAGCAGATGGAATTACAGAGGATTTGAATTGAAACCTGGTCAACTGCTAGGAAGACAGTTATACTCACAAGTATACCACCAACACTCACGTGTGATTCACTGTGGCCTGGCACCATCAACACGCCTATCCATATCCTAACCGCCATTGCTGGTGACAGCAAAAATGTTTTAGATAAAGTGGCTCGTTGGTCTAGGGTATGATTCTCGCTTGGGTGCGAGAGGTCCCGGTTCAAATCCCGGACGAGCCCTTTAGCCCAGCCTTTAACAATCTGGAGACAGGCGGATCTTGGGCAACTTGTCAGAAGGGCGACTCACACCGCTGGAGCGCTGATTGATTGATTAAGGCAATGGACTGCTAATCCATTGTGCTCTGCACTAGTTGGTACAACATTTCTTCCTTGGTTAAAAATCTGTCATTTTACCAGTACCTGTTACTTTCAGACGAGTCACCTGACACTTGTGGCGAACGTAGGGCAAAACTGAGAACATTGTGACAGTGGGGTCACATTAGTTTGTTGCCCAAACGGTTCGGGCACTACAAACACAAGTTGGTACACAGATGGTTCCGACTTCAGACGAGTCCCCTGACACTTGTGGGGGTCGTAGAGCAAAACAAAGAACGTCATTGTGTTCGTGAGAGTCTCCCCTTTCCATACAATGGTCAAACGATGTTGTAGGTCAAACCGTTCGAAGCTACAGATATTTGTGTGAGAAGACTGATTTTCGGGATGTCTCATGTTTTGACAAACATCGCCTCGCTTCTGCCGCTTTTCACCAAAGATGCAGAGGTGTGACATCAGCGCTTCTGGAGGAGTGAGAAGTGTCTAGTGCAAAGAAAGTGATATATCTAGTTTAAAACTGAAGATTTCAATTTCAAATTAAATGAGATCCAATTCATTTTGGATGTCTTCTTTTTCTCTTTTAAAATCTTCCTTTAGCTCATTCTTCATTTGTTTTTTGCTGTTACAGTTAATGAAGATTGAATTTGAAAGACTCCAGCAGATGGAATTACAGAGGATTTGAATTGAAACCTGGTCAACTGCTAGGAAGACAGTTATACTCACAAGTATACCACCAACACTCACGTGTGATTCACTGTGGCCTGGCACCATCAACACGCCTATCCATATCCTAACCGCCATTGCTGGTGACAGCAAAAAAATGTTTTAGATAAAGTGGCTCGTTGGTCTAGGGGTATGATTCTCGCTTTGGGTGCGAGAGGTCCCGGTTCAAATCCCGACGAGCCCTTTAGCCCAGCCTTTAACAATCTGGAGACAGGCGGATCTTGTGCAACTTGTCAGAAGGGCGACTGCCACCGCTGGAGCGCTGATTGATTGATTAAGGCAATGGACTGCTAATCCATTGTGCTCTGCACTAGTTGGTACAACATTTCTTCCTTGGTTAAAAAATCTGTCATTTTACCAGTACCTGTTACTTTCAGACGAGTCACCTGACACTTGTGGCGAACGAGGGCAAAACTGAGAACATTGTGACAGTGGGGTCACATTAGTTTGTTGCCCAAACGGTTCGGGCACTACAAACACAAGTTGGTACACAGATGGTTCCGACTTCAGACGAGTCCCCTGACACTTGTGGGGGTCGTAGAGCAAAACAAAGAACGTCATTGTGTTCGTGAGAGTCTCCCTTTCCATACAATGGTCAAACGATGTTGTAGGTCAAAACCGTTCGGAAGCTACAGATATTTGTGTGAGAAGACTGATTTTCGATGTCTCATGTTTTGACAAACATCGCCTCGCTTCTGCCGCTTTTCACCAAAGATGCAGAGGTGTGACATCAGCGCTTCTGGAGGAGTGAGAAGTGTCTAGTGCAAAGAAAGTGCTATATCTAGTTTAAAACTGAAGATTTCAATTTCAAATTAAATGAGATCCAATTCATTTTGGATGTCTTCTTTTTCTCTTTAAAATCTTCCTTTAGCTCATTCTTCATTTGTTTTTTGCTGTTACAGTTAATGAAGATTGAGTTTGAAAGACTCAGCAGATGGAATTACAGAGGATTTGAATTGAAACCTGGTCAACTGCTAGGAAGACAGTTATACTCACAAGTATACCACCAACACTCACGCAGGATTCACTGTGGCCTGGCACCATCAACACGCCTATCCATATCCTAACCGCCATTGCTGGTGACAGCAAAAAAATGTTTTAGATAAAGTGGCTCGTTGGTCTAGGGGTATGATTCTCGCTTGGGTGCGAGAGGTCCCGGTTCAAATCCCGGACGAGCCCTTTAGCCCAGCCTTTAACAATCTGGAGACAGGCGGATCTTGGGCAACTTGTCAGAAGGGCGACTGCCACCGCTGGAGCGCTGATTGATTGATTAAGGCAATGGACTGCTAATCCATTGTGCTCTGCACTAGTTGGTACAACATTTCTTCCTTGGTTAAAAATCTGTCATTTTACCAGTACCTGTTACTTTCAGACGAGTCACCTGACACTTGTGGCGAACGTAGGGCAAAACTGAGAACATTGTGACAGTGGGGTCACATTAGTTTGTTGCCCAAACGGTTCGGGCACTACAAACACAAGTTGGTACACAGATGGTTCCGACTTCAGACGAGTCCCCTGACACTTGTGGGGGTCGTAGAGCAAAACAAAGAACGTCATTGTGTTCGTGAGAGTCTCCCCTTTCCATACAATGGTCAAAACGATGTTGTAGGTCAAACCGTTCGGAAGCTACAGATATTTGTGTGAGAAGACTGATTTTCGGGATGTCTCATGTTTTGACAAACATCGCCTCGCTTCTGCCGCTTTCACCAAAGATGCAGAGGTGTGACATCAGCGCTTCTGGAGGAGTGAGAAGTGTCTAGTGCAAAGAAAGTGATATATCTAGTTTAAAACTGAAGATTTCAATTTCAAATTAAATGAGATCCAATTCATTTTGATGTCTTCTTTTTCTTTTAAAATCTTCCTTTAGCTCATTCTTCATTTGTTTTTGCTGTTACAGTTAATGAAGATTGAATTTGAAAGACTCAGCAGATGGAATTACAGAGGATTTGAATTGAAACCTGGTCAACTGCTAGGAAGACAGTTATACTCACAAGTATACCACCAACACTCACGTGTGATTCACTGTGGCCTGGCACCATCGACACGCCTATCCATATCCTAACCGCCATTGCTGGTGACAGCAAAAAATGTTTTAGATAAAGTGGCTCGCTGGTCTAGGGGTATGATTCTCGCTTTGGGTGCGAGAGGTCCCGGTTCAAATCCCGGACGAGCCCTTTAGCCCAGCCTTTAACAATCTGGAGACAGGCGGATCTTGGGCAACTTGTCAGAAGGGCGACTGCCACCGCTGGAGCGCTGATTGATTGATTAAGGCAATGGACTGCTAATCCATTGTGCTCTGCACTAGTTGGTACAACATTTCTTCCTTGGTTAAAAATCTGTCATTTTACCAGTACCTGTTACTTTCAGACGAGTCACCTGACACTTGTGGCGAACGTAGGGCAAAACTGAGAACATTGTGACAGTGGGGTCACATTAGTTTGTTGCCCAAACGGTTCGGGCACTACAAACACAAGTTGGTACACAGATGGTTCCGACTTCAGACGAGTCCCTGACACTTGTGGGGGTCGTAGAGCAAAACAAAGAACGTCATTGTGTTCGTGAGAGTCCCCTTTCCATACAATGGTCAAACGATGTTGTAGGTCAAACCGTTCGGAAGCTACAGATATTTGTGTGAGAAGACTGATTTTCGGGATGTCTCATGTTTTGACAAACATCGCCTCGCTTCTGCCGCTTTTCACCAAAGATGCAGAGGTGTGACATCAGCGCTTCTGGAGGAGTGAGAAGTGTCTAGTGCAAAGAAAGTGATATATCTAGTTTAAAACTGAAGATTTCAATTTCAAATTAAATGAGATCCAATTCATTTTGGATGTCTTCTTTTTCTCTTTAAAATCTTCCTTTAGCTCATTCTTCATTTGTTTTTTGCTGTTACAGTTAATGAAGATTGAATTTGAAAGACTCAGCAGATGGAATTACAGAGGATTTGAATTGAAACCTGGTCAACTGCTAGGAAGACAGTTATACTCACAAGTATACCACCAACACTCACGCAGGATTCACTGTGGCCTGGCACCATCAACACGCCTATCCATATCCTAACCGCCATTGCTGGTGACAGCAAAAATGTTTTAGATAAAGTGGCTCGTTGGTCTAGGGGTATGATTCTCGCTTTGGGTGCGAGAGGTCCCGGTTCAAATCCCGGACGAGCCCTTTAGCCCAGCCTTTAACAATCTGAGACAGGCGGATCTTGGGCAACTTGTCAGAAGGGCGACTGCCACCGCTGGAGCGCTGATTGATTGATTAAGGCAATGGACTGCTAATCCATTGTGCTCTGCACTAGTTGGTACAACATTTCTTCCTTGGTTAAAAATCTGTCATTTTACCAGTACCTGTTACTTTCAGACGAGTCACCTGACACTTGTGGCGAACGTAGGGCAAAACTGAGAACATTGTGACAGTGGGGTCACATTAGTTTGTTGCCCAAACGGTTCGGGCACTACAAACACAAGTTGGTACACAGATGGTTCCGACTTCAGACGAGTCCCCTGACACTTGTGGGGTCGTAGAGCAAAACAAAGAACGTCATTGTGTTCGTGAGAGTCTCCCTTTCCATACAATGGTCAAACGATGTTGTAGGTCAAACCGTTCGAAGCTACAGATATTTGTGTGAGAAGACTGATTTTCGATGTCTCATGTTTTGACAAACATCGCCTCGCTTCTGCCGCTTTTCACCAAAGATGCAGAGGTGTGACATCAGCGCTTCTGGAGGAGTGAGAAGTGTCTAGTGCAAAGAAAGTGATATATCTAGTTTAAAACTGAAGATTTCAATTTCAAATTAAATGAGATCCAATTCATTTTGGATGTCTTTTTTCTCTTTAAAATCTTCCTTTAGCTCATTCTTCATTTGTTTTTTGCTGTTACAGTTAATGAAGATTGAATTTGAAAGACTCAGCAGATGGAATTACAGAGGATTTGAATTGAAACCTGGTCAACTGCTAGGAAGACAGTTATACTCACAAGTATACCACCAACACTCACGTGTGATTCACTGTGGCCTGGCACCATCAACACGCCTATCCATATCCTAACCGCCATTGCTGGTGACAGCAAAAAATGTTTTAGATAAAGTGGCTCGTTGGTCTAGGGGTATGATTCTCGCTTAGGTGCGAGAGGTCCCGTGTTCAAATCCCGGACGAGCCCTTTAGCCCAGCCTTTAACAATCTGAGACAGGCGGATCTTGGGCAACTTGTCAGAAGGGCGACTGCCACCGCTGGAGCGCTGATTGATTGATTAAGGCAATGGACTGCTAATCCATTGTGCTCTGCACTAGTTGGTACAACATTTCTTCCTTGGTTAAAAATCTGTCATTTTACCAGTACCTGTTACTTTCAGACGAGTCACCTGACACTTGTGGCGAACGAGGGCAAAACTGAGAACATTGTGACAGTGGGGTCACATTAGTTTGTTGCCCAAACGGTTCGGGCACTACAAACACAAGTTGGTACACAGATGGTTCCGACTTCAGACGAGTCCCCTGACACTTGTGGGGTCGTAGAGCAAAACAAAGAACGTCATTGTGTTCGTGAGAGTCTCCCTTTCCATACAATGGTCAAACGATGTTGTAGGTCAAACCGTTCGAAGCTACAGATATTTGTGTGAGAAGACTGATTTTCGGGATGTCTCATGTTTTGACAAACATCGCCTCGCTTCTGCCGCTTTTCACCAAAGATGCAGAGGTGTGACATCAGCGCTTCTGGAGGAGTGAGAAGTGTCTAGTGCAAAGAAAGTGATATATCTAGTTTAAAACTGAAGATTTCAATTTCAAATTAAATGAGATCCAATTCATTTTGGATGTCTTCTTTTTCTCTTTTAAAATCTTCCTTTAGCTCATTCTTCATTTGTTTTTTGCTGTTACAGTTAATGAAGATTGAATTTGAAAGACTCAGCAGATGGAATTACAGAGGATTTGAATTGAAACCTGGTCAACTGCTAGGAAGACAGTTATACTCACAAGTATACCACCAACACTCACGCAGTGATTCACTGTGGCCTGGCACCATCAACACGCCTATCCATATCCTAACCGTCATTGCTGGTGACAGCAAAAAAATGTTTTAGATAAAGTGGCTCGTTGGTCTAGGGTATGATTCTCGCTTTTAAAAGTAGAGGTCCCGGTTCAAATCCCGGACGAGCCCTTTAGCCCAGCCTTTAACAATCTGGAGACAGGCGGATCTTGGGCAACTTGTCAGAAGGGCTTAATTGCCACCGCTGGAGCGCTGATTGATTGATTAAGGCAATGGACTGTTAATCCATTGTGCTCTGCACTAGTTGGTACAACATTTCTTCCTTGGTTAAAAATCTGTCATTTTACCAGTACCTGTTACTTTCAGACGAGTCACCTGACACTTGTGGCTAACGAGGGCAAAACTGAGAACATTGTGACAGTGGGGTCACATTAGTTTGTTGCCCAAACGGTTCGGGCACTACAAACACAAGTTGGTACACAGATGGTTCCGACTTCAGACGAGTCCCCTGACACTTGTGGGGGTCGTAGAGCAAAACAAAGAACGTCATTGTGTTCGTGAGAGTCTCCCTTTCCATACAATGGTCAAACGATGTTGTAGGTCAAACCGTTCGAAGCTACAGATATTTGTGTGAGAAGACTGATTTTCGGGATGTCTCATGTTTTGACAAACATCGCCTCGCTTCTGCCGCTTTTCACCAAAGATGCAGAGGTGTGACATCAGCGCTTCTGGAGGAGTGAGAAGTGTCTAGTGCAAAGAAAGTGATATATCTAGTTTAAAACTGAAGATTTCAATTTCAAATTAAATGAGATCCAATTCATTTTGGATGTCTTCTTTTTCTTTTTAAAATCTTCCTTTAGCTCATTCTTCATTTGTTTTTTGTTACAGTTAATGAAGATTGAATTTGAAAGACTCAGCAGATGGAATTACAGAGGATTTGAATTGAAACCTGGTCAACTGCTAGGAAGACAGTTATACTCACAAGTATACCACCAACACTCACGTGTGATTCACTGTGGCCTGGCACCATCAACACGCCTATCCATATCCTAACCGCCATTGCTGGTGACAGCAAAAATGTTTTAGATAAAGTGGCTCGCTGGTCTAGGGGTATGATTCTCGCTTTGGGTAGAGGTCCCGGTTCAAATCCCGGACGAGCCCTTTAGCCCAGCCTTTAACAATCTGAGACAGGCGGATCTTGTGCAACTTGTCAGAAGGGCGAACACACCGCTGGAGCGCTGATTGATTGATTAAGGCAATGGACTGCTAATCCATTGTGCTCTGCACTAGTTGGTACAACATTTCTTCCTTGGTTAAAAATCTGTCATTTTACCAGTACCTGTTACTTTCAGACGAGTCACCTGACACTTGTGGCGAACGTAGGGCAAAACTGAGAACATTGTGACAGTGGGGTCACATTAGTTTGTTGCCCAAACGGTTCGGGCACTACAAACACAAGTTGGTACACAGATGGTTCCGACTTCAGACGAGTCCCCTGACACTTGTGGGGGTCGTAGAGCAAAACAAAGAACGTCATTGTGTTCGTGAGAGTCTCCCCTTTCCATACAATGGTCAAACGATGTTGTAGGTCAAACCGTTCGAAGCTACAGATATTTGTGTGAGAAGACTGATTTTCGGGATGTCTCATGTTTTGACAAACATCGCTTCTCGCTTCTGCCGCTTTTCACCAAAGATGCAGAGGTGTGACATCAGCGCTTCTGGAGGAGTGAGAAGTGTCTAGTGCAAAGAAAGTGATATATCTAGTTTAAAACTGAAGATTTCAATTTCAAATTAAATGAGATCCAATTCATTTTGTTCGCTTTTAAAATCTTCCTTTAGCTCATTCTTCATTTGTTTTTTGCTGTTACAGTTAATGAAGATTGAATTTGAAAGACTCAGCAGATGGAATTACAGAGGATTTGAATTGAAACCTGGTCAACTGCTAGGAAGACAGTTATACTCACAAGTATACCACCAACACTCACGCAGGATTCACTGTGGCCTGGCACCATCAACACGCCTATCCATATCCTAACCGCCATTGCTGGTGACAGCAAAAATGTTTTAGATAAAGTGGCTCGTTGGTCTAGGGGTATGATTCTCGCTTTGGGTGCGAGAGGTCCCGGTTCAAATCCCGGACGAGCCCTTTAGCCCAGCCTTTAACAATCTGAGACAGGCGGATCTTGGGCAACTTGTCAGAAGGGCGACTGCCACCGCTGGAGCGCTGATTGATTGATTAAGGCAATGGACTGCTAATCCATTGTGCTCTGCACTAGTTGGTACAACATTTCTTCCTTGGTTAAAAATCTGTCATTTTACCAGTACCTGTTACTTTCAGACGAGTCACCTGACACTTGTGGCGAACGTAGGGCAAAACTGAGAACATTGTGACAGTGGGGTCACATTAGTTTGTTGCCCAAACGGTTCGGGCACTACAAACACAAGTTGGTACACAGATGGTTCCGACTTCAGACGAGTCCCCTGACACTTGTGGGGGTCGTAGAGCAAAACAAAGAACGTCATTGTGTTCGTGAGAGTCTCCCTTCCATACAATGGTCAAACGATGTTGTAGGTCAAACCGTTCGGAAGCTACAGATATTTGTGTGAGAAGACTGATTTTCGGGATGTCTCATGTTTTGACAAACATCGCCTCGCTTCTGCCGCTTTTCACCAAAGATGCAGAGGTGTGACATCAGCGCTTCTGGAGGAGTGAGAAGTGTCTAGTGCAAAGAAAGTGCTATATCTAGTTTAAAACTGAAGATTTCAATTTCAAATTAAATGAGATCCAATTCATTTTGGATGTCTTCTTTTCTCTTTTAAAATCTTCCTTTAGCTCATTCTTCATTTGTTTTTTGCTGTTACAGTTAATGAAGATTGAATTTGAAAGACTCAGCAGATGGAATTACAGAGGATTTGAATTGAAACCTGGTCAACTGCTAGGAAGACAGTTATACTCACAAGTATACCACCAACACTCACGCAGGATTCACTGTGGCCTGGCACCATCAACACGCCTATCCATATCCTAACCGCCATTGCTGGTGACAGCAAAAAATGTTTTAGATAAAGTGGCTCGTTGGTCTAGGGGTATGATTCTCGCTTTGGGTGCTAGAGGTCCCGGTTCAAATCCCGGACGAGCCCTTTAGCCCAGCCTTTAACAATCTGGAGACAGGCGGATCTTGGGCAACTTGTCAGAAGGGCGACTTCACCGCTGGAGCGCTGATTGATTGATTAAGGCAATGGACTGCTAATCCATTGTGCTCTGCACTAGTTGGTACAACATTTCTTCCTTGGTTAAAAAATCTGTCATTTTACCAGTACCTGTTACTTTCAGACGAGTCACCTGACACTTGTGGCGAACGAGGGCAAAACTGAGAACATTGTGACAGTGGGGTCACATTAGTTTGTTGCCCAAACGGTTCGGGCACTACAAACACAAGTTGGTACACAGATGGTTCCGACTTCAGACGAGTCCCCTGACACTTGTGGGGGTCGTAGAGCAAAACAAAGAACGTCATTGTGTTCGTGAGAGTCTCCCTTTCCATACAATGGTCAAACGATGTTGTAGGTCAAACCGTTCGGAAGCTACAGATATTTGTGTGAGAAGACTGATTTTCGGGATGTCTCATGTTTTGACAAACATCGCCTCGCTTCTGCCGCTTTTCACCAAAGATGCAGAGGTGTGACATCAGCGCTTCTGGAGGAGTGAGAAGTGTCTAGTGCAAAGAAAGTGATATATCTAGTTTAAAACTGAAGATTTCAATTTCAAATTAAATGAGATCCAATTCATTTTGGATGTCTTCTTTTTCTCTTTAAAATCTTCCTTTAGCTCATTCTTCATTTGTTTTTTGCTGTTACAGTTAATGAAGATTGAATTTGAAAGACTCAGCAGATGGAATTACAGAGGATTTGAATTGAAACCTGGTCAACTGCTAGGAAGACAGTTATACTCACAAGTATACCACCAACACTCACGCAGTGATTCACTGTGGCCTGGCACCATCAACACGCCTATCCATATCCTAACCGCCATTGCTGGTGACAGCAAAAATGTTTTAGATAAAGTGGCTCGTTGGTCTAGGGGTATGATTCTCGCTTGGGTGCGTAGAGGTCCCGGGTTCAAATCCCGGACGAGCCCTTTAGCCCAGCCTTTAACAATCTGGAGACAGGCGGATCTTGGGCAACTTGTCAGAAGGGCGACTGCCACCGCTGGAGCGCTGATTGATTGATTAAGGCAATGGACTGCTAATCCATTGTGCTCTGCACTAGTTGGTACAACATTTCTTCCTTGGTTAAAAATCTGTCATTTTACCAGTACCTGTTACTTTCAGACGAGTCACCTGACACTTGTGGCGAACGTAGGGCAAAACTGAGAACATTGTGACAGTGGGGTCACATTAGTTTGTTGCCCAAACGGTTCGGGCACTACAAACACAAGTTGGTACACAGATGGTTCCGACTTCAGACGAGTCCCCTGACACTTGTGGGGGTCGTAGAGCAAAACAAAGAACGTCATTGTGTTCGTGAGAGTCTCCCTTTCCATACAATGGTCAAACGATGTTGTAGGTCAAACCGTTCGGAAGCTACAGATATTTGTGTGAGAAGACTGATTTTCGATGTCTCATGTTTTGACAAACATCGCCTCGCTTCTGCCGCTTTCACCAAAGATGCAGAGGTGTGACATCAGCGCTTCTGGAGGAGTGAGAAGTGTCTAGTGCAAAGAAAGTGATATATCTAGTTTAAAACTGAAGATTTCAATTTCAAATTAAATGAGATCCAATTCATTTTGGATGTCTTTTTTCTTTTAAAATCTTCCTTTAGCTCATTCTTCATTTGTTTTTTGCTGTTACAGTTAATGAAGATTGAATTTGAAAGACTCAGCAGATGGAATTACAGAGGATTTGAATTGAAACCTGGTCAACTGCTAGGAAGACAGTTATACTACAAGTATACCACCAACACTCACGTGATTCACTGTGGCCTGGCACCATCAACACGCCTATCCATATCCTAACCGCCATTGCTGGTGACAGCAAAAAAATGTTTTAGATAAAGTGGCTCGTTGGTCTAGGGGTATGATTCTCGCTTGGGTGCGTAGAGGTCCCGGTTCAAATCCCGGACGAGCCCTTTAGCCCAGCCTTTAACAATCTGGAGACAGGCGGATCTTGTGCAACTTGTCAGAAGGGCGACTGCCACCGCTGGAGCGCTGATTGATTGATTAAGGCAATGGACTGCTAATCCATTGTGCTCTGCACTAGTTGGTACAACATTTCTTCCTTGGTTAAAAATCTGTCATTTTACCAGTACCTGTTACTTTCAGACGAGTCACCTGACACTTGTGGCTAACGAGGGCAAAACTGAGAACATTGTGACAGTGGGGTCACATTAGTTTGTTGCCCAAACGGTTCGGGCACTACAAACACAAGTTGGTACACAGATGGTTCCGACTTCAGACGAGTCCCCTGACACTTGTGGGGGTCGTAGAGCAAAACAAAGAACGTCATTGTGTTCGTGAGAGTCTCCCTTTCCATACAATGGTCAAACGATGTTGTAGGTCAAACCGTTCGGAAGCTACAGATATTTGTGTGAGAAGACTGATTTTCGGGATGTCTCATGTTTTGACAAACATCGCCTCGCTCTGCCGCTTTTCACCAAAGATGCAGAGGTGTGACATCAGCGCTTCTGGAGGAGTGAGAAGTGTCTAGTGCAAAGAAAGTGATATATCTAGTTTAAAACTGAAGATTTCAATTTCAAATTAAATGAGATCCAATTCATTTTGGATGTCTTCTTTTTCTCTTTAAAATCTTTCCTTAGCTCATTCTTCATTTGTTTTTTGCTGTTACAGTTAATGAAGATTGAATTTGAAAGACTCAGCAGATGGAATTACAGAGGATTTGAATTGAAACCTGGTCAACTGCTAGGAAGACAGTTATACTCACAAGTATACCACCAACACTCACGTGTGATTCACTGTGGCCTGGCACCATCAACACGCCTATCCATATCCTAACCGCCATTGCTGGTGACAGCAAAAATGTTTTTAGATAAAGTGGCTCGTTGGTCTAGGGGTATGATTCTCGCTTTGGGTGCGAGAGGTCCCGGTTCAAATCCCGGACGAGCCCTTTAGCCCAGCCTTTAACAATCTGAGACAGGCGGATCTTGGGCAACTTGTCAGAAGGGCGACTGCACCGCTGGAGCGCTGATTGATTGATTAAGGCAATGGACTGCTAATCCATTGTGCTCTGCACTAGTTGGTACAACATTTCTTCCTTGGTTAAAAATCTGTCATTTTACCAGTACCTGTTACTTTCAGACGAGTCACCTGACACTTGTGGCGAACGTAGGGCAAAACTGAGAACATTGTGACAGTGGGGTCACATTAGTTTGTTGCCCAAACGGTTCGGGCACTACAAACACAAGTTGGTACACAGATGGTTCCGACTTCAGACGAGTCCCCTGACACTTGTGGGGGTCGTAGAGCAAAACAAAGAACGTCATTGTGTTCGTGAGAGTCTCCCCTTTCCATACAATGGTCAAACGATGTTGTAGGTCAAACCGTTCGGAAGCTACAGATATTTGTGTGAGAAGACTGATTTTCGGATGTCTCATGTTTTGACAAACATCGCCTCGCTTCTGCCGCTTTCACCAAAGATGCAGAGGTGTGACATCAGCGCTTCTGGAGGAGTGAGAAGTGTCTAGTGCAAAGAAAGTGATATATCTAGTTTAAAACTGAAGATTTCAATTTCAAATTAAATGAGATCCAATTCATTTTGGATGTCTTCTTTTTCTCTTTTAAAATCTTCCTTTAGCTCATTCTTCATTTGTTTTTGCTGTTACAGTTAATGAAGATTGAATTTGAAAGACTCAGCAGATGGAATTACAGAGGATTTGAATTGAAACCTGGTCAACTGCTAGGAAGACAGTTATACTCACAAGTATACCACCAACACTCACGCAGGATTCACTGTGGCCTGGCACCATCGACACGCCTATCCATATCCTAACCGCCATTGCTGGTGACAGCAAAAATGTTTTAGATAAAGTGGCTCGTTGGTCTAGGGGTATGATTCTCGCTTTGGGTGCAGAGGTCCCGGTTCAAATCCCGGACGAGCCCTTTAGCCCAGCCTTTAACAATCTGAGACAGGCGGATCTTGTGCAACTTGTCAGAAGGGCGAATTGCCACCGCTGGAGCGCTGATTGATTGATTAAGGCAATGGACTGCTAATCCATTGTGCTCTGCACTAGTTGGTACAACATTTCTTCCTTGGTTAAAAATCTGTCATTTTACCAGTACCTGTTACTTTCAGACGAGTCACCTGACACTTGTGGCGAACGAGGGCAAAACTGAGAACATTGTGACAGTGGGGTCACATTAGTTTGTTGCCCAAACGGTTCGGGCACTACAAACACAAGTTGGTACACAGATGGTTCCGACTTCAGACGAGTCCCCTGACACTTGTGGGGTCGTAGAGCAAAACAAAGAACGTCATTGTGTTCGTGAGAGTCTCCTTTCCATACAATGGTCAAACGATGTTGTAGGTCAAACCGTTCGGAAGCTACAGATATTTGTGTGAGAAGACTGATTTTCGGGATGTCTCATGTTTTGACAAACATCGCCTCGCTTCTGCCGCTTTCACCAAAGATGCAGAGGTGTGACATCAGCGCTTCTGGAGGAGTGAGAAGTGTCTAGTGCAAAGAAAGTGATATATCTAGTTTAAAACTGAAGATTTCAATTTCAAATTAAATGAGATCCAATTCATTTTGGATGTCTTCTTTCTCTTTAAAATCTTCCTTTAGCTCATTCTTCATTTGTTTTTTGCTGTTACAGTTAATGAAGATTGAATTTGAAAGACTCAGCAGATGGAATTACAGAGGATTTGAATTGAAACCTGGTCAACTGCTAGGAAGACAGTTATACTCACAAGTATACCACCAACACTCACGCAGGATTCACTGTGGCCTGGCACCATCAACACGCCTATCCATATCCTAACCGCCATTGCTGGTGACAGCAAAAAATGTTTTAGATAAAGTGGCTCGTTGGTCTAGGGGTATGATTCTCGCTTAAAAGTGCGAGAGGTCCCGGTTCAAATCCCGGACGAGCCCTTTAGCCCAGCCTTTAACAATCTGAGACAGGCGGATCTTGGGCAACTTGTCAGAAGGGCGACTGCCACCGCTGGAGCGCTGATTGATTGATTAAGGCAATGGACTGCTAATCCATTGTGCTCTGCACTAGTTGGTACAACATTTCTTCCTTGGTTAAAAATCTGTCATTTTACCAGTACCTGTTACTTTCAGACGAGTCACCTGACACTTGTGGCGAACGTAGGGCAAAACTGAGAACATTGTGACAGTGGGGTCACATTAGTTTGTTGCCCAAACGGTTCGGGCACTACAAACACAAGTTGGTACACAGATGGTTCCGACTTCAGACGAGTCCCCTGACACTTGTGGGGTCGTAGAGCAAAACAAAGAACGTCATTGTGTTCGTGAGAGTCTCCCCTTTCCATACAATGGTCAAACGATGTTGTAGGTCAAACCGTTCGGAAGCTACAGATATTTGTGTGAGAAGACTGATTTTCGGGATGTCTCATGTTTTGACAAACATCGCCTCGCTTCTGCCGCTTTTCACCAAAGATGCAGAGGTGTGACATCAGCGCTTCTGGAGGAGTGAGAAGTGTCTAGTGCAAAGAAAGTGATATATCTAGTTTAAAACTGAAGATTTCAATTTCAAATTAAATGAGATCCAATTCATTTTGATGTCTTCTTTTTCTCTTTAAAATCTTCCTTTAGCTCATTCTTCATTTGTTTTTTGCTGTTACAGTTAATGAAGATTGAATTTGAAAGACTCAGCAGATGGAATTACAGAGGATTTGAATTGAAACCTGGTCAACTGCTAGGAAGACAGTTATACTCACAAGTATACCACCAACACTCACGCAGTGATTCACTGTGGCCTGGCACCATCAACACGCCTATCCATATCCTAACCGCCATTGCTGGTGACAGCAAAAAATGTTTTAGATAAAGTGGCTCGTTGGTCTAGGGGTATGATTCTCGCTTGGGTGCAGAGGTCCCGGTTCAAATCCCGGACGAGCCCTTTAGCCCAGCCTTTAACAATCTGAGACAGGCGGATCTTGTGCAACTTGTCAGAAGGGCGACTGCCACCGCTGGAGCGCTGATTGATTGATTAAGGCAATGGACTGCTAATCCATTGTGCTCTGCACTAGTTGGTACAACATTTCTTCCTTGGTTAAAAATCTGTCATTTTACCAGTACCTGTTACTTTCAGACGAGTCACCTGACACTTGTGGCGAACGTAGGGCAAAACTGAGAACATTGTGACAGTGGGGTCACATTAGTTTGTTGCCCAAACGGTTCGGGCACTACAAACACAAGTTGGTACACAGATGGTTCCGACTTCAGACGAGTCCCCTGACACTTGTGGGGGTCGTAGAGCAAAACAAAGAACGTCATTGTGTTCGTGAGAGTCTCCCTTTCCATACAATGGTCAAACGATGTTGTAGGTCAAACCGTTCGGAAGCTACAGATATTTGTGTGAGAAGACTGATTTTCGGGATGTCTCATGTTTTGACAAACATCGCCTCGCTTCTGCCGCTTTTCACCAAAGATGCAGAGGTGTGACATCAGCGCTTCTGGAGGAGTGAGAAGTGTCTAGTGCAAAGAAAGTGATATATCTAGTTTAAAACTGAAGATTTCAATTTCAAATTAAATGAGATCCAATTCATTTTGGATGTCTTCTTTTCTCTTTTAAAATCTTCCTTTAGCTCATTCTTCATTTGTTTTTTGCTGTTACAGTTAATGAAGATTGAATTTGAAAGACTCAGCAGATGGAATTACAGAGGATTTGAATTGAAACCTGGTCAACTGCTAGGAAGACAGTTATACTCACAAGTATACCACCAACACTCACGCAGGATTCACTGTGGCCTGGCACCATCGACACGCCTATCCATATCCTAACCGCCATTGCTGGTGACAGCAAAAAAATGTTTTAGATAAAGTGGCTCGTTGGTCTAGGGGTATGATTCTCGCTTTGGGTGCGAGAGGTCCCGGTTCAAATCCCGGACGAGCCCTTTAGCCCAGCCTTTAACAATCTGAGACAGGCGGATCTTGGGCAACTTGTCAGAAGGGCGACTGCCACCGCTGGAGCGCTGATTGATTGATTAAGGCAATGGACTGCTAATCCATTGTGCTCTGCACTAGTTGGTACAACATTTCTTCCTTGGTTAAAAATCTGTCATTTTACCAGTACCTGTTACTTTCAGACGAGTCACCTGACACTTGTGGCGAACGTAGGGCAAAACTGAGAACATTGTGACAGTGGGGTCACATTAGTTTGTTGCCCAAACGGTTCGGGCACTACAAACACAAGTTGGTACACAGATGGTTCCGACTTCAGACGAGTCCCCTGACACTTGTGGGGGTCGTAGAGCAAAACAAAGAACGTCATTGTGTTCGTGAGAGTCTCCCCTTCCATACAATGGTCAAACGATGTTGTAGGTCAAACCGTTCGGAAGCTACAGATATTTGTGTGAGAAGACTGATTTTCGGGATGTCTCATGTTTTGACAAACATCGCCTCGCCTGCCGCTTTCACCAAAGATGCAGAGGTGTGACATCAGCGCTTCTGGAGGAGTGAGAAGTGTCTAGTGCAAAGAAAGTGATATATCTAGTTTAAAACTGAAGATTTCAATTTCAAATTAAATGAGATCCAATTCATTTTGATGTCTTCTTTTTCTTTTTAAAATCTTCCTTTAGCTCATTCTTCATTTGTTTTTTGCTGTTACAGTTAATGAAGATTGAATTTGAAAGACTCAGCAGATGGAATTACAGAGGATTTGAATTGAAACCTGGTCAACTGCTAGGAAGACAGTTATACTCACAAGTATACCACCAACACTCACGCAGGATTCACTGTGGCCTGGCACCATCAACACGCCTATCCATATCCTAACCGCCATTGCTGGTGACAGCAAAAAAATGTTTTAGATAAAGTGGCTCGTTGGTCTAGGGGTATGATTCTCGCTTAAAAGTAGAGGTCCCGGGTTCAAATCCCGGACGAGCCCTTTAGCCCAGCCTTTAACAATCTGAGACAGGCGGATCTTGGGCAACTTGTCAGAAGGGCGACTGCCACCGCTGGAGCGCTGATTGATTGATTAAGGCAATGGACTGCTAATCCATTGTGCTCTGCACTAGTTGGTACAACATTTCTTCCTTGGTTAAAAAATCTGTCATTTTACCAGTACCTGTTACTTTCAGACGAGTCACCTGACACTTGTGGCGAATGTAGGGCAAACCTGAGAACATTGTGACAGTGGGGTCACATTAGTTTGTTGCCCAAACGGTTCGGGCACTACAAACACAAGTTGGTACACAGATGGTTCCGACTTCAGACGAGTCCCCTGACACTTGTGGGGGTCGTAGAGCAAAACAAAGAACGTCATTGTGTTCGTGAGAGTCTCCCCTTTCCATACAATGGTCAAAACGATGTTGTAGGTCAAACCGTTCGGAAGCTACAGATATTTGTGTGAGAAGACTGATTTTCGGGATGTCTCATGTTTTGACAAACATCGCCTCGCTTCTGCCGCTTTCACCAAAGATGCAGAGGTGTGACATCAGCGCTTCTGGAGGAGTGAGAAGTGTCTAGTGCAAAGAAAGTGATATATCTAGTTTAAAACTGAAGATTTCAATTTCAAATTAAATGAGATCCAATTCATTTTGATGTCTTCTTTTTCTCTTTAAAATCTTCCTTTAGCTCATTCTTCATTTGTTTTTTGCTGTTACAGTTAATGAAGATTGAATTTGAAAGACTCAGCAGATGGAATTACAGAGGATTTGAATTGAAACCTGGTCAACTGCTAGGAAGACAGTTATACTCACAAGTATACCACCAACACTCACGCAGGATTCACTGTGGCTCTGGCACCATCAACACGCCTATCCATATCCTAACCGCCATTGCTGGTGACAGCAAAAAAATGTTTTAGATAAAGTGGCTCGCTGGTCTAGGGTATGATTCTCGCTTGGGTGCGAGAGGTCCCGGTTCAAATCCCGGACGAGCCCTTTAGCCCAGCCTTTAACAATCTGGAGACAGGCGGATCTTGGGCAACTTGTCAGAAGGGCGACTGCCACCGCTGGAGCGCTGATTGATTGATTAAGGCAATGGACTGCTAATCCATTGTGCTCTGCACTAGTTGGTACAACATTTCTTCCTTGGTTAAAAATCTGTCATTTTACTCAGTACCTGTTACTTTCAGACGAGTCACCTGACACTTGTGGCGAATGTAGGGCAAACCTGAGAACATTGTGACAGTGGGGTCACATTAGTTTGTTGCCCAAACGGTTCGGGCACTACAAACACAAGTTGGTACACAGATGGTTTCTGACTTCAGACGAGTCCCCTGACACTTGTGGGGTCGTAGAGCAAAACAAAGAACGTCATTGTGTTCGTGAGAGTCTCCCCTTTCCATACAATGGTCAAAACGATGTTGTAGGTCAAACCGTTCGAAGCTACAGATATTTGTGTGAGAAGACTGATTTTCGGGATGTCTCATGTTTTGACAAACATCGCCTCGCCTGCCGCTCTTTCACCAAAGATGCAGAGGTGTGACATCAGCGCTTCTGGAGGAGTGAGAAGTGTCTAGTGCAAAGAAAGTGATATATCTAGTTTAAAACTGAAGATTTCAATTTCAAATTAAATGAGATTCAATTCATTTTGGATGTCTTCTTTTTCTTTTTTAAAATCTTCCTTTAGCTCATTCTTCATTTGTTTTTTGCTGTTACAGTTAATGAAGATTGAATTTGAAAGACTCAGCAGATGGAATTACAGAGGATTTGAATTGAAACCTGGTCAACTGCTAGGAAGACAGTTATACTCACAAGTATACCACCAACACTCACGCAGGATTCACTGTGGCCTGGCACCATCGACACGCCTATCCATATCCTAACCGGCCATTGCTGGTGACAGCAAAAAATGTTTTAGATAAAGTGGCTCGTTGGTCTAGGGGTATGATTCTCGCTTAAAAGTAGAGGTCCCGGTTCAAATCCCGACGAGCCCTTTAGCCCAGCCTTTAACAATCTGAGACAGGCGGATCTTGGGCAACTTGTCAGAAGGGCTACTGCCACCGCTGGAGCGCTGATTGATTGATTAAGGCAATGGACTGCTAATCCATTGTGCTCTGCACTAGTTGGTACAACATTTCTTCCTTTGGTTAAAAAATCTGTCATTTTACCAGTACCTGTTACTTTCAGACGAGTCACCTGACACTTGTGGCGTAACGTAGGGCAAAACTGAGAACATTGTGACAGTGGGGTCACATTAGTTTGTTGCCCAAACGGTTCGGGCACTACAAACACAAGTTGGTACACAGATGGTTCCGACTTCAGACGAGTCCCTGACACTTGTGGGGTCGTAGAGCAAAACAAAGAACGTCATTGTGTTCGTGAGAGTCTCCCTTCCATACAATGGTCAAAACGATGTTGTAGGTCAAACCGTTCGGAAGCTACAGATATTTGTGTGAGAAGACTGATTTTCGGGATGTCTCATGTTTTGACAAACATCGCCTCGCTTCTGCCGCTTTCACCAAAGATGCAGAGGTGTGACATCAGCGCTTCTGGAGGAGTGAGAAGTGTCTAGTGCAAAGAAAGTGATATATCTAGTTTAAAACTGAAGATTTCAATTTCAAATTAAATGAGATCCAATTCATTTTGGATGTCTTCTTTTTCTTTAAAATCTTCCTTTAGCTCATTCTTCATTTGTTTTTTGCTGTTACAGTTAATGAAGATTGAATTTGAAAGACTCAGCAGATGGAATTACAGAGGATTTGAATTGAAACCTGGTCAACTGCTAGGAAGACAGTTATACTCACAAGTATACCACCAACACTCACGCAGTGATTCACTGTGGCCTGGCACCATCGACACGCCTATCCATATCCTAACCGCCATTGCTGGTGACAGCAAAAATGTTTTAGATAAAGTGGCTCGTTGGTCTAGGGGGTATGATTCTCGCTTGGGTGCGAGAGGTCCCGGGTTCAAATCCCGGACGCAGCCCTTTAGCCCAGCCTTTAACAATCTGGAGACAGGCGGATCTTGGGCAACTTGTCAGAAGGGCGATTACACCGCTGGAGCGCTGATTGATTGATTAAGGCAATGGACTGTTAATCCATTGTGCTCTGCACTAGTTGGTACAACATTTCTTCCTTGGTTAAAAATCTGTCATTTTACCAGTACCTGTTACTTTCAGACGAAGTCACCTGACACTTGTGGCGAACGTAGGGCAAAACTGAGAACATTGTGACAGTGGGGTCACATTAGTTTGTTGCCCAAACGTGTTCGGGCACTACAAACACAAGTTGGTACAACAGATGGTTCCGACTTCAGACGAGTCCCCTGACACTTGTGGGGTCGTAGAGCAAAACAAAGAACGTCATTGTGTTCGTGAGAGTCTCCCTTTCCATACAATGGTCAAAACGATGTTGTAGGTCAAACCGTTCGGAAGCTACAGATATTTGTGTGAGAAGACTGATTTTCGGGATGTCTCATGTTTTGACAAACATCGCCTCGCTTCTGTCGCTTCACCAAAGATGCAGAGGTGTGACATCAGCGCTTCTGGAGGAGTGAGAAGTGTCTAGTGCAAAGAAAGTGATATATCTAGTTTAAAACTGAAGATTCAATTTCGTGAGATACACCATTTTGGATGTCTTCTTTTTCTCTTTTAAAATCTTCCTTTAGCTCATTCTTCATTTGTTTTTGTTATTACAGTTAATGCAAGATTGAAACAAAAGACTCCAGCAGATGCACTACAGATGGGTTAGGCTGGTCCCAGCCTCTTTGGCGCAAAAATTTATCTTATTACCAGTACCCACCAGACAGGGTCTTGAGCGAAAGTAGGGCACACCCACTTAGAACACAAGTCAGCAAGTTTCAACTTGCCCATTAACAGGGGGTTAACATACACAAGAAGATGTCCGCATTAACCCCTACTATAGTTATTAGTACTAAATGAATAACTACTATCATGGTAAAAATACCATTATGGTATAAAATGGCAGATCCACAAGAAGTCACATTAGTTTGTTGCCCAAACGGTTCGGGCAACTACAAACACAAGTTGGTACACAGATGGTTCCGAATACTTCAGACGAGTCCCCTGACACTTGTGGGGGTCGTAGAGCATAAACAAAGAACGTCATTGTGTTCGTGAGAGTCTCCTCCTTTCCATACAATGGTCAAACGATGTTGTAGGTCAAACCTGCTTCGGAAGCTGCTACAGATATTTGTGTGAGAAGACACTGATTTTCGGGATGTCTCATGTTTTGACAAACATCAGCCCGCTTTCGCTTCTGCCGCTTTTCACCAAAGATGCAGAGGTGTGACATCAGCGCTTCTGGAGGAGTGAGAAGTGTCTTAGTGCAAAGAAAGTGATATATCTAGTTTAAAACTGAAGATTTCAATTTCAAATTAAATGAGATCCAATTCATTTTGGATGTCTTCTTTTTCTCTTTTTCTCTTTTAAAATCTTCCTTTAGCTCATTCTTTTCATTTGTTTTTTGCTGTTACAGTTAATGAAGATTGAATTTGAAAGACCTAGCAGATGGTTCAGATGGAATTACAGAGGATTTGAATTTGAAACCTGGTCAACTGTAGGAAGCTAGGAAGACAGTTATACCACAAGTATACCACCAACACTAATGCGCACGGTGATTCACTGTGGCCTGGCAATCCATATCAACACGCCTTATCCACATATCCTAACTGCTGCCATTGCTGGTGCACAGCAAAAATGTTTTAGGATAAAGTGGCTCGTTGGTCTAGGGGGTATGATTCTCCCCGCTTTAAAAGCGAGAGGTCCTGGTGTTCAAATCGGATTTGTGCCCTTTAGCCCAGCCTCTCTTTTAACAATCTTGAGACAGGCGGATCTTGGGCAACTTGTCAGAAGGGCGACTGCCAACGCTGGAGCGCCTGATTGATTGGATTTTCTCAAGGCAATGTGGACTGGTTAATCCATTGTGCTCTGCACTAGTTAAGTGTTGCTACAAACATTTCTTCCTTGTTAGCACAAAATCTGTCATTTTACCAGTACTCTGTTACTTTCTGTGAGACTAGGTCACCTGACACTTCTGTAAGTGAACGAGGGCAAAACTGGAGAACATTGTGACAGTGGGGTGTTAGGTTGCTGCTCAAATACTTCAAACTGAGATAGGATCTACTCAGATAATACACCTGAACTTGTAGAGCTAAAATAATTGTTTAATTCAAAGTTAATGAATGGTCAATACAATGTTCCGTAGGTCAAACGGGTTCACTAAGCCAGATATCATGAGTGATGAAGACAAAGAACTGGCTCACTGTTAACATCACTCCAAAGTTCTTACAAATACCCAAAGAGAGTTTAGTTCC
>CM059819.1:91101955-91159542 GCA_030435695.1 Brachymystax lenok tsinlingensis
TCAACTCACCTATCTATATGAGGCGCCCAAGCACATGGGCGCCAGCCTCCATAGCGCCAGCCGGCTGGCCCAGCCACCAAGACCCACAGACACAAAGAGCAGGACGAGTCACGCTGCGGAGTCAAGCGAGGAAGGACAGCGACAAACAAACAAACAAACAAACATATGCCTGTTTTAACAAAGGTCACCTTCTCTCTGAGGTAACTACTATTGTTGGCTTCTCCTAATCTGTCTGTCTGTGTGGAATGTCTAACAATCAACAGTCCATGTCTTTCGAAATGTGGAACCACTTCTGAGCTGTTTCACTTAGATTTGGGACCTAATTGAAGAAATAACTCCTCTCTTTCTCTACTCTGGAGCTCACTACCTGCCTTTTCTTTTAGCCCCTGCTAATCATGGACTCGTCAAGCAGCTCAGCTCAACAATACACGCAGCAATAGTAGGCTCGAATACAACTTGAAACTTGAAGTAGTCTCAACACTAGTCTCAGCCAGGCCTCACAGGTGCATGTGTTTTAAGGTCCCCAAAGAGCTCTCCTTTAAAACACCCAGGACCACATCAGGGGACGCCAAACCATTTGATTCCCTTGCCAGACATCTCGGCTCACTACACAATAAATGCTGCTCGCAATCGGATGCACTTTTAGGCCATTTAGGAGACAAATAGCACAGGAAAACCAGTGCGCAGCGCTCCACCCGACGGTCGAACGGTGAGGTTTTGAGCGAGTTGCAACAACATGCAGGGGCTTCTGCAGCCCACATGACTTTATTCTGAACGGAGACAAGTCTGCTCGCTGGGCCGTTCGCTTTTGGACCAAAAACACGGCTCACTCCGTGACTTTTGGCCCGATATTGGCGACCAGAAAACACAAGTGAAAGAGCATTTGGCCGGCCCGGAGAAGCCGAGCTGGGTGGCTTGAGTCTACATGGTTCTCATGTCGCGTTTAAGGCCAGCCCCCTGCACTGTGTGGAGCTTCAATAGCGCAGAGCAGAGCAGCGTCTACAGCAAACTACTACTACTCCTCCTCCTCACAGACTACCGTCCGTAGTGTTGTACGTGTGTGTGTTTACCGGACCAAACGACAGACATGGCAGAAGTCGCACCAGCACCCGCCGCCGCCGCGCAAGGCACCCAAGAAGAAGGCAGCAGCCAAGCCCAAGAAAGCGGGACCCAGCGTCGGCGAGCTCATCGTCAAGGCTGTGTCAGCCTCCAAGGAGAGGGCGGCGTGTCTCTGGCGGCGCTCAAGAAGTCTCTGGCGGCAGGCGGCTACGACGTGGAGAAGAACAACTCCCGTGTCAAGATCGCCGTCAAGAGCCTCGTCACCAAGGGCACCCTGGTCCAGACCAAGGGCACCGGTGCCTCCGGCTCCTTCAAGCTCAACAAGAAAGCCGTCGAGGCAAAAGCCCGCCAAGAAAGCAGCAGCCCCCAAAGCAAAGAAGGTGGCCGCCAAGAAGCCCGCCGCAGCCAAGAAGCCCAAGAAGGTAGCAGCCAAGAAGGCGGTCGCCGCCAGAAGTCTCCCAAGAAGGCCAGAAGCCGGCTACACCCAAAAAGGCCGCCAAGAGCCCAAGAAGGTGAAGAAGCCCGCCGCGGCTCTCAAGAAAAGGCGGTCAAGAGCCCCAAGAGAAGGCTACCAAGGCAGCGAAGCCCAAAGCCGCCAAGCCCAAGGCAGCCAAGGCCAAGAAGGCAGCCCCAAGAAGAAGTAAACCTATTACAAACAGTGTTCTACTCGACACATGTTGTTACCACAAAGGCTCTTTTAAGAGCCACCCACCTCTTTCCATAAGCGCATGTCATTCCATGTACCTGTCGTGCAATAGAAATGAAAGCACACTAGGCTACTTTTACGCACCACATTTTCCCACTCAGAGAGAGAGAGAGAATATAATAGAGTGGCAAAATGGCTTAGCATTCTCCCTCAAGAGTGGAGCACCCTCACCAGCCAGCCATTTGTATATGAGGCATTTTTGTGATGTGTTAGAATTCGCATGTAATATTGATCCTCCTAATAATACTATAGTGGGTTGGAATTCAAACTGGAGAGGAGAGCACCGCACCCTCACCAGTATTACGAGCCACTGGGCTACTCTCGACCAGAGGCAGGCTGCTGGGATGTGTTAATCATCATCACAGCCATCATTATACTATAAGCGTCTTCGAATTCTAAGCAAAGAGTGCGGCTCTCTGTTTCCCATTTAGAGGATTTCAGTGATTTCATTTCTCACTTTGGCGCGAGCGAGACAAAGTAACAAAGTCGGAGGAAACAGAGTAGCCTAGCCCGCCTCACTCTGCCTGCCTGCCTGCCTGCCTGCCTGCCGGCGGGTGGGGAGGGCTTAGGGCTGACTGTCTGTCTGTCCCTCACTCCAATTGGATAAGGCCACACCGGCCCGGTGGCCAATCGGTGCCTCTTGTGGCGAGGTATAAGTTCGGCTCTCGAGGTGCCCAGCGGCTCATTCAGACTTTCTGTGACATACTGAAGCTACCAATATGAGCGGAAGAGGCAAAACCGGAGGAAAGGCCAGGGCGAAGGCAAAGACACGTTCATCCCGTGCCGGGCTCCAGTTCCCGTGGGACGTGTGCACAGGCTGCTGCGCAAAGGCAACTACGCCGAGCGTGTGGGCGCTGGCGCACCGGTCTACCTGGCCGCTGTGCTGGAGTACCTGACTGCTGAGATTCTGGAGTTGGCCGGCAACGCTGCCCGTGACAACAAGAAGACCCGCATCATCCCCCGTCACCTGCAGCTGGCCGTCCGTAACGACGAGGAGCTGAACAAACTGCTTGGCGGCGTGACCATCGCTCAGGGTGGTGTGCTGCCCAACATCCAGGCAGTGCTGCTCCCCAAGAAGACTGAGAAGGCCGTCAAAGCCAAGTAAACTCGCTACTGCGGCTTCAACTTGACTACTCAACCCCAAAGGCTCTTTTAGAGCCAACCACCTAGCTCTGCAAAAGCGCAAAGTATCCTTTCTATTTCCACTGTTTGTTACAAACACGGCGCCGTCATACCATGAGCCCACATGAGGCCTCGAATGAACAATAACACTTGCCAGAGCAGGCTAGCATTAGATTAGAAAGCCAGTGTAATATTGTGCGCGTGCGGGCAGGACTAACAAAGAGCCAAGCGCGCCTCGGCGAGGGTGGGGTTGCATTTTGGGGCGGCACGGAAAGGCTGGGCCTCCCGTCCAATGGCCGGCGGAGGAGGCCTCCGCAACGGGCCAATCGGGGTGGTGCGGAGATGGTGTCAATCAGCAGACGCCGCTGCCGGCTTTATAAACTTCACATAGGCATTTGGAGGCTATACTCTGACTGTGAAAGAAGGAAGCTATCTAGCGCCATGGCCCGAACCAAGCAAACCGCTCGCAAATCCACCGGTGGCAAAGCACCCAGGAAGCAGCTCGCCACCAAGGCTGCGCGTAAGCGCCCCGGCCACCGGCGGCGTGAAGAAGCCTCACCGTTACAGGCCCGGCACCGTGGCTCTGAGAGAGATCCGTCGTTACCAGAAGTCCACTGAGCTGCTGATCCGCAAACTGCCCTTCCAGCGCCTGGTGAGAGAAATTGCCCAGGACTTCAAGACCGACCTGCGCTTCCAGAGCTCCGCCGTGATGGCCCTGCAGGAGGCTGGCGAGGCTTACCTGGTCGGCCTGTTCGAGGACACCAACCTGTGCGCCATCCACGCCAAGAGGGTGACCATCATGCCCAAGGACATCCAGCTGGCCCGCCGTATTCGCGGAGAGCGCGCTTAAATGATGACCTGATCTCCAAAATCTCCCCAAAGGCTCTTTTAAGAGCCACCTCCATATGTCCATCAAAAAGGCACAATTGTTCCATTTGTACATTTCCCACCATGTATGTTGTTTTACTCACTACAGGCCCTGGTTCGACTCCAGGTCGTGATTGTAAATAAGAGTTGGTTCTTAACTGACTTGACTAGTTAAACAAAGGTGACATCCAAATAAACAAGTTGTCATTTACAACTGCGACCTGGCCAAGATAAAGCAAATGCAGTTCAACACAGAGTCAATAATAGAGTAGAAAAAATAAATCTGAAGGCAATAAATAGGCCATGGTGGCGAAGTAGTTACAGTATAGCATAGTAATTGAATGTGCAGTAGATGAATGTGCAAAGTAAAAAATACTGGGGTGCAAAGGAGCAAGATAAATAAATGACTACGGTAGGCGATGAGGTAGTTGGTTGGGCTATGTGATATTATAGAATATTATCTGATGTGAGTATGCTTATAGTAGAACAGTCAAAGGCTTTACGAAAGAGGAAATAGCTTAGCAGTAATGAGTGATAGTAATGATATAGGCCAAATAGTCACACTAATAGTGTTGGCATGGAGAATTGTCACTATGTAGCTAAGAAAAAGATTGCATGCCAACTGACTTTGAAAGTCGCATATTGCAGTGCTGCTGAGAGACTCGTGCGGAGGGGAAAACTTTACCGTGGAGCACGGAGGACATCTTGTGGTTAAACGCGGGTACTGCGAACGTGTGAGCACATCCCCTTTGGTATTTGAGCTTCAGCCCAGCGTTTCCCAAACTCGGTCCTCGGTCCCCAAGTGGTGCACGTTGTGCTTTTCGCGAATCAATATCCCAAAAATGCTCGTTGAATGTAACATGCGAGAGTGTGTCAATTAGACTGTGAAAATCTCCATTCCATCGTTTCTGTCCAATCCTTGATGGCAAAAACTCCATGTATTGCATTGGCCACTGCTTGTTCAGTAAAGCTGTGTGAACCCCATAAATCATGCACCTAAAGGGTTGAAACTAAAATGATTTCTCTGTCCAATTCAAGTGAAAGGTGAAAGGAAAAAAAGTGGGTTGAAGGTACTGGGCATATTTCCGGCCACCAAATCAGGCGATCATATTATTAGGTGGACTTCTTTTTTTGGGCTTGTTTGTTTGAGTAGATAGGTAAGTTGTGGTGGACTAAATGGAGTAAAGATGTGGCTCGAACTCCAGCCCATGAAATGGTGTGTTTTGACCTGAATGATGAATCAATCCTATTATATACACATTGTTACTCATTTAGTGTCAGGACAGCAGGAATCAATTGATTTAATCAGCAGCAATGATTCTCCTATTATGAGTTGACCAATTACAGAATTGCAATCACCAGTGCAGGTACGTCCTGATTGCTGCATAGACTTAATAAGGAACTAAATGCCCCAGCAAATAAAGGCATCAATCCAAAGGGATCATGTACAATAGTCAGACGCGTGGCACAGCAAAAAGTGGACCCACACAATTGGCCAAATCAGGAAGCAGACAGGAATTGTCGGCGCATGCGTTGCTGTATTCAGCACGTTTGAATGGAATCGGCGCTTCTGTTGCATCTTCACTCATGAGACAGGTAGGTAATAGCGGAGCTCCGTGGTGCTGAAAAGGACAGCGCATCTGCCCATTTGGCAAGGGCTATTGCCCGTTTGAGGAATGTTGGCATGCTACAAGGCACAGTTCAGCACATCAAACAGACCCCCTCCTGTAATTGTCACAGAAAGCCATTTATCTTTCTGACACTTTCCCTGGTGACTGAAACAAACCAATTCTGGTGGTGATTTGGTGTAACATTTAGTCCTCGACGAAAAGTTCTATAGGCTATAGGATGTAATGGCATGTGGAACTTTCTTGGAGATACATCGCCAGTAGAGAGATGACAGAAACCAGCAGAAAATCTTTTCAGAGCAGTCAAATGAAGTAATAGTGAAATAGATTGCAAGAAATGAAATATAATATCTTCTCCAAAGTCATGTGAGCATTGCATTGTGGAAGCGATGACTTTATAAGAGGATGTATTGAAATCTGAAGCATGTATTTGTAGATGAAACCCAAATTATGTTTGGTGAAAAAGCAACTGTGTAGTCTACTTGAACATGTGTTTGGAGTTTTTGAACCACTGCCTATTTGATGATCTGTTGTAGGTAGTGAAAATTGCATCAGGTTGAGTGATAATGGCTCTGTGTGGCCATTGTGAATAGTACTTTTGATCCAGCAGGTGGCGGTGTAATGCCTCCCTATATGAGTTGACCTGAATGTCTTCCTTCCTGTCTTGCCATGTGGGTTCCACTGAGGTGTGTGTTTGTGTTAGAAATCACTGGCCACTTGAATAATGGAACACCAGTCACTTGAATAATGTGGAGCTGCTTTGCATGGCTCATGTCGTATGTATATACTGTATTCTATTGTAAGGTATCTCAGTCTATGCCGGTCTGACATTGCTCATTGATTTATTCCTATTCCATTCCTTTTGTTGGATTTGTGTGTATTGTGTGGAATGTTGGGACACGGTTAGATCTTACTTGTTAGACACCCCAAATGGCTCCCCCCCTTCCATTTCCACTTCATGTCCCCGTTGGGAAACTGTCAAATATGCTGCAGGCTAATTACTACCAATGTCACTGTAGTTGAAGTCAACTCCAAGCCTATAGGGTGTGGTAGCAGGCCCTCTGTTATTTGTTGTTGTACTCTACAGGTGAAGTATCTGCACCGTAGCCTATAGAAGAACAAAGGTGTTGAGAATAGGGGAATGAAAGCAGTTGAGGGGAACAAGTGAAAGAGTCTAACCTGCTGTTGGGGCCTATGCGGACAGAGTATTATTAACTCCCAGTCCTATGATGTTACTCTGTGAAGGAGGCTTGCTTTTCAGCATCAATTCCTGGCAGCCTTGTCCCTAGTTGATTTGTGATTGTGAGTGATTAGAGAACATTTGGCTTGGTATCCAAGGTGTTTGAGAATGTTGGGGACCAGTGTTCCGAGGGCTGACTGTGACATCATAAAGTGGAATGTAGTTAGTGTGCTGTTTGAGGATTCCAATTCAGTCTGGGGCGCTCTTCCAGACAGTGCAGTTGTGCTTCAAGTCTGCTCTCTGTGTGAAGACTTGTAAGTCGGTGGTGCCTAGATGGAGTACAGCTAAGACCGGAAGTGACATTTTGGGTAACCCTAAGCCTTTTCCTAACCTTAGCCCATTTCTCCTAACCTGCTATGACAAAGTGACTTCATGACACTAACTGTATCCCGCCTAGTTCCAAGCTTGTCAGTCCTTCTCCTAAAGGCAACCTCTGTTCCTTGATGTACTAAACCGAGGGCTGGCAGCCAGTAAGTACAGGTAAGAGACAATGATGGCAACAAGAAGTTGTAAGATGAAAGCTAGTCACAACTGAGATGTTAAACTGCATTGATTGATAAATGGCCAGTATGTGCCCTTGGCGTTCATTTGTCCCTTTTTGAAATGAACTGTTGAGAGGGCCCTCCTTCTGTGGCGGTCATTCTATGTAACGTCTGAGGCCATCTGGCGGGCATAGAATGGATCAACATCATACCACTAATCCCATAATAAGGCAGCTTTGTTATTGGTTTGCGAAGAAAAGTACACTACTATATTTGCACATCCCTATCACCTCTGTATACCTAGAAAACAATCCCTTCATTGTGTGTGTGTGTGTTGGGTGTCTGAGGAATGTTTTACTGCGTTTGAGCTTACAGAGTATCGCCACCCTTCCCAGGTCCTCTTGGCACCCTGACTGTCAGGCTGGATCCTGTCTAGGGAAGAAAGAAGAAGAATGACATGGCCTTATATTATGGGCTCCTTTGGCTTTATGGCATCCCATGTGTATTTGTTTCCCAGGAGAATGCATTCATTTATGGCATGAAAGTTAGGTGTGTTAGTTGTTGTTATTATGTGTGTGGAAGAGTCCCTTCCTTTCTCCTTTCCACCTGGGACCTCTATTGAGTTGTTTAGGCCTATCTCTATTAGGGGTTCCAGCGTGTGAGGCGAATGCAGTGGGTTGAATCCTACTAGTTCAGTGTTTCCCAACTCCAGGGTAGAGTAGCCTACCCCCAGCAGTACCCATTTCTGTTGTAGCCCGGAGAGGCACACCTGATTCAACTACTTGTCAACTAATCACCAAGTCCTCAATGAGCTGAATCAGGGAACAACAACAATGTGAGGAGTGGGACACGGAGGACAAGTTGATCCCCAGGTGTCACAGTTTGGCTTTGTGTTGAACATAGCATATATCACGACTGCAGTATGTTTCCCGGCCATGTTAGTTGCTTTCGTTTCTTCTCGGCAGAACCCCCTATTGCTCCTCCCTCGTTGCCTAGAACAGGCGCTTTGCAACAGAGGCCAGGCAAAAGCGCGCGCTTTCTGTGCCGCTGGCTTCAATCAGGTCCACCAAACGGAGATAATTGAAGGGTGCAAAAATTTGGGCCATTCATTCACTTGAACTCCACTAGCAAACACAGGATGTCTGGACGAGGCAAAGGCGGCAAGGGACTCGGAAAAGGAGGCGCCAAGCGTCATCGCAAGGTTCTCGCGATAACATCAGGGAATCACCAAGCCCGCTATCCGCCGTCTGGCTCGCCGTGGCGGTGTGAAGCGTATCTCCGGTCTGATCTACGAGGAGACCCGCGGTGTCCTGAAGGTGTTCCTGGAGAACGTGATCCGTGACGCCGTCACCTACACCGAGCACGCCAAGAGGAAGACCGTTACCGCCATGGACGTGGTCTACGCTCTGAAACGCCAGGGACGCACCCTGTACGGTTTCGGCGGTTAAACGCACTCTTTTCGGAACATCACCATCCCGACTTGAACCCAAAGGCTCTTTTAAGAGCCACCCACATCCGCTTAAAGGGCCAATTCCATGTAGCGGTTAGTATTTTTGTTGTAGGAAGATGCCAGGGGTAGGCTATTTAGTAGAACATGAGCCACTTTGAGTGGACAGGGAGCGTTAATGACAGGACTATGAGTTGAGGCCTTTTTGTGACCGTGCAAAAGTGTAGGAATACATCCACATATATATATATACACACACACTTTTTTTGTATGTAGTAATGTTTTATTTTAGAGTATATCTATTTTTGTCGGACAATTTCAACATTATGGACATGGGTGTATCTGTGGTCCATTTTGCCTGTCCCACAGCTTTGTTCAATGATGGATTGCGAGTTGCTCTGTTGATGAACTTCTGTCCAGATATGCTGTGAACGTGGTGGTTGATGATGTATCTTGGTAGTCTGTAAGCCATTTTTATTGCCATGTTTTGGATTCTCTGTAGCCGATTCATCTGATGTGGTGAAGCTGTTGCCCAGGCGTATTCAAAGAACGTATAAAGCCACCACTCCCAAGAGGAAAGCCAGACGCAGTGTCAAAGAGAGGCCTGTGTCTGACGCTGCCATCAACTCAGTCACAGAGCACAGGCTATAGGGGAGGAGGCGCGCTATTGTCTTTGTTCGGGAAGCGAGCCTCTGAGTGGAAGGCTCTTATGCGCCGCTAGAGCTCCACCGGGCAAATGGCTGGGGCGCCTATGAGAAAGCAGGGGTGTGTCCACGGCCGCTGAATTTGCCTAGCTTCCTCTTCATAACACGGGTAGCGCCCTCCGCCCCCTCATTCGTTTCTGAGAAGCAACGAGACAGCAGCAGCATCATGCCCGAGCCAGCAAAGTCCGCGCCCAAGAAGGGCTCCAAGAAAGCCGTGACCAAGACCGCAGGAAAGGCGGCAAGAAGCGCCGAAAGTCCAGGAAGGAGAGCTACGCCATCTACGTGTACAAAGTGCTGAAGCAGGTCCACCCGACACCGGCATCTCCTCCAAGGCCATGGGAATCATGAACTCGTTCGTGAACGACATCTTCGAGCGTATCGCCGGAGAGTCGTCCCGCCTGGCTCACTACAACAAGCGTTCCACCATCACCTCCAGGAGATCCAGACCGCCGTGCCTGCTGCTCCCCGGTGAGCTGGCCAAGCACGCAGTGTCCGAGGGCACCAAGGCCGTGACCAAGTACACCAGCTCCAAGTAAATTTGGCGCGCTCTACTAACCCAAAGGCTCTTTTAAGAGCCACCCACCCTGTCAGTGAAAAAGCAACTCCATCAGGAGGGACGAAATGAATGTGTACTAACTAGGCTGTGTGTGACGAGGGTTTTTAATAGTAGCCCTGTGAGCAGAGTTGGAGAGTGGCTCCATTGTATCATTTCCCTCCACATATGTTGATCCCAAGTGCATGTCAATCAAACGTAGTGAAATAAAGAGAGTTGACTGATTGAGGAATCCCTCTAATATAAAGAGAAGGAAGAATAGGAGGAGAGTGAGGAAAAGACTCACTAGAGAGAGAGCCCTTGTTCAACTCAACTCAACTCACCTATCTATATGAGGCGCCCAAGCACATGGGCGCCAGCCTCCATAGCGCCAGCCGGCCGGCCCAGCCACCAAGACCCACAGACACAAAGAGCAGGACGAGTCACGCTGCGGAGTCAAGCGAGGAAGGACAGCGACAAACAAACAAACAAACATATGCCTGTTTTAACAAAGGTCACCTTCTCTCTGAGGTAACTACTATTGTTGGCTTCTCCTAATCTGTCTGTCTGTGTGGAATGTCTAACAATCAACAGTCCATGTCTTTCGAAATGTGGAACCACTTCTGAGCTGTTTCACTTAGATTTGGGACCTAATTGAAGAAATAACTCCTCTCTTTCTCTACTCTGGAGCTCACTACCTGCCTTTTCTTTTAGCCCCTGCTAATCATGGACTCGTCAAGCAGCTCAGCTCAACAATACACGCAGCAATAGTAGGCTCCGAATACAACTTGAAACTTGAAGTAGTCTCAACACTAGTCTCAGCCAGGCCTCACAGGTGCATGTGTTTTAAGGTCCCCAAAGAGCTCTCCTTTAAAACACCCAGGACCACATCAGGGGACGCCTTAAACCATTTGATTCCCTTGCCAGACATCTCGGCTCACTACACAATAAATGCTGCTCGCAATCGGATGCACTTTTAGGCCATTTAGGAGACAAATAGCACAGGAAAACCAGTGCGCAGCGCTCCACCCGACGGTCGAACGGTGAGGTTTTGAGCGAGTTGCAACAACATGCACGGGGCTTCTGCAGCCCACATGACTTTATTCTGAACGGAGACAAGTCTGCTCGCTGGGCCGTTCGCTTTTGGACCAAAAACACGGCTCACTCCGTGACTTTTGGCCCGATATTGGCGACCAGAAAACACAAGTGAAAGAGCATTTGGCCGGCCCGGAGAAGCCGAGCTGGGTGGCTTGAGTCTACATGGTTCTCATGTCGCGTTTAAGGCCAGCCCCCTGCACTGTGTGGAGCTTCAATAGCGCAGAGCAGAGCAGCGTCTACAGCAAACTACTACTACTCCTCCTCCTCACAGACTACCGTCCGTAGTGTTGTACGTGTGTGTGTTTACCGGACCAAACGACAGACATGGCAGAAGTCGCACCAGCACCCGCCGCCGCCGCGCCGAGGCACCCAAGAAGAAGGCAGCAGCCAAGCCCAGAGAAAGCGGGACCCAGCGTCGGCGAGCTCATCGTCAAGGCTGTGTCAGCCTCCAAGGAGAGCGGCGTGTCTCTGGCGGCGCTCAAGAAGTCTCTGGCGGCAGGCGGCTACGACGTGGAGAAGAACAACTCCGTGTCAAGATCGCCGTCAAGAGCCTCGTCACCAAGGGCACCCTGGTCCAGACCAAGGGCACCGGTGCCTCCGGCTCCTTCAAGCTCAACAAGAAAGCCGTCGAGGCAAAGAAGCCCGCCAAGAAAGCAGCAGCCCCCAAAGCAAAGAAGGTGGCCGCCAAGAAGCCCGCCGCAGCCAAGAAGCCCAAGAAGGTAGCAGCCAAGAAGGCGGTCGCCGCCAAGAAGTCTCCCAAGAAGGCCAAGAAGCCGGCTACACCCAAAGGCCGCCAAGAGCCCAAAGAAGGTGAAGAAGCCCGCCGCGGCTCAAGAAAGGCGGTCAAGAGCCCCAAGAAGGCTACCAAGGCAGCGAAGCCCAAAGCCGCCAAGCCCAAGGCAGCCAAGGCCAAGAAGGCAGCCCCAAGAAGAAGTAAACCTATTACAAACAGTGTTCTACTCGACACATGTTGTTACCACAAAGGCTCTTTTAAGAGCCACCCACCTCTTTCCATAAGCGCATGTCATTCCATGTACCTGTCGTGCAATAGAAATGAAAGCACACTAGGCTACTTTTACGCACCACATTTTCCCACTCAGAGAGAGAGAGAGAATATAATAGAGTGGCAAAATGGCTTAGCATTCTCCCTCAAGAGTGGAGCACCCTCACCAGCCAGCCATTTGTATATGAGGCATTTTTGTGATGTGTTAGAATTCGCATGTAATATTGATCCTCCTAATAATACTATAGTGGGTTGGAATTCAAACTGGAGAGGAGAGCACCGCACCCTCACCAGTATTACGAGCCACTGGGCTACTCTCGACCAGAGGCAGGCTGCTGGGATGTGTTAATCATCATCACAGCCATCATTATACTATAGCGTCTTGAATTCTAAGCAAAGAGTGCGGCTCTCTGTTTCCCATTTAGAGGATTTCAGTGATTTCATTTCTCACTTTGGCGCGAGCGAGACAAAGTAACAAAGTCGGAGGGAAACAGAGTAGCCTAGCCCGCCTCACTCTGCTGCCTGCCTGCCTGCCTGCCTGCCTGCCGGCGGGTGGGGGAGGGCTTAGGGCTGACTGTCTGTCTGTCCCTCACTCCAATTGGATAAGGCCACACCGGCCCGGTGTGCCAATCGGTGCCTCTTGTGGCGAGGTATAAGTTCGGCTCTCGAGGTGCCCAGCGGCTCATTCAGACTTTCTGTGACATACTGAAGCTACCAATATGAGCGGAAGAGGCAAAACCGGAGGAAAGGCCAGGGCGAAGGCAAAGACACGTTCATCCCGTGCCGGGCTCCAGTTCCCCGTGGGACGTGTGCACAGGCTGCTGCGCAAAGGCAACTACGCCGAGCGTGTGGGCGCTGGCGCACCGGTCTACCTGGCCGCTGTGCTGGAGTACCTGACTGCTGAGATTCTGGAGTTGGCCGGCAACGCTGCCCGTGACAACAAGAAGACCCGCATCATCCCCCGTCACCTGCAGCTGGCCGTCCGTAACGACGAGGAGCTGAACAAACTGCTTGGCGGCGTGACCATCGCTCAGGGTGGTGTGCTGCCCAACATCCAGGCAGTGCTGCTCCCCAAGAAGACTGAGAAGGCCGTCAAAGCCAAGTAAACTCGCTACTGCGGCTTCAACTTGACTACTCAACCCCAAAGGCTCTTTTAAGAGCCAACCACCTAGCTCTGCAAAGCGCAAAGTATCCTTTCTATTTCCACTGTTTGTTACAAACACGGCGCCGTCATACCATGAGGCCTCGAATGAACAATAACACTTGCCAGAGCAGGCTAGCATTAGATTAGAAAGCCAGTGTAATATTGTGCGCGTGCGGGCAGGACTAACAAAGAGCCAAGCGCGCCTCGGCGAGGGTGGGGTTGCATTTTGGGGCGGCACGGAAGGCTGGGCCTCCCGTCCAATGGCCGGCGGAGGAGGCCTCCGCAACGGGCCAATCGGGGTGGTGCGGAGATGGTGTCAATCAGCAGACGCCGCTGCCGGCTTTATAAACTTCACATAGGCATTTGGAGGCTATACTCTGACTGTGAAAGAAGGAAGCTATCTAGCGCCATGGCCCGAACCAAGCAAACCGCTCGCAAATCCACCGGTGGCAAAGCACCCAGGAAGCAGCTCGCCACCAAGGCTGCGCGTAAGAGCGCCCGGCCACCGGCGGCGTGAAGAAGCCTCACCGTTACAGGCCCGGCACCGTGGCTCTGAGAGAGATCCGTCGTTACCAGAAGTCCACTGAGCTGCTGATCCGCAAACTGCCCTTCCAGCGCCTGGTGAGAGAAATTGCCCAGGACTTCAAGACCGACCTGCGCTTCCAGAGCTCCGCCGTGATGGCCCTGCAGGAGGCTAGCGAGGCTTACCTGGTCGGCCTGTTCGAGGACACCAACCTGTGCGCCATCCACGCCAAGAGGGTGACCATCATGCCCAAGGACATCCAGCTGGCCCGCCGTATTCGCGGAGAGCGCGCTTAAATGATGACCTGATCTCCAAAATCTCCCCAAAGGCTCTTTTAAGAGCCACCTCCATATGTCCATCAAAGGCACAATTGTTCCATTTGTACATTTCCCACCATGTATGTTGTTTTACTCACTACAGGCCCTGGTTCGACTCCAGGTCGTGATTGTAAATAAGAGTTGGTTCTTAACTGACTTGACTAGTTAAACAAAGGTGACATCCAAATAAACAAGTTGTCATTTACAACTGCGACCTGGCCAAGATAAAGCAAATGCAGTTCAACACAGAGTCAATAATAGAGTAGAAAAAATAAATCTGAAGGCAATAAATAGGCCATGGTGGCGAAGTAGTTACAGTATAGCATAGTAATTGAATGTGCAGTAGATGAATGTGCAAAGTAAAAAAATACTGGGGTGCAAAGGAGCAAGATAAATAAATGACTACGGTAGGCGATGAGGTAGTTGGTTGGGCTATGTGATATTATAGAATATTATCTGATGTGAGTATGCTTATAGTAGAACAGTCAAAGGCTTTACGAAAGAGGGAAATAGCTTAGCAGTAATGAGTGATAGTAATGATATAGGCCAAATAGTCACACTAATAGTGTTGGCATGGAGAATTGTCACTATGTAGCTAAGAAAAAGATTGCATGCCAACTGACTTTGAAAGTCGCATATTGCAGTGCTGCTGAGAGACTCGTGCGGAGGGAAAACTTTACCGTGGAGCACGGAGGACATCTTGTGGTTAAACGCGGGTACTGCGAACGTGTGAGCACATCCCTTTGGTATTTGAGCTTCAGCCCAGCGTTTCCCAAACTCGGTCCTCGGTCCCCAAGTGGTGCACGTTGTGCTTTTCGCGAATCAATATCCCAAAAATGCTCGTTGAATGTAACATGCGAGAGTGTGTCAATTAGACTGTGAAAATCTCCATTCCATCGTTTCTGTCCAATCCTTGATGGCAAAAACTCCATGTATTGCATTGGCCACTGCTTGTTCAGTAAAGCTGTGTGAACCCCATAAATCATGCACCTAAAGGGTTGAAACTAAAATGATTTCTCTGTCAATTCAAGTGAAAGGTGAAAGGAAAAAAAGTGGGTTGAAGGTACTGGGCATATTTCCGGCCACCAAATCAGGCGTCATATTATTAGGTGGACTTCTTTTTTTGGGCTTGTTTGTTTGAGTAGATAGGTAAGTTGTGGTGGACTAAATGGAGTAAAGATGTGGCTCGAACTCCAGCCCATGAAATGGTGTGTTTTGACCTGAATGATGAATCAATCCTATTATATACACATTGTTACTCATTTAGTGTCAGGACAGCAGGAATCAATTGATTTAATCAGCAGCAATGATTCTCCTATTATGAGTTGACCAATTACAGAATTGCAATCACCAGTGCAGGTACGTCCTGATTGCTGCATAGACTTAATAAGGAACTAAATGCCCCAGCAAATAAAGGCATCAATCCAAAGGGATCATGTACAATAGTCAGACGCGTGGCACAGCAAAAAGTGGACCCACACAATTGGCCAAATCAGGAAGCAGACAGGAATTGTCGGCGCATGCGTTGCTGTATTCAGCACGTTTGAATGGAATCGGCGCTTCTGTTGCATCTTCACTCATGAGACAGGTAGGTAATAGCGGAGCTCCGTGGTGCTGAAAAGGACAGCGCATCTGCCCATTTGGCAAGGGCTATTGCCCGTTTGAGGAATGTTGGCATGCTACAAGGCACAGTTCAGCACATCAAACAGACCCCCTCCTGTAATTGTCACAGAAAGCCATTTATCTTTCTGACACTTTCCCTGGTGACTGAAACAAACCAATTCTGGTGGTGATTTGGTGTAACATTTAGTCCTCGACGAAAAGTTCTATAGGCTATAGGATGTAATGGCATGTGGAACTTTCTTGGAGATACATCGCCAGTAGGAGATGACAGAAACCAGCAGAAAATCTTTTCAGAGCAGTCAAATGAAGTAATAGTGAAATAGATTGCAAGAAATGAAATATAATATCTTCTCCAAAGTCATGTGAGCATTGCATTGTGGAAGCGATGACTTTATAAGAGGATGTATTGAAATCACGAAGCATGTATTTGTAGATGAAACCCAAATTATGTTTGGTGAAAAAGCAACTGTGTAGTCTACTTGAACATGTGTTTGGAGTTTTTGAACCACTGCCTATTTGATGATCTGTTGTAGGTAGTGAAAATTGCATCAGGTTGAGTGATAATGGCTCTGTGTGGCCATTGTGAATAGTACTTTTGATCCAGCAGGTGGCGGTGTAATGCCTCCCTATATGAGTTGACCTGAATGTCTTCCTTCCTGTCTTGCCATGTGGGTTCCACTGAGGTGTGTGTTTGTGTTAGAAATCACTGGCCACTTGAATAATGGAACACCAGTCACTTGAATAATGTGGAGCTGCTTTGCATGGCTCATGTCGTATGTATATACTGTATTCTATTGTAAGGTATCTCCAGTCTATGCCGGTCTGACATTGCTCATTGATTTATTCCTATTCCATTCCTTTTGTTGGATTTGTGTGTATTGTGTGGAATGTTGGGACACGGTTAGATCTTACTTGTTAGACACCCCAAATGGCTCCCCCCCTTCCATTTCCACTTCATGTCCCCGTTGGGAAACTGTCAAATATACTGCAGGCTAATTACTACCAATGTCACTGTAGTTGAAGTCAACTCCAAGCCTATAGGGTGTGGTAACTTGGGCCCTCTGTTATTTGTTGTTGTACTCTACAGGTGAAGTATCTGCACCGTAGCCTATAGAAGAACAAAGGTGTTGAGAATAGGGGAATGAAAGCAGTTGAGGGAACAAGTGAAAGAGTCTAACCTGCTGTTGGGGCCCTCCGGACAGAGTATTATTAACTCCCAGTCCTATGATGTTACTCTGTGAAGGAGGCTTGCTTTTCAGCATCAATTCCTGGCAGCCTTGTCCCTAGTTGATTTGTGATTGTGAGTGATTAGAGAACATTTGGCTGGTATCCAAGGTGTTTGAGAATGTTGGGGACCAGTGTTCCGAGGGCTGACTGTGACATCATAAAGTGGAATGTAGTTAGTGTGCTGTTTGAGGATTCCAATTCAGTCTGGGCGCTCTTCCAGACAGTGCAGTTGTGCTTCAAGTCTGCTCTCTGTGTGAAGACTTGTAAGTCGGTGGTGCCTAGATGGAGTACAGCTAAGACCGGAAGTGACATTTTGGGTAACCTAAGCCTTTTCCTAACCTTAGCCCATTTCTCCTAACCTGCTATGACAAAGTGACTTCATGACACTAACTGTATCCCGCCTAGTTCCAAGCTTGTCAGTCCTTCTCCTAAAGGCAACCTCTGTTCCTTGATGTACTAAACCGAGGGCTGGCAGCCAGTAAGTACAGGTAAGAGACAATGATGGCAACAAGAAGTTGTAAGATGAAAGCTAGTCACAACTGAGATGTTAAACTGCATTGATTGATAAATGGCCAGTATGTGCCCTTGGCGTTCATTTGTCCCTTTTTGAAATGAACTGTTGAGAGGGCCCTCCTTCTGTGGCGGTCATTCTATGTAACGTCTGAGGCCATCTGGCGGGCATAGAATGGATCAACATCATACCACTAATCCCATAATAAGGCGCTTTGTTATTGGTTTGCGAAGAAAAGTACACTACTATATTTGCACATCCCTATCACCTCTGTATACCTAGAAAACAATCCCTTCATTGTGTGTGTGTGTGTTGGGTGTCTGAGGAATGTTTTACTGCGTTTGAGCTTACAGAGAGTATCGCCACCCTTCCCAGGTCCTCTTGGCACCCTGACTGTCAGGCTGGATCCTGTCTAGGGAAGAAAGAAGAAGAATGACATGGCCTTATATTATGGGCTCCTTTGGCTTTATGGCATCCCATGTGTATTTGTTTCCCAGGAGAATGCATTCATTTATGGCATGAAAGTTAGGTGTGTTAGTTGTTGTTATTATGTGTGTGGAAGAGTCCCTTCCTTTCTCCTTTCCACCTGGGACCTCTATTCGAGTTGTTTAGGCCTATCTCTATTAGGGGTTCAGCGTGTGAGGCGAATGCAGTGGGTTGAATCCTACTAGTTCAGTGTTTCCCAACTCCAGGGGTAGAGTAGCCTACCCCCAGCAGTACCCATTTCTGTTGTAGCCCGGAGAGGCACACCTGATTCAACTACTTGTCAACTAATCACCAAGTCCTCAATGAGCTGAATCAGGGAACAACAACAATGTGAGGAGTGGGACACGGAGGACAAGTTGATCCCCAGGTGTCACAGTTTGGCTTTGTGTTGAACATAGCATATATCACGACTGCAGTATGTTTCCCGGCCATGTTAGTTGCTTTCGTTTCTTCTCGGCAGAACCCCCTATTGCTCCTCCTCGTTGCCTAGAACGAGCGCTTTGCAACAGAGGCCAGGCAAAAGCGCGCGCTTTCTGTGCCGCTGGCTTCAATCAGGTCCACCAAACGGAGATAATTGAAGGGTGCAAAAATTTGGGCCATTCATTCACTTGAACTCCACTAGCAAACACAGGATGTCTGGACGAGGCAAAGGCGGCAAGGGACTCGGAAAAGGAGGCGCCAAGCGTCATCGCAAGGTTCTCCGCGATAACATCCAGGAATCACCAAGCCCGCTATCCGCCGTCTGGCTCGCCGTGGCGGTGTGAAGCGTATCTCGGTCTGATCTACGAGGAGACCCGCGGTGTCCTGAAGGTGTTCCTGGAGAACGTGATCCGTGACGCCGTCACCTACACCGAGCACGCCAAGAGGAAGACCGTTACCGCCATGGACGTGGTCTACGCTCTGAAACGCCAGGGACGCACCCTGTACGGTTTCGGCGGTTAAACGCACTCTTTTCGGAACATCACCATCCCGACTTGAACCCAAAGGCTCTTTTAAGAGCCACCCACATCCGCTTAAAGGGCCAATTCCATGTAGCGGTTAGTATTTTTGTTGTAGGAAGATGCCAGGGGTAGGCTATTTAGTAGAACATGAGCCACTTTGAGTGGACAGGGAGCGTTAATGACAGGACTATGAGTTGAGGCCTTTTTGTGACAGTGCAAAAGTGTAGGAATACATCCACATATATATATATACACACACACTTTTTGTATGTAGTAATGTTTTATTTTAGAGTATATCTATTTTTGTCAGGACAATTTCAACATTATGGACATGGGTGTATCTGTGGTCCATTTTGCCTGTCCCACAGCTTTGTTCAATGATGGATTGCGAGTTGCTCTGTTGATGAACTTCTGTCCAGATATGCTGTGAACGTGGTGGTTGATGATGTATCTTGGTAGTCTGTAAGCCATTTTTATTGCCATGTTTTGGATTCTCTGTAGCCGATTCATCTGATGTGGTGAAGCTGTTGCCCAGGCGTATTCAAAGAACGTATAAAGCCACCACTCCCAAGAGGGGAAAGCCAGACGCAGTGTCAAAGAGAGGCCTGTGTCTGGCGCTGCCATCAACTCAGTCACAGAGCACAGGCTATAGGGAGGGAGGGCGCGCTATTGTCTTTGTTCGGGAAGCGAGCCTCTGAGTGGAAGGCTCTTATGCGCCGCTAGAGCTCCACCGGGCAAATGGCTGGGGCGCCTATGAGAAAGCAGGGGTGTGTCCACGGCCGCTGAATTTGCCTAGCTTCCTCTTCATAAGACGGGTAGCGCCCTCCGCCCCCCTCATTCGTTTCTGAGAAGCAACGAGACAGCAGCAGCATCATGCCCGAGCCAGCAAAGTCCGCGCCCAAGAAGGGCTCCAAGAAAGCCGTGACCAAGACCGCAGGGAAAGGCGGCAAGAAGCGCCGAAAGTCCAGGAAGGAGAGCTACGCCATCTACGTGTACAAAGTGCTGAAGCAGGTCCACCCGACACCGGCATCTCCTCCAAGGCCATGGGAATCATGAACTCGTTCGTGAACGACATCTTCGAGCGTATCGCCGGAGAGTCTTCCCGCCTGGCTCACTACAACAAGCGTTCCACCATCACCTCCAGGGAGATCCAGACCGCCGTGCATCCTGCTGCTCCCGGTGAGCTGGCCAAGCACGCAGTGTCCGAGGGCACCAAGGCCGTGACCAAGTACACCAGCTCCAAGTAAATTTGGCGCGCTCTACTAACCCAAAGGCTCTTTTAAGAGCCACCCACCTGTCAGTGAAAAAGCAACTCCATCAGGAGGGACGAAATGAATGTGTACTAACTAGGCTGTGTGTGTGACGAGGTTTTTAATAGTAGCCCTGTGAGCAGAGTTGGAAGTGGCTCCATTGTATCATTTCCCTCCACATATGTTGATCCCAAGTGCATGTCAATCAAACGTAGTGAAATAAAGAGAGTTGACTGATTGAGGAATCCCTCCTAATATAAAGAGAAGGAAGAATAGGAGGAGAGTGAGGAAAAGACTCACTAGAGAGAGAGCCCTTGTTCAACTCAACTCAACTCACCTATCTATATGAGGCGCCCAAGCACATGGAGCGCCAGCCTCCATAGCGCCAGCCATTCGGCCCAGCCACCAAGACCCACAGACACAAAGAGCAGGACGAGTCACGCTGCGGAGTCAAGCGAGGAAGGACAGCGACAAACAAACAAACAAACAAACATATGCCTGTTTTAACAAAGGTCACCTTCTCTCTGAGGTAACTACTATTGTTGGCTTCTCCTAATCTGTCTGTCTGTGTGGAATGTCTAACAATCAACAGTCCATGTCTTTCGAAATGTGGAACCACTTCTGAGCTGTTTCACTTAGATTTGGGACCTAATTGAAGAAATAACTCCTCTCTTTCTCTACTCTGGAGCTCACTACCTGCCTTTTCTTTTAGCCCCTGCTAATCATGGACTCGTCAAGCAGCTCAGCTCAACAATACACGCAGCAATAGTAGGCTCCGAATACAACTTGAAACTTGAAGTAGTCTCAACACTAGTCTCAGCCAGGCCTCACAGGTGCATGTGTTTTAAGGTCCCCAAAGAGCTCTCCTTTAAAACACCCAGGACCACATCAGGGGACGCCAAACCATTTGATTCCCTTGCCAGACATCTCGGCTCACTACACAATAAATGCTGCTCGCAATCGGATGCACTTTTAGGCCATTTAGGAGACAAATAGCACAGGAAAACCAGTGCGCAGCGCTCCACCCGACGGTCGAACGGTGAGGTTTTGAGCGAGTTGCAACAACATGCACGGGGCTTCTGCAGCCCACATGACTTTATTCTGAACGGAGACAAGTCTGCTCGCTGGGCCGTTCGCTTTTGGACCAAAAACACGGCTCACTCCGTGACTTTTGGCCCGATATTGGCGACCAGAAAACACAAGTGAAAGAGCATTTGGCCGGCCCGGAGAAGCCGAGCTGGGTGGCTTGAGTCTACATGGTTCTCATGTCGCGTTTAAGGCCAGCCCCCTGCACTGTGTGGAGCTTCAATAGCGCAGAGCAGAGCAGCGTCTACAGCAAACTACTACTACTCCTCCTCCTCACAGACTACCGTCCGTAGTGTTGTACGTGTGTGTGTTTACCGGACCAAACGACAGACATGGCAGAAGTCGCACCAGCACCCGCCGCCGCCGCGCCGTCAAGGCACCCAAGAAGAAGGCAGCAGCCAAGCCCAAGAAAGCGGGACCCAGCGTCGGCGAGCTCATCGTCAAGGCTGTGTCAGCCTCCAAGGAGAGGAGCGGCGTGTCTCTGGCGGCGCTCAAGAAGTCTCTGGCGGCAGGCGGCTACGACGTGGAGAAGAACAACTCCCGTGTCAAGATCGCCGTCAAGAGCCTCGTCACCAAGGGCACCCTGGTCCAGACCAAGGGCACCGGTGCCTCCGGCTCCTTCAAGCTCAACAAGAAAGCCGTCGAGGCAAAGAAGCCCGCCAAGAAAGCAGCAGCCCCCAAAGCAAAGAAGGTGGCCGCCAAGAAGCCCGCCGCAGCCAAGAAGCCCAAGAAGGTAGCAGCCAAGAAGGCGGTCGCCGCCAGAAGTCTCCCAAGAAGGCCAAGAAGCCGGCTACACCCAAAGGCCGCCAAGAGCCCAAAGAAGGTGAAGAAGCCCGCCGCGGCCTTCAAGAAGGCGGTCAAGAGCCCCAAGAAGGCTACCAAGGCAGCGAAGCCCAAAGCCGCCAAGCCCAAGGCAGCCAAGGCCAAGAAGGCAGCCCCAAGAAGAAGTAAACCTATTACAAACAGTGTTCTACTCGACACATGTTGTTACCACAAAGGCTCTTTTAAGAGCCACCCACCTCTTTCCATAAAAGCGCATGTCATTCCATGTACCTGTCGTGCAATAGAAATGAAAGCACACTAGGCTACTTTTACGCACCACATTTTCCCACTCAGAGAGAGAGAGGAATATAATAGAGTGGCAAAATGGCTTAGCATTCTCCCTCAAGAGTGGAGCACCCTCACCAGCCAGCCATTTGTATATGAGGCATTTTTGTGATGTGTTAGAATTCGCATGTAATATTGATCCTCCTAATAATACTATAGTGGGTTGGAATTCAAACTGGAGAGGAGAGCACCGCACCCTCACCAGTATTACGAGCCACTGGGCTACTCTCGACCAGAGGCAGGCTGCTGGGATGTGTTAATCATCATCACAGCCATCATTATACTATAGCGTCTTCGAATTCTAAGCAAAGAGTGCGGCTCTCTGTTTCCCATTTAGAGGATTTCAGTGATTTCATTTCTCACTTTGGCGCGAGCAGAACAAAGTAACAAAGTCGGAGGGAAACAGAGTAGCCTAGCCCGCCTCACTCTGCTGCCTGCCTGCCTGCCTGCCTGCCTGCCGGCGGGTGGGGGAGGGCTTAGGGCTGACTGTCTGTCTGTCCCTCACTCCAATTGGATAAGGCCACACCGGCCCGGTGGCCAATCGGTGCCTCTTGTGGCGAGGTATAAGTTCGGCTCTCGAGGTGCCCAGCGGCTCATTCAGACTTTCTGTGACATACTGAAGCTACCAATATGAGCGGAAGAGGCAAAACCGGAGGAAAGGCCAGGGCGAAGGCAAAGACACGTTCATCCCGTGCCGGGCTCCAGTTCCCCGTGGGACGTGTGCACAGGCTGCTGCGCAAAGGCAACTACGCCGAGCGTGTGGGCGCTGGCGCACCGGTCTACCTGGCCGCTGTGCTGGAGTACCTGACTGCTGAGATTCTGGAGTTGGCCGGCAACGCTGCCCGTGACAACAAGAAGACCCGCATCATCCCCCGTCACCTGCAGCTGGCCGTCCGTAACGACGAGGAGCTGAACAAACTGCTTGGCGGCGTGACCATCGCTCAGGGTGGTGTGCTGCCCAACATCCAGGCAGTGCTGCTCCCCAAGAAGACTGAGAAGGCCGTCAAAGCCAAGTAAACTCGCTACTGCGGCTTCAACTTGACTACTCAACCCCAAAGGCTCTTTTAAGAGCCAACCACCTAGCTCTGCAAAAGCGCAAAGTATCCTTTCTATTTCCACTGTTTGTTACAAACACGGCGCCGTCATACCATGAGCCCACATGAGGCCTCGAATGAACAATAACACTTGCCAGAGCAGGCTAGCATTAGATTAGAAAGCCAGTGTAATATTGTGCGCGTGCGGGCAGGACTAACAAAGAGCCAAGCGCGCCTCGGCGAGGTGGGGGTTGCATTTTGGGGCGGCACGGAAGGCTGGGCCTCCCGTCCAATGGCCGGCGGAGGAGGCCTCCGCAACGGGCCAATCGGGGTGGTGCGGAGATGGTGTCCAATCAGCAGACGCCGCTGCCGGCTTTATAAACTTCACATAGGCATTTGGAGGCTATACTCTGACTGTGAAAGAAGGAAGCTATCTAGCGCCATGGCCCGAACCAAGCAAACCGCTCGCAAATCCACCGGTGGCAAAGCACCCAGGAAGCAGCTCGCCACCAAGGCTGCGCGTAAGAGCGCCCGGCCACCGGCGGCGTGAAGAAGCCTCACCGTTACAGGCCCGGCACCGTGGCTCTGAGAGAGATCCGTCGTTACCAGAAGTCCACTGAGCTGCTGATCCGCAAACTGCCCTTCCAGCGCCTGGTGAGAGAAATTGCCCAGGACTTCAAGACCGACCTGCGCTTCCAGAGCTCCGCCGTGATGGCCCTGCAGGAGGCTAGCGAGGCTTACCTGGTCGGCCTGTTCGAGGACACCAACCTGTGCGCCATCCACGCCAAGAGGGTGACCATCATGCCCAAGGACATCCAGCTGGCCCGCCGTATTCGCGGAGAGCGCGCTTAAATGATGACCTGATCTCCAAAATCTCCCCAAAGGCTCTTTTAAGAGCCACCTCCATATGTCCATCAAAAGGCACAATTGTTCCATTTGTACATTTCCCACCATGTATGTTGTTTTACTCACTACAGGCCCTGGTTCGACTCCAGGTCGTGATTGTAAATAAGAGTTGGTTCTTAACTGACTTGACTAGTTAAACAAAGGTGACATCCAAATAAACAAGTTGTCATTTACAACTGCGACCTGGCCAAGATAAAGCAAATGCAGTTCAACACAGAGTCAATAATAGAGTAGAAAAAATAAATCTGAAGGCAATAAATAGGCCATGGTGGCGAAGTAGTTACAGTATAGCATAGTAATTGAATGTGCAGTAGATGAATGTGCAAAGTAAAAAAATACTGGGGTGCAAAGGAGCAAGATAAATAAATGACTACGGTAGGCGATGAGGTAGTTGGTTGGGCTATGTGATATTATAGAATATTATCTGATGTGAGTATGCTTATAGTAGAACAGTCAAAGGCTTTACGAAAGAGGAAATAGCTTAGCAGTAATGAGTGATAGTAATGATATAGGCCAAATAGTCACACTAATAGTGTTGGCATGGAGAATTGTCACTATGTAGCTAAGAAAAAGATTGCATGCCAACTGACTTTGAAAGTCGCATATTGCAGTGCTGCTGAGAGACTCGTGCGGAGGAAAACTTTACCGTGGAGCACGGAGGACATCTTGTGGTTAAACGCGGGTACTGCGAACGTGTGAGCACATCCCCTTTGGTATTTGAGCTTCAGCCCAGCGTTTCCCAAACTCGGTCCTCGGTCCCCAAGTGGTGCACGTTGTGCTTTTCGCGAATCAATATCCCAAAAATGCTCGTTGAATGTAACATGCGAGAGTGTGTCAATTAGACTGTGAAAATCTCCATTCCATCGTTTCTGTCCAATCCTTGATGGCAAAAACTCCATGTATTGCATTGGCCACTGCTTGTTCAGTAAAGCTGTGTGAACCCCATAAATCATGCACCTAAAGGGTTGAAACTAAAATGATTTCTCTGTCCAATTCAAGTGAAAGGTGAAAGGAAAAAAAGTGGGTTGAAGGTACTGGGCATATTTCCGGCCACCAAATCAGGCGTCATATTATTAGGTGGACTTCTTTTTTTGGGCTTGTTTGTTTGAGTAGATAGGTAAGTTGTGGTGGACTAAATGGAGTAAAGATGTGGCTCGAACTCCAGCCCATGAAATGGTGTGTTTTGACCTGAATGATGAATCAATCCTATTATATACACATTGTTACTCATTTAGTGTCAGGACAGCAGGAATCAATTGATTTAATCAGCAGCAATGATTCTCCTATTATGAGTTGACCAATTACAGAATTGCAATCACCAGTGCAGGTACGTCCTGATTGCTGCATAGACTTAATAAGGAACTAAATGCCCCAGCAAATAAAGGCATCAATCCAAAGGGATCATGTACAATAGTCAGACGCGTGGCACAGCAAAAAGTGGACCCACACAATTGGCCAAATCAGGAAGCAGACAGGAATTGTCGGCGCATGCGTTGCTGTATTCAGCACGTTTGAATGGAATCGGCGCTTCTGTTGCATCTTCACTCATGAGACAGGTAGGTAATAGCGGAGCTCCGTGGTGCTGAAAAGGACAGCGCATCTGCCCATTTGGCAAGGGCTATTGCCCGTTTGAGGAATGTTGGCATGCTACAAGGCACAGTTCAGCACATCAAACAGACCCCCTCCTGTAATTGTCACAGAAAGCCATTTATCTTTCTGACACTTTCCCTGGTGACTGAAACAAACCAATTCTGGTGGTGATTTGGTGTAACATTTAGTCCTCGACGAAAAGTTCTATAGGCTATAGGATGTAATGGCATGTGGAACTTTCTTGGAGATACATCGCCAGTAGGAGATGACAGAAACCAGCAGAAAATCTTTTCAGAGCAGTCAAATGAAGTAATAGTGAAATAGATTGCAAGAAATGAAATATAATATCTTCTCCAAAGTCATGTGAGCATTGCATTGTGGAAGCGATGACTTTATAAGAGGATGTATTGAAATCTGAAGCATGTATTTGTAGATGAAACCCAAATTATGTTTGGTGAAAAAGCAACTGTGTAGTCTACTTGAACATGTGTTTGGAGTTTTGAACCACTGCCTATTTGATGATCTGTTGTAGGTAGTGAAAATTGCATCAGGTTGAGTGATAATGGCTCTGTGTGGCCATTGTGAATAGTACTTTTGATCCAGCAGGTGGCGGTGTAATGCCTCCCTATATGAGTTGACCTGAATGTCTTCCTTCCTGTCTTGCCATGTGGGTTCCACTGAGGTGTGTGTTTGTGTTAGAAATCACTGGCCACTTGAATAATGGAACACCAGTCACTTGAATAATGTGGAGCTGCTTTGCATGGCTCATGTCGTATGTATATACTGTATTCTATTGTAAGGTATCTCCAGTCTATGCCGGTCTGACATTTGCTCATTGATTTATTCCTATTCCATTCCTTTTGTTGGATTTGTGTGTATTGTGTGGAATGTTGGGACACGGTTAGATCTTACTTGTTAGACACCCCAAATGGCTCCCCCCCTTCCATTTCCACTTCATGTCCCCGTTGGGAAACTGTCAAATATACTGCAGGCTAATTACTACCAATGTCACTGTAGTTGAAGTCAACTCCAAGCCTATAGGGTGTGGTGGGGCCCTCTGTTATTTGTTGTTGTACTCTACAGGTGAAGTATCTGCACCGTAGCCTATAGAAGAACAAAGGTGTTGAGAATAGGGGAATGAAAGCAGTTGAGGGAACAAGTGAAAGAGTCTAACCTGCTGTTGGGGCCTCTGCGGACAGAGTATTATTAACTCCCAGTCCTATGATGTTACTCTGTGAAGGAGGCTTGCTTTTCAGCATCAATTCCTGGCAGCCTTGTCCCTAGTTGATTTGTGATTGTGAGTGATTAGAGAACATTTGGCTTCGGTATCCAAGGTGTTTGAGAATGTTGGGGACCAGTGTTCCGAGGGCTGACTGTGACATCATAAAGTGGAATGTAGTTAGTGTGCTGTTTGAGGATTCCAATTCAGTCTGGGGCGCTCTTCCAGACAGTGCAGTTGTGCTTCAAGTCTGCTCTCTGTGTGAAGACTTGTAAGTCGGTGGTGCCTAGATGGAGTACAGCTAAGACCGGAAGTGACATTTTGGGTAACCCTAAGCCTTTTCCTAACCTTAGCCCATTTCTCCTAACCTGCTATGACAAAGTGACTTCATGACACTAACTGTATCCCGCCTAGTTCCAAGCTTGTCAGTCCTTCTCCTAAAGGCAACCTCTGTTCCTTGATGTACTAAACCGAGGGCTGGCAGCCAGTAAGTACAGGTAAGAGACAATGATGGCAACAAGAAGTTGTAAGATGAAAGCTAGTCACAACTGAGATGTTAAACTGCATTGATTGATAAATGGCCAGTATGTGCCCTTGGCGTTCATTTGTCCCTTTTTGAAATGAACTGTTGAGAGGGCCCTCCTTCTGTGGCGGTCATTCTATGTAACGTCTGAGGCCATCTGGCGGGCATAGAATGGATCAACATCATACCACTAATCCCATAATAAGGCGCTTTGTTATTGGTTTGCGAAGAAAAGTACACTACTATATTTGCACATCCCTATCACCTCTGTATACCTAGAAAACAATCCCTTCATTGTGTGTGTGTGTGTTGGGTGTCTGAGGAATGTTTTACTGCGTTTGAGCTTACAGAGGTATCGCCACCCTTCCCAGGTCCTCTTGGCACCCTGACTGTCAGGCTGGATCCTGTCTAGGGAAGAAAGAAGAAGAATGACATGGCCTTATATTATGGGCTCCTTTGGCTTTATGGCATCCCATGTGTATTTGTTTCCCAGGAGAATGCATTCATTTATGGCATGAAAGTTAGGTGTGTTAGTTGTTGTTATTATGTGTGTGGAAGAGTCCTTCCTTTCTCCTTTCCACCTGGGACCTCTATTCGAGTTGTTTAGGCCTATCTCTATTAGGGGTTCCAGCGTGTGAGGCGAATGCAGTGGGTTGAATCCTACTAGTTCAGTGTTTCCCAACTCCAGGGGTAGAGTAGCCTACCCCCAGCAGTACCCATTTCTGTTGTAGCCCGGAGAGGCACACCTGATTCAACTACTTGTCAACTAATCACCAAGTCCTCAATGAGCTGAATCAGGGAACAACAACAATGTGAGGAGTGGGACACGGAGGACAAGTTGATCCCCAGGTGTCACAGTTTGGCTTTGTGTTGAACATAGCATATATCACGACTGCAGTATGTTTCCCGGCCATGTTAGTTGCTTTCGTTTCTTCTCGGCAGAACCCCCTATTGCTCCTCCTCGTTGCCTAGAACAGGCGCTTTGCAACAGAGGCCAGGCAAAGCGCGCGCTTTCTGTGCCGCTGGCTTCAATCAGGTCCACCAAACGGAGATAATTGAAGGGGTGCAAAAAATTTGGGCCATTCATTCACTTGAACTCCACTAGCAAACACAGGATGTCTGGACGAGGCAAAGGCGGCAAGGGACTCGGAAAAGGAGGCGCCAAGCGTCATCGCAAGGTTCTCCGCGATAACATCAGGGAATCACCAAGCCCGCTATCCGCCGTCTGGCTCGCCGTGGCGGTGTGAAGCGTATCTCGGTCTGATCTACGAGGAGACCCGCGGTGTCCTGAAGGTGTTCCTGGAGAACGTGATCCGTGACGCCGTCACCTACACCGAGCACGCCAAGAGGAAGACCGTTACCGCCATGGACGTGGTCTACGCTCTGAAACGCCAGGGACGCACCCTGTACGGTTTCGGCGGTTAAACGCACTCTTTTCGGAACATCACCATCCCGACTTGAACCCAAAGGCTCTTTTAAGAGCCACCCACATCCGCTTAAAAAGGGCCAATTCCATGTAGCGGTTAGTATTTTTTGTTGTAGGAAGATGCCAGGGGTAGGCTATTTAGTAGAACATGAGCCACTTTGAGTGGACAGGGAGCGTTAATGACAGGACTATGAGTTGAGGCCTCTTTGGGACAGTGCAAAAGTGTAGGAACGGTCCTGCGGGGGGAGTGTTAAGGAATACATCCACATATATATACACACACACACTTTTTTTGTATGTAGTAATGTTTTATTTTAGAGTATATCTATTTTTTTCAGGACAATTTCAACATTATGGACATGGGTGTATCTGTGGTCCATTTTGCCTGTCCCACAGCTTTGTTCAATGATGGATTGCGAGTTGCTCTGTTGATGAACTTCTGTCCAGATATGCTGTGAACGTGGTGGTTGATGATGTATCTTGGTAGTCTGTAAGCCATTTTTATTGCCATGTTTTGGATTCTCTGTAGCCGATTCATCTGATGTGGTGAAGCTGTTGCAGGCGTATTCAAAGAACGTATAAAGCCACCACTCCCAAGAGGGAAAGCCAGACGCAGTGTCAAAGAGAGGCCTGTGTCTGGCGCTGCCATCAACTCAGTCACAGAGCACAGGCTATAGGGGAGGGCGCGCGCTATTGTCTTTGTTCGGGAAGCGAGCCTCTGAGTGGAAGGCTCTTATGCGCCGCTAGAGCTCCACCGGGCAAATGGCTGGGGCGCCTATGAGAAAGCAGGGGTGTGTCCACGGCCGCTGAATTTGCCTAGCTTCCTCTTCATAAGACGGGTAGCGCCCTCCGCCCCCTCATTCGTTTCTGAGAAGCAACGAGACAGCAGCAGCATCATGCCCGAGCCAGCAAAGTCCGCGCCCAAGAAGGGCTCCAAGAAAGCCGTGACCAAGACCGGCAGGGAAAGGCGGCAAGAAGCGCCGAAAGTCCAGGAAGGAGAGCTACGCCATCTACGTGTACAAAGTGCTGAAGCAGGTCCACCCGACACCGGCATCTCCTCCAAGGCCATGGGAATCATGAACTCGTTCGTGAACGACATCTTCGAGCGTATCGCCGGAGAGTCGTCCCGCCTGGCTCACTACAACAAGCGTTCCACCATCACCTCCAGGAGATCCAGACCGCCGTGCTCTGCTGCTCCCGGTGAGCTGGCCAAGCACGCAGTGTCCGAGGGCACCAAGGCCGTGACCAAGTACACCAGCTCCAAGTAAATTTGGCGCGCTCTACTAACCCAAAGGCTCTTTTAAGAGCCACCCACCTGTCAGTGAAAAAGCAACTCCATCAGGAGGGACGAAATGAATGTGTACTAACTGGCTGTGTGTGACGAGGGTTTTAATAGTAGCCCTGTGAGCAGAGTTGGAAGTGGCTCCATTGTATCATTTCCCTCCACATATGTTGATCCCAAGTGCATGTCAATCAAACGTAGTGAAATAAAGAGAGTTGACTGATTGAGGAATCCCTCTAATATAAAGAGAAGGAAGAATAGGAGGAGAGTGAGGAAAAGACTCACTAGAGAGAGAGCCCTTGTTCAACTCAACTCAACTCACCTATCTATATGAGGGCGCCCAAGCACATGGAGCGCCAGCCTCCATAGCGCCAGCCATTCGGCCCAGCCACCAAGACCCACAGACACAAAGAGCAGGACGAGTCACGCTGCGGAGTCAAGCGAGGAAGGACAGCGACAAACAAACAAACAAACAAACATATGCCTGTTTTAACAAAGGTCACCTTCTCTCTGAGGTAACTACTATTGTTGGCTTCTCCTAATCTGTCTGTCTGTGTGGAATGTCTAACAATCAACAGTCCATGTCTTTCGAAATGTGGAACCACTTCTGAGCTGTTTCACTTAGATTTGGGACCTAATTGAAGAAATAACTCCTCTCTTTCTCTACTCTGGAGCTCACTACCTGCCTTTTCTTTTAGCCCCTGCTAATCATGGACTCGTCAAGCAGCTCAGCTCAACAATACACGCAGCAATAGTAGGCTCCGAATACAACTTGAAACTTGAAGTAGTCTCAACACTAGTCTCAGCCAGGCCTCACAGGTGCATGTGTTTTAAGGTCCCCAAAGAGCTCTCCTTTAAAACACCCAGGACCACATCAGGGGACGCCAAACCATTTGATTCCCTTGCCAGACATCTCGGCTCACTACACAATAAATGCTGCTCGCAATCGGATGCACTTTTAGGCCATTTAGGAGACAAATAGCACAGGAAAACCAGTGCGCAGCGCTCCACCCGACGGTCGAACGGTGAGGTTTTGAGCGAGTTGCAACAACATGCACGGGGCTTCTGCAGCCCACATGACTTTATTCTGAACGGAGACAAGTCTGCTCGCTGGGCCGTTCGCTTTTGGACCAAAAACACGGCTCACTCCGTGACTTTTGGCCCGATATTGGCGACCAGAAAACACAAGTGAAAGAGCATTTGGCCGGCCCGGAGAAGCCGAGCTGGGTGGCTTGAGTCTACATGGTTCTCATGTCGCGTTTAAGGCCAGCCCCCTGCACTGTGTGGAGCTTCAATAGCGCAGAGCAGAGCAGCGTCTACAGCAAACTACTACTACTCCTCCTCCTCACAGACTACCGTCCGTAGTGTTGTACGTGTGTGTGTTTACCGGACCAAACGACAGACATGGCAGAAGTCGCACCAGCACCCGCCGCCGCCGCGCCGTCAAGGCACCCAAGAAGAAGGCAGCAGCCAAGCCCAAGAAAGCGGGACCCAGCGTCGGCGAGCTCATCGTCAAGGCTGTGTCAGCCTCCAAGGAGGAGCGGCGTGTCTCTGGCGGCGCTCAAGAAGTCTCTGGCGGCAGGCGGCTACGACGTGGAGAAGAACAACTCCCGTGTCAAGATCGCCGTCAAGAGCCTCGTCACCAAGGGCACCCTGGTCCAGACCAAGGGCACCGGTGCCTCCGGCTCCTTCAAGCTCAACAAGAAAGCCGTCGAGGCAAAGAAGCCCGCCAAGAAAGCAGCAGCCCCCAAAGCAAAGAAGGTGGCCGCCAAGAAGCCCGCCGCAGCCAAGAAGCCCAAGAAGGTAGCAGCCAAGAAGGCGGTCGCCGCCAAGAAGTCTCCCAAGAAGGCCAAGAAGCCGGCTACACCCAAAGGCCGCCAAGAGCCCAAAGAAGGTGAAGAAGCCCGCCGCGGCCTTCAAGAAAGGCGGTCAAGAGCCCCAAGAAGGCTACCAAGGCAGCGAAGCCCAAAGCCGCCAAGCCCAAGGCAGCCAAGGCCAAGAAGGCAGCCCCAAGAAGAAGTAAACCTATTACAAACAGTGTTCTACTCGACACATGTTGTTACCACAAAGGCTCTTTTAAGAGCCACCCACCTCTTTCCATAAAAGCGCATGTCATTCCATGTACCTGTCGTGCAATAGAAATGAAAGCACACTAGGCTACTTTTACGCACCACATTTTCCCACTCAGAGAGAGAGAGAGAATATAATAGAGTGGCAAAATGGCTTAGCATTCTCCCTCAAGAGTGGAGCACCCTCACCAGCCAGCCATTTGTATATGAGGCATTTTTGTGATGTGTTAGAATTCGCATGTAATATTGATCCTCCTAATAATACTATAGTGGGTTGGAATTCAAACTGGAGAGGAGAGCACCGCACCCTCACCAGTATTACGAGCCACTGGGCTACTCTCGACCAGAGGCAGGCTGCTGGGATGTGTTAATCATCATCACAGCCATCATTATACTATAGCGTCTTCGAATTCTAAGCAAAGAGTGCGGCTCTCTGTTTCCCATTTAGAGGATTTCAGTGATTTCATTTCTCACTTTGGCGCGAGCGAGACAAAGTAACAAAGTCGGAGGGGAAACAGAGTAGCCTAGCCCGCCTCACTCTGCTGCCTGCCTGCCTGCCTGCCTGCCTGCCGGCGGGTGGGGGAGGGCTTAGGGCTGACTGTCTGTCTGTCCCTCACTCCAATTGGATAAGGCCACACCGGCCCGGTGGCCAATCGGTGCCTCTTGTGGCGAGGTATAAGTTCGGCTCTCGAGGTGCCCAGCGGCTCATTCAGACTTTCTGTGACATACTGAAGCTACCAATATGAGCGGAAGAGGCAAAACCGGAGGAAAGGCCAGGGCGAAGGCAAAGACACGTTCATCCCGTGCCGGGCTCCAGTTCCCCGTGGGACGTGTGCACAGGCTGCTGCGCAAAGGCAACTACGCCGAGCGTGTGGGCGCTGGCGCACCGGTCTACCTGGCCGCTGTGCTGGAGTACCTGACTGCTGAGATTCTGGAGTTGGCCGGCAACGCTGCCCGTGACAACAAGAAGACCCGCATCATCCCCGTCACCTGCAGCTGGCCGTCCGTAACGACGAGGAGCTGAACAAACTGCTTGGCGGCGTGACCATCGCTCAGGGTGGTGTGCTGCCCAACATCCAGGCAGTGCTGCTCCCAAGAAGACTGAGAAGGCCGTCAAAGCCAAGTAAACTCGCTACTGCGGCTTCAACTTGACTACTCAACCCCAAAGGCTCTTTTAAGAGCCAACCACCTAGCTCTGCAAAGCGCAAAGTATCCTTTCTATTTCCACTGTTTGTTACAAACACGGCGCCGTCATACCATGAGCCCACATGAGGCCTCGAATGAACAATAACACTTGCCAGAGCAGGCTAGCATTAGATTAGAAAGCCAGTGTAATATTGTGCGCGTGCGGGCAGGACTAACAAAGAGCCAAGCGCGCCTCGGCGAGGTGGGGGTTGCATTTTGGGGCGGCACGGAAGGCTGGGCCTCCCGTCCAATGGCCGGCGGAGGAGGCCTCCGCAACGGGCCAATCGGGGTGGTGCGGAGATGGTGTCAATCAGCAGACGCCGCTGCCGGCTTTATAAACTTCACATAGGCATTTGGAGGCTATACTCTGACTGTGAAAGAAGGAAGCTATCTAGCGCCATGGCCCGAACCAAGCAAACCGCTCGCAAATCCACCGGTGGCAAAGCACCCAGGAAGCAGCTCGCCACCAAGGCTGCGCGTAAGAGCGCCCCGGCCACCGGCGGCGTGAAGAAGCCTCACCGTTACAGGCCCGGCACCGTGGCTCTGAGAGAGATCCGTCGTTACCAGAAGTCCACTGAGCTGCTGATCCGCAAACTGCCCTTCCAGCGCCTGGTGAGAGAAATTGCCCAGGACTTCAAGACCGACCTGCGCTTCCAGAGCTCCGCCGTGATGGCCCTGCAGGAGGCTAGCGAGGCTTACCTGGTCGGCCTGTTCGAGGACACCAACCTGTGCGCCATCCACGCCAAGAGGGTGACCATCATGCCCAAGGACATCCAGCTGGCCCGCCGTATTCGCGGAGAGCGCGCTTAAATGATGACCTGATCTCCAAAATCTCCCCAAAGGCTCTTTTAAGAGCCACCTCCATATGTCCATCAAAAGGCACAATTGTTCCATTTGTACATTTCCCACCATGTATGTTGTTTTACTCACTACAGGCCCTGGTTCGACTCAGGTCGTGATTGTAAATAAGAGTTGGTTCTTAACTGACTTGACTAGTTAAACAAAGGTGACATCCAAATAAACAAGTTGTCATTTACAACTGCGACCTGGCCAAGATAAAGCAAATGCAGTTCAACACAGAGTCAATAATAGAGTAGAAAAAATAAATCTGAAGGCAATAAATAGGCCATGGTGGCGAAGTAGTTACAGTATAGCATAGTAATTGAATGTGCAGTAGATGAATGTGCAAAGTAAAAAATACTGGGGTGCAAAGGAGCAAGATAAATAAATGACTACGGTAGGCGATGAGGTAGTTGGTTGGGCTATGTGATATTATAGAATATTATCTGATGTGAGTATGCTTATAGTAGAACAGTCAAAGGCTTTACGAAAGAGGGAAATAGCTTAGCAGTAATGAGTGATAGTAATGATATAGGCCAAATAGTCACACTAATAGTGTTGGCATGGAGAATTGTCACTATGTAGCTAAGAAAAAGATTGCATGCCAACTGACTTTGAAAGTCGCATATTGCAGTGCTGCTGAGAGACTCGTGCGGAGGAAAACTTTACCGTGGAGCACGGAGGACATCTTGTGGTTAAACGCGGGTACTGCGAACGTGTGAGCACATCCCTTTGGTATTTGAGCTTCAGCCCAGCGTTTCCCAAACTCGGTCCTCGGTCCCCAAGTGGTGCACGTTGTGCTTTTCGCGAATCCAATATCCCAAAAATGCTCGTTGAATGTAACATGCGAGAGTGTGTCAATTAGACTGTGAAAATCTCCATTCCATCGTTTCTGTCCAATCCTTGATGGCAAAAACTCCATGTATTGCATTGGCCACTGCTTGTTCAGTAAAGCTGTGTGAACCCCATAAATCATGCACCTAAAGGGTTGAAACTAAAATGATTTCTCTGTCCAATTCAAGTGAAAGGTGAAAGGAAAAAAAGTGGGTTGAAGGTACTGGGCATATTTCCGGCCACCAAATCAGGCGTCATATTATTAGGTGGACTTCTTTTTTTGGGCTTGTTTGTTTGAGTAGATAGGTAAGTTGTGGTGGACTAAATGGAGTAAAGATGTGGCTCGAACTCCAGCCCATGAAATGGTGTGTTTTGACCTGAATGATGAATCAATCCTATTATATACACATTGTTACTCATTTAGTGTCAGGACAGCAGGAATCAATTGATTTAATCAGCAGCAATGATTCTCCTATTATGAGTTGACCAATTACAGAATTGCAATCACCAGTGCAGGTACGTCCTGATTGCTGCATAGACTTAATAAGGAACTAAATGCCCCAGCAAATAAAGGCATCAATCCAAAGGGATCATGTACAATAGTCAGACGCGTGGCACAGCAAAAGTGGACCCACACAATTGGCCAAATCAGGAAGCAGACAGGAATTGTCGGCGCATGCGTTGCTGTATTCAGCACGTTTGAATGGAATCGGCGCTTCTGTTGCATCTTCACTCATGAGACAGGTAGGTAATAGCGGAGCTCCGTGGTGCTGAAAAGGACAGCGCATCTGCCCATTTGGCAAGGGCTATTGCCCGTTTGAGGAATGTTGGCATGCTACAAGGCACAGTTCAGCACATCAAACAGACCCCCTCCTGTAATTGTCACAGAAAGCCATTTATCTTTCTGACACTTTCCCTGGTGACTGAAACAAACCAATTCTGGTGGTGATTTGGTGTAACATTTAGTCCTCGACGAAAAGTTCTATAGGCTATAGGATGTAATGGCATGTGGAACTTTCTTGGAGATACATCGCCAGTAGGAGATGACAGAAACCAGCAGAAAATCTTTTCAGAGCAGTCAAATGAAGTAATAGTGAAATAGATTGCAAGAAATGAAATATAATATCTTCTCCAAAGTCATGTGAGCATTGCATTGTGGAAGCGATGACTTTATAAGAGGATGTATTGAAATCTGAAGCATGTATTTGTAGATGAAACCCAAATTATGTTTGGTGAAAAAGCAACTGTGTAGTCTACTTGAACATGTGTTTGGAGTTTTTGAACCACTGCCTATTTGATGATCTGTTGTAGGTAGTGAAAATTGCATCAGGTTGAGTGATAATGGCTCTGTGTGGCCATTGTGAATAGTACTTTTGATCCAGCAGGTGGCGGTGTAATGCCTCCCTATATGAGTTGACCTGAATGTCTTCCTTCCTGTCTTGCCATGTGGGTTCCACTGAGGTGTGTGTTTGTGTTAGAAATCACTGGCCACTTGAATAATGGAACACCAGTCACTTGAATAATGTGGAGCTGCTTTGCATGGCTCATGTCGTATGTATATACTGTATTCTATTGTAAGGTATCTCAGTCTATGCCGGTCTGACATTGCTCATTGATTTATTCCTATTCCATTCCTTTTGTTGGATTTGTGTGTATTGTGTGGAATGTTGGGACACGGTTAGATCTTACTTGTTAGACACCCCAAATGGCTCCCCCCCTTCCATTTCCACTTCATGTCCCCGTTGGGAAACTGTCAAATATACTGCAGGCTAATTACTACCAATGTCACTGTAGTTGAAGTCAACTCCAAGCCTATAGGGTGTGTACTTGGGCCCTCTGTTATTTGTTGTTGTACTCTACAGGTGAAGTATCTGCACCGTAGCCTATAGAAGAACAAAGGTGTTGAGAATAGGGGAATGAAAGCAGTTGAGGGAACAAGTGAAAGAGTCTAACCTGCTGTTGGGGCCCTCTGCGGACAGAGTATTATTAACTCCCAGTCCTATGATGTTACTCTGTGAAGGAGGCTTGCTTTTCAGCATCAATTCCTGGCAGCCTTGTCCCTAGTTGATTTGTGATTGTGAGTGATTAGAGAACATTTGGCTTCGGTATCCAAGGTGTTTGAGAATGTTGGGGACCAGTGTTCCGAGGGCTGACTGTGACATCATAAAGTGGAATGTAGTTAGTGTGCTGTTTGAGGATTCCAATTCAGTCTGGGGCGCTCTTCCAGACAGTGCAGTTGTGCTTCAAGTCTGCTCTCTGTGTGAAGACTTGTAAGTCGGTGGTGCCTAGATGGAGTACAGCTAAGACCGGAAGTGACATTTTGGGTAACCCTAAGCCTTTTCCTAACCTTAGCCCATTTCTCCTAACCTGCTATGACAAAGTGACTTCATGACACTAACTGTATCCCGCCTAGTTCCAAGCTTGTCAGTCCTTCTCCTAAAGGCAACCTCTGTTCCTTGATGTACTAAACCGAGGGCTGGCAGCCAGTAAGTACAGGTAAGAGACAATGATGGCAACAAGAAGTTGTAAGATGAAAGCTAGTCACAACTGAGATGTTAAACTGCATTGATTGATAAATGGCCAGTATGTGCCCTTGGCGTTCATTTGTCCCTTTTTGAAATGAACTGTTGAGAGGGCCCTCCTTCTGTGGCGGTCATTCTATGTAACGTCTGAGGCCATCTGGCGGGCATAGAATGGATCAACATCATACCACTAATCCCATAATAAGGCGCTTTGTTATTGGTTTGCGAAGAAAAGTACACTACTATATTTGCACATCCCTATCACCTCTGTATACCTAGAAAACAATCCCTTCATTGTGTGTGTGTGTGTTGGGTGTCTGAGGAATGTTTTACTGCGTTTGAGCTTACAGAGAGTATCGCCACCCTTCCCAGGTCCTCTTGGCACCCTGACTGTCAGGCTGGATCCTGTCTAGGGAAGAAAGAAGAAGAATGACATGGCCTTATATTATGGGCTCCTTTGGCTTTATGGCATCCCATGTGTATTTGTTTCCCAGGGAGAATGCATTCATTTATGGCATGAAAGTTAGGTGTGTTAGTTGTTGTTATTATGTGTGTGGAAGAGTCCCTTCCTTTCTCCTTTCCACCTGGGACCTCTATTCGAGTTGTTTAGGCCTATCTCTATTAGGGGTTCCAGCGTGTGAGGCGAATGCAGTGGGTTGAATCCTACTAGTTCAGTGTTTCCCAACTCCAGGGGTAGAGTAGCCTACCCCCAGCAGTACCCATTTCTGTTGTAGCCCGGAGAGGCACACCTGATTCAACTACTTGTCAACTAATCACCAAGTCCTCAATGAGCTGAATCAGGGAACAACAACAATGTGAGGAGTGGGACACGGAGGACAAGTTGATCCCCAGGTGTCACAGTTTGGCTTTGTGTTGAACATAGCATATATCACGACTGCAGTATGTTTCCCGGCCATGTTAGTTGCTTTCGTTTCTTCTCGGCAGAACCCCCTATTGCTCCTCCCTCGTTGCCTAGAACAGGCGCTTTGCAACAGAGGCCAGGCAAAAGCGCGCGCTTTCTGTGCCGCTGGCTTCAATCAGGTCCACCAAACGGAGATAATTGAAGGGGTGCAAAAATTTGGGCCATTCATTCACTTGAACTCCACTAGCAAACACAGGATGTCTGGACGAGGCAAAGGCGGCAAGGGACTCGGAAAAGGAGGCGCCAAGCGTCATCGCAAGGTTCTCCGCGATAACATCAGGGAATCACCAAGCCCGCTATCCGCCGTCTGGCTCGCCGTGGCGGTGTGAAGCGTATCTCGGTCTGATCTACGAGGAGACCCGCGGTGTCCTGAAGGTGTTCCTGGAGAACGTGATCCGTGACGCCGTCACCTACACCGAGCACGCCAAGAGGAAGACCGTTACCGCCATGGACGTGGTCTACGCTCTGAAACGCCAGGGACGCACCCTGTACGGTTTCGGCGGTTAAACGCACTCTTTTCGGAACATCACCATCCCGACTTGAACCCAAAGGCTCTTTTAAGAGCCACCCACATCCGCTTAAAGGGCCAATTCCATGTAGCGGTTAGTATTTTTTGTTGTAGGAAGATGCCAGGGGTAGGCTATTTAGTAGAACATGAGCCACTTTGAGTGGACAGGGAGCGTTAATGACAGGACTATGAGTTGAGGCCTCTTTGGGACAGTGCAAAAGTGTAGGAACGGTCCTGCGGGGGGAGTGTTAAGGAATACATCCACATATATATACACACACACACACTTTTTTGTATGTAGTAATGTTTTATTTTAGAGTATATCTATTTTTTTCAGGACAATTTCAACATTATGGACATGGGTGTATCTGTGGTCCATTTTGCCTGTCCCACAGCTTTGTTCAATGATGGATTGCGAGTTGCTCTGTTGATGAACTTCTGGCCAGATATGCTGTGAACGTGGTGGTTGATGATGTATCTTGGTAGTCTGTAAGCCATTTTTATTGCCATGTTTTGGATTCTCTGTAGCCGATTCATCTGATGTGGTGAAGCTGTTACCCAGGCGTATTCAAAGAACGTATAAAGCCACCACTCCCAAGAGGAAAGCCAGACGCAGTGTCAAAGAGAGGCCTGTGTCTGACGCTGCCATCCAACTCAGTCACAGAGCACAGGCTATAGGGGAGGGAGGGCGCGCTATTGTCTTTGTTCGGGAAGCGAGCCTCTGAGTGGAAGGCTCTTATGCGCCGCTAGAGCTCCACCGGGCAAATGGCTGGGGCGCCTATGAGAAAGCAGGGGTGTGTCCACGGCCGCTGAATTTGCCTAGCTTCCTCTTCATAAGACGGGTAGCGCCCTCCGCCCCCCTCATTCGTTTCTGAGAAGCAACGAGACAGCAGCAGCATCATGCCCGAGCCAGCAAAGTCCGCGCCCAAGAAGGGCTCCAAGAAAGCCGTGACCAAGACCGCAGGGAAAGGCGGCAAGAAGCGCCGAAAGTCAGGAAGGAGAGCTACGCCATCTACGTGTACAAAGTGCTGAAGCAGGTCCACCCCGACACCGGCATCTCCTCCAAGGCCATGGGAATCATGAACTCGTTCGTGAACGACATCTTCGAGCGTATCGCCGGAGAGTCTTCCCGCCTGGCTCACTACAACAAGCGTTCCACCATCACCTCCAGGAGATCCAGACCGCCGTGCCTGCTGCTCCCGGTGAGCTGGCCAAGCACGCAGTGTCCGAGGGCACCAAGGCCGTGACCAAGTACACCAGCTCCAAGTAAATTTGGCGCGCTCTACTAACCCAAAGGCTCTTTTAAGAGCCACCCACCCTGTCAGTGAAAAAGCAAATCCATCAGGAGGGACGGAAATGAATGTGTACTAACTAGGCTGTGTGTGACGAGGGTTTTTAATAGTAGCCCTGTGAGCAGAGTTGGAGAGTGGCTCCATTGTATCATTTCCCTCCACATATGTTGATCCCAAGTGCATGTCAATCAAACGTAGTGAAATAAAGAGAGTTGACTGATTGAGGAATCCCTCTAATATAAAGAGAAGGAAGAATAGGAGGAGAGTGAGGAAAAAGACTCACTAGAGAGAGAGAGCCCTTGTTCAACTCAACTCAACTCACCTATCTATATGAGGCGCCCAAGCACATGGGCGCCAGCCTCCATAGCGCCAGCCATTCGGCCAGCCACCAAGACCCACAGACACAAAGAGCAGGACGAGTCACGCTGCGGAGTCAAGCGAGGAAGGACAGCGACAAACAAACAAACAAACAAACATATGCCTGTTTTAACAAAGGTCACCTTCTCTCTGAGAGTAACTACTATTGTTGGCTTCTCCTAATCTGTCTGTCTGTGTGGAATGTCTAACAATCAACAGTCCATGTCTTTCGAAATGTGGAACCACTTCTGAGCTGTTTCACTTAGATTTGGGACCTAATTGAAGAAATAACTCCTCTCTTTCTCTACTCTGGAGCTCACTACCTGCCTTTTCTTTTAGCCCCTGCTAATCATGGACTCGTCAAGCAGCTCAGCTCAACAATACACGCAGCAATAGTAGGCTCCGAATACAACTTGAAACTTGAAGTAGTCTCAACACTAGTCTCAGCCAGGCCTCACAGGTGCATGTGTTTTAAGGTCCCCAAAGAGCTCTCCTTTAAAACACCCAGGACCACATCAGGGGACGCCAAACCATTTGATTCCCTTGCCAGACATCTCGGCTCACTACACAATAAATGCTGCTCGCAATCGGATGCACTTTTAGGCCATTTAGGAGACAAATAGCACAGGAAAACCAGTGCGCAGCGCTCCACCCGACGGTCGAACGGTGAGGTTTTGAGCGAGTTGCAACAACATGCACGGGGCTTCTGCAGCCCACATGACTTTATTCTGAACGGAGACAAGTCTGCTCGCTGGGCCGTTCGCTTTTGGACCAAAAACACGGCTCACTCCGTGACTTTTGGCCCGATATTGGCGACCAGAAAACACAAGTGAAAGAGCATTTGGCCGGCCCGGAGAAGCCGAGCTGGGTGGCTTGAGTCTACATGGTTCTCATGTCGCGTTTAAGGCCAGCCCCCTGCACTGTGTGGAGCTTCAATAGCGCAGAGCAGAGCAGCGTCTACAGCAAACTACTACTACTCCTCCTCCTCACAGACTACCGTCCGTAGTGTTGTACGTGTGTGTGTTTACCGGACCAAACGACAGACATGGCAGAAGTCGCACCAGCACCCGCCGCCGCCGCATTCAAGGCACCCAAGAAGAAGGCAGCAGCCAAGCCCAAGAAAGCGGGACCCAGCGTCGGCGAGCTCATCGTCAAGGCTGTGTCAGCCTCCAAGGAGAGGCGGCGTGTCTCTGGCGGCGCTCAAGAAGTCTCTGGCGGCAGGCGGCTACGACGTGGAGAAGAACAACTCCCGTGTCAAGATCGCCGTCAAGAGCCTCGTCACCAAGGGCACCCTGGTCCAGACCAAGGGCACCGGTGCCTCCGGCTCCTTCAAGCTCAACAAGAAAGCCGTCGAGGCAAAGCCCGCCAAGAAAGCAGCAGCCCCCAAAGCAAAGAAGGTGGCCGCCAAGAAGCCCGCCGCAGCCAAGAAGCCCAAGAAGGTAGCAGCCAAGAAGGCGGTCGCCGCCATAAGTCTCCCAAGAAGGCCAAGAAGCCGGCTACACCCAAAGGCCGCCAAGAGCCCAAAGAAGGTGAAGAAGCCCGCCGCGGCGTCTCAAGAAGGCGGTCAAGAGCCCCAAGAAGGCTACCAAGGCAGCGAAGCCCAAAGCCGCCAAGCCCAAGGCAGCCAAGGCCAAGAAGGCAGCCCCAAGAAGAAGTAAACCTATTACAAACAGTGTTCTACTCGACACATGTTGTTACCACAAAGGCTCTTTTAAGAGCCACCCACCTCTTTCCATAAAGCGCATGTCATTCCATGTACCTGTCGTGCAATAGAAATGAAAGCACACTAGGCTACTTTTACGCACCACATTTTCCCACTCAGAGAGAGAGAGAGAATATAATAGAGTGGCAAAATGGCTTAGCATTCTCCCTCAAGAGTGGAGCACCCTCACCAGCCAGCCATTTGTATATGAGGCATTTTTGTGATGTGTTAGAATTCGCATGTAATATTGATCCTCCTAATAATACTATAGTGGGTTGGAATTCAAACTGGAGAGGAGAGCACCGCACCCTCACCAGTATTACGAGCCACTGGGCTACTCTCGACCAGAGGCAGGCTGCTGGGATGTGTTAATCATCATCACAGCCATCATTATACTATAGCGTCTTCGAATTCTAAGCAAAGAGTGCGGCTCTCTGTTTCCCATTTAGAGGATTTCAGTGATTTCATTTCTCACTTTGGCGCAGGCGAACAAAGTAACAAAGTCGGAGGAAACAGAGTAGCCTAGCCCGCCTCACTCTGCTGCCTGCCTGCCTGCCTGCCTGCCTGCCGGCGGGTGGGGAGGGCTTAGGGCTGACTGTCTGTCTGTCCCTCACTCCAATTGGATAAGGCCACACCGGCCCGGTGGCCAATCGGTGCCTCTTGTGGCGAGGTATAAGTTCGGCTCTCGAGGTGCCCAGCGGCTCATTCAGACTTTCTGTGACATACTGAAGCTACCAATATGAGCGGAAGAGGCAAAACCGGAGGAAAGGCCAGGGCGAAGGCAAAGACACGTTCATCCCGTGCCGGGCTCCAGTTCCCCGTGGGACGTGTGCACAGGCTGCTGCGCAAAGGCAACTACGCCGAGCGTGTGGGCGCTGGCGCACCGGTCTACCTGGCCGCTGTGCTGGAGTACCTGACTGCTGAGATTCTGGAGTTGGCCGGCAACGCTGCCCGTGACAACAAGAAGACCCGCATCATCCCCGTCACCTGCAGCTGGCCGTCCGTAACGACGAGGAGCTGAACAAACTGCTTGGCGGCGTGACCATCGCTCAGGGTGGTGTGCTGCCCAACATCCAGGCAGTGCTGCTCCCAAGAAGACTGAGAAGGCCGTCAAAGCCAAGTAAACTCGCTACTGCGGCTTCAACTTGACTACTCAACCCCAAAGGCTCTTTTAAGAGCCAACCACCTAGCTCTGCAAAAGCGCAAAGTATCCTTTCTATTTCCACTGTTTGTTACAAACACGGCGCCGTCATACCATGAGCCCACATGAGGCCTCGAATGAACAATAACACTTGCCAGAGCAGGCTAGCATTAGATTAGAAAGCCAGTGTAATATTGTGCGCGTGCGGGCGGGACTAACAAAGAGCCAAGCGCGCCTCGGCGAGGTGGGGGTTGCATTTTGGGGCGGCACGGAAAGGCTGGGCCTCCCGTCCAATGGCCGGCGGAGGAGGCCTCCGCAACGGGCCAATCGGGGTGGTGCGGAGATGGTGTCAATCAGCAGACGCCGCTGCCGGCTTTATAAACTTCACATAGGCATTTGGAGGCTATACTCTGACTGTGAAAGAAGGAAGCTATCTAGCGCCATGGCCCGAACCAAGCAAACCGCTCGCAAATCCACCGGTGGCAAAGCACCCAGGAAGCAGCTCGCCACCAAGGCTGCGCGTAAGAGCGCCCCGGCCACCGGCGGCGTGAAGAAGCCTCACCGTTACAGGCCCGGCACCGTGGCTCTGAGAGAGATCCGTCGTTACCAGAAGTCCACTGAGCTGCTGATCCGCAAACTGCCCTTCCAGCGCCTGGTGAGAGAAATTGCCCAGGACTTCAAGACCGACCTGCGCTTCCAGAGCTCCGCCGTGATGGCCCTGCAGGAGGCGGCCGAGGCCTACCTGGTCGGCCTGTTCGAGGACACCAACCTGTGCGCCATCCACGCCAAGAGGGTGACCATCATGCCCAAGGACATCCAGCTGGCCCGCCGTATTCGCGGAGAGCGCGCTTAAATGATGACCTGATCTCCAAAATCTCCCCAAAGGCTCTTTTAAGAGCCACCTCCATATGTCCATCAAAAAGGCACAATTGTTCCATTTGTACATTTCCCACCATGTATGTTGTTTTACTCACTACAGGCCCTGGTTCGACTCAGGTCGTGATTGTAAATAAGAGTTGGTTCTTAACTGACTTGACTAGTTAAACAAAGGTGACATCCAAATAAACAAGTTGTCATTTACAACTGCGACCTGGCCAAGATAAAGCAAATGCAGTTCAACACAGAGTCAATAATAGAGTAGAAAAAATAAATCTGAAGGCAATAAATAGGCCATGGTGGCGAAGTAGTTACAGTATAGCATAGTAATTGAATGTGCAGTAGATGAATGTGCAAAGTAAAAAATACTGGGGTGCAAAGGAGCAAGATAAATAAATGACTACGGTAGGCGATGAGGTAGTTGGTTGGGCTATGTGATATTATAGAATATTATCTGATGTGAGTATGCTTATAGTAGAACAGTCAAAGGCTTTACGAAAGAGGAAATAGCTTAGCAGTAATGAGTGATAGTAATGATATAGGCCAAATAGTCACACTAATAGTGTTGGCATGGAGAATTGTCACTATGTAGCTAAGAAAAAGATTGCATGCCAACTGACTTTGAAAGTCGCATATTGCAGTGCTGCTGAGAGACTCGTGCGGAGGAAAACTTTACCGTGGAGCACGGAGGACATCTTGTGGTTAAACGCGGGTACTGCGAACGTGTGAGCACATCCCTTTGGTATTTGAGCTTCAGCCCAGCGTTTCCCAAACTCGGTCCTCGGTCCCCAAGTGGTGCACGTTGTGCTTTTCGCGAATCAATATCCCAAAAATGCTCGTTGAATGTAACATGCGAGAGTGTGTCAATTAGACTGTGAAAATCTCCATTCCATCGTTTCTGTCCAATCCTTGATGGCAAAAACTCCATGTATTGCATTGGCCACTGCTTGTTCAGTAAAGCTGTGTGAACCCCATAAATCATGCACCTAAAGGGTTGAAACTAAAATGATTTCTCTGTCCAATTCAAGTGAAAGGTGAAAGGAAAAAAAGTGGGTTGAAGGTACTGGGCATATTTCCGGCCACCAAATCAGGCGATCATATTATTAGGTGGACTTCTTTTTTTGGGCTTGTTTGTTTGAGTAGATAGGTAAGTTGTGGTGGACTAAATGGAGTAAAGATGTGGCTCGAACTCCAGCCCATGAAATGGTGTGTTTTGACCTGAATGATGAATCAATCCTATTATATACACATTGTTACTCATTTAGTGTCAGGACAGCAGGAATCAATTGATTTAATCAGCAGCAATGATTCTCCTATTATGAGTTGACCAATTACAGAATTGCAATCACCAGTGCAGGTACGTCCTGATTGCTGCATAGACTTAATAAGGAACTAAATGCCCCAGCAAATAAAGGCATCAATCCAAAGGGATCATGTACAATAGTCAGACGCGTGGCACAGCAAAAAGTGGACCCACACAATTGGCCAAATCAGGAAGCAGACAGGAATTGTCGGCGCATGCGTTGCTGTATTCAGCACGTTTGAATGGAATCGGCGCTTCTGTTGCATCTTCACTCATGAGACAGGTAGGTAATAGCGGAGCTCCGTGGTGCTGAAAAGGACAGCGCATCTGCCCATTTGGCAAGGGCTATTGCCCGTTTGAGGAATGTTGGCATGCTACAAGGCACAGTTCAGCACATCAAACAGACCCCCTCCTGTAATTGTCACAGAAAGCCATTTATCTTTCTGACACTTTCCCTGGTGACTGAAACAAACCAATTCTGGTGGTGATTTGGTGTAACATTTAGTCCTCGACGAAAAGTTCTATAGGCTATAGGATGTAATGGCATGTGGAACTTTCTTGGAGATACATCGCCAGTAGGAGATGACAGAAACCAGCAGAAAATCTTTTCAGAGCAGTCAAATGAAGTAATAGTGAAATAGATTGCAAGAAATGAAATATAATATCTTCTCCAAAGTCATGTGAGCATTGCATTGTGGAAGCGATGACTTTATAAGAGGATGTATTGAAATCACGAAGCATGTATTTGTAGATGAAACCCAAATTATGTTTGGTGAAAAAGCAACTGTGTAGTCTACTTGAACATGTGTTTGGAGTTTTGAACCACTGCCTATTTGATGATCTGTTGTAGGTAGTGAAAATTGCATCAGGTTGAGTGATAATGGCTCTGTGTGGCCATTGTGAATAGTACTTTTGATCCAGCAGGTGGCGGTGTAATGCCTCCCTATATGAGTTGACCTGAATGTCTTCCTTCCTGTCTTGCCATGTGGGTTCCACTGAGGTGTGTGTTTGTGTTAGAAATCACTGGCCACTTGAATAATGGAACACCAGTCACTTGAATAATGTGGAGCTGCTTTGCATGGCTCATGTCGTATGTATATACTGTATTCTATTGTAAGGTATCTCCAGTCTATGCCGGTCTGACATTTGCTCATTGATTTATTCCTATTCCATTCCTTTTGTTGGATTTGTGTGTATTGTGTGGAATGTTGGGACACGGTTAGATCTTACTTGTTAGACACCCCAAATGGCTCCCCCCCTTCCATTTCCACTTCATGTCCCCGTTGGGAAACTGTCAAATATACTGCAGGCTAATTACTACCAATGTCACTGTAGTTGAAGTCCAACTCCAAGCCTATAGGGTGTGGTAACTTGGGCCCTCTGTTATTTGTTGTTGTACTCTACAGGTGAAGTATCTGCACCGTAGCCTATAGAAGAACAAAGGTGTTGAGAATAGGGGAATGAAAGCAGTTGAGGGGAACAAGTGAAAGAGTCTAACCTGCTGTTGGGGCCTATGCGGACAGAGTATTATTAACTCCCAGTCCTATGATGTTACTCTGTGAAGGAGGCTTGCTTTTCAGCATCAATTCCTGGCAGCCTTGTCCCTAGTTGATTTGTGATTGTGAGTGATTAGAGAACATTTGGCCCGGTATCCAAGGTGTTTGAGAATGTTGGGGACCAGTGTTCGAGGGCTGACTGTGACATCATAAAGTGGAATGTAGTTAGTGTGCTGTTTGAGGATTCCAATTCAGTCTGGGGCGCTCTTCCAGACAGTGCAGTTGTGCTTCAAGTCTGCTCTCTGTGTGAAGACTTGTAAGTCGGTGGTGCCTAGATGGAGTACAGCTAAGACCGGAAGTGACATTTTGGGTAACCTAAGCCTTTTCCTAACCTTAGCCCATTTCTCTAACCTGCTATGACAAAGTGACTTCATGACACTAACTGTATCCCGCCTAGTTCCAAGCTTGTCAGTCCTTCTCCTAAAGGCAACCTCTGTTCCTTGATGTACTAAACCGAGGGCTGGCAGCCAGTAAGTACAGGTAAGAGACAATGATGGCAACAAGAAGTTGTAAGATGAAAGCTAGTCACAACTGAGATGTTAAACTGCATTGATTGATAAATGGCCAGTATGTGCCCTTGGCGTTCATTTGTCCCTTTTTGAAATGAACTGTTGAGAGGGCCCTCCTTCTGTGGCGGTCATTCTATGTAACGTCTGAGGCCATCTGGCGGGCATAGAATGGATCAACATCATACCACTAATCCCATAATAAGGCAGCTTTGTTATTGGTTTGCGAAGAAAAGTACACTACTATATTTGCACATCCCTATCACCTCTGTATACCTAGAAAACAATCCCTTCATTGTGTGTGTGTGTGTTGGGTGTCTGAGGAATGTTTTACTGCGTTTGAGCTTACAGAGGTATCGCCACCCTTCCCAGGTCCTCTTGGCACCCTGACTGTCAGGCTGGATCCTGTCTAGGGAAGAAAGAAGAAGAATGACATGGCCTTATATTATGGGCTCCTTTGGCTTTATGGCATCCCATGTGTATTTGTTTCCCAGGAGAATGCATTCATTTATGGCATGAAAGTTAGGTGTGTTAGTTGTTGTTATTATGTGTGTGGAAGAGTCCCTTCCTTTCTCCTTTCCACCTGGGACCTCTATTCGAGTTGTTTAGGCCTATCTCTATTAGGGGTTCAGCCATCAAATATTTACAAACAATGCATGGGATGCCATAGCAGAGAGCCCATGAATAAGACCGTGTCGTGTAATAACAACTCACAGATCGGCCTGACGTCAGGAGTCTTGAGACACAAGGAAGAATTGGCGTACGAAACTCAGGCCTGTCGCTGTCCTCAGACGCAACTTTACACGCACGCAATGAGGATTGTTTCTGGAGTATACGGAAGGTGATGAAGTGTGCAGATATAGTGGTGTAACTTTCTTCGCCCGGAAAGAAAAAGCCAATAACCAAGCGTCATGAGTTAGTGTTGATGTGTCCGGTATGCCCGCCCGAATGAAAGCTCGAACGATTGCATGAAGTGGCAAGCGAAGGGCCTGTTCATTTCAAAGGACAGGCCAGAAGCGCTGGCGATTATCAGTCAGTAGCATCTCAGTTATTGACCTTCTTGATTGTCTCTTACCTGGAACAGTACATCGAGAGCGGGGTGCTAGCCTGGAAGGACTGACAGAAAGCTGGAACAGGACCCAGTGTCATAATCGCTTTGTCATGGCAGGTGGAATGAGCTAGACAGGAAAGGGCTTGGGAGCAAAATGTCATAAATCTGGGCCGACACTACAGTCACGCAGAGGCAGACTGGCCTGGCCTGACCTGAACTGGTGAGTCCTCAGGCGGCGCATAACTACATTCAGAAGCTGTGATGCAGTCGGCCCTGCTGATTTGGCGATATGCGCCTTTGAGTAATGTCTGATCTTCTGTCTGGAATCAATAAGGGACAGACTGCCGGATCTTTGGCGTAACATCATGGGACTGGGGTTCTTCTGTCGTAGGCTGGCAGGTTAGACTCTTCGCGTTCCTCAGCTAGCTCGTATTCTCAACGCGCTGATTCTTTCTGTAGACTGCGTGCGGGCGCTTCACCTGTAGAATTACTGACGAGCAGGTAACGGGGGCGTTACCCTGCAGACTGGGTTGGACTCGGCTACGTGACATTGATGATATTGGCCTTGCGGCATGACGACGGTTTGAGGGTGTAGTGGAAGTGAGAATTTGATCTGGCTGAGGCTGGACTTGTGTCTGATTCACGCAATACCGTCAACCAGAAGAATGGAACAGTCAATGAGCGAGACGGATACTGCCTGATGGGGAAAACCCGCGTATATGCATGCGACGAGGCCATTAGCAAAGCAGCTCAGAGTACTGGTATTCCGTATTCAGAATTGGCCCAGTGTTTCTAACGCAAACGCACCTCAGTCTTTATGGCAGGAACAGAATTCAGTCAGCTCATATGAGGCATTGCATGCTATCTTTGGTTACTTATTCGTGGCCCCGCGCAGGCCATTGTCAGCGGCCTGATATAGCCGCACTGGCGATGGAGCGTGGTTCGAAACCGGGCGCATGTTCCGGTAGACTGCGCGGTAGCTTTTTCGCCAGACAAATCTGCAATGCACGTAGCGCGTTTCCAGCCGTCTCTTCAGTCGTAGGCCACGATACTGTGCTCGCAGCTGGAGAGATATTGACAGAACGAACGCGTCTACCGCTGTTGCTCATTTGACAATATGGCCTGGTTCTGTCGTCTCCTAGCTGGCGTAAATATGCTCATCCGCATTAGCCATTACATCACTATGGCCTATGGAGCGTCGAGGCTAAATGTACGCCGTCTGCAGAATTGTTTTTCAGTCGCCCGGAAGGCGGAAGGATGAAAGCTAACTAGTTGATTGGAGGGATATTTGATGATAACGGGCTATTGGCATTTGCTGGCATTGGCATTCCTCAGACGGACGATGGCCGCTGCCCAGATGGGCGAGATCTTGTCGCCTTCGGCATGCTGGGCTCGCTGGCTACGCTGATAGTAGTGAGATGCTGGCAGAAGCGCCGTTCGTTCAGGCGTGCCAGTGGCTGGCGTGGCCGTGATTTACAGTGGCCCATTGTGATAGTCCGCAGCACATTGGCCGTCGCGACTGACGTGATCCTTTGGTGTGCTGGCACGGGCATTTGGATTCGCTGTGGATCTGTGCGTGTCGGGACGACATACGCTGTGTGCGGTGTGCGGTATTTCCGAGTAGAGTCGTAGCGCTGGTCCGTCGGTGATTCTGCTGTCACGAACTAAATGACAATGTGCTATGGTTGATTCATCATTCAGTCAAAACTACACCGACCATGAACGAGTTCAAATCATCTTTATCCATTTAGTCCGCCGCAACACTATCTGCTCAAACAAAACTGAAGCCCAAAGAGTCACTATTAATGTAAGATCTGTTTGATGACTAGTATCACCTTCTGGCCCACTCCTTTCTTAGCTCGCGAATTGAACGAAGATCGTACTGAATTTCAACCCTTTGGAACCATGGTTTATGGGGTTCACGCAACACTGTACGCCATCAGAGTGGACAGAGAACGATGAGTCTTTTCAGTCTGATATGACGCATATAAGCATGTTACATTCAACCCAGGCATTTTGGGATATTGGATTGCGAAACAGGAGCCGGGACAGCTGAGTAACAGAAGCTCCAATTACAGGGGATTTGTTAACACTCGCGTTCGCATTGCTGCATTTGGCTATATCAGAATTAATCCGCGTTGAGTTTTCACCTCACGCAGTAAATGCTGCGATATGCGATAAAGAGTGAACAATTGGCTGCATTGCTGTTGAATGTGACTGTTTGACATATGTCGTACATCGCAAATTTTTCTTTCAAACCAGGCCTTTGTTTGTGCACTATAAGCATGCTCCTCGAGATGTGATATATAATCGTAGTAATAAATCTTCTACGTAGTCGACGACATCTTTCCTTTGCGCTTGTATTTGCTTTGCACATTAAATCCTGCATTCCAATTACTTTATGCTTACTATAACGACTGCGCCGCCGCCGCTGACTGTTGCCTTCGAACACATTTTCACTATATTGTTGATAGCATCGATTTGCCAGCGGTATGCATGTGTTGTAGATGACAGCTGTTGAGCTGGATATGCCTTTGGTCAGTCGGTCAATGTATTTGTCACGACCTGGAATACCGAGAGCGCAACAGTAGGCTTTGGCAGCATGGTGAAGTAGCTGGAAATGGTGATATTGCTGCTGGACATATGGTATTCTGAGGAAGCGGCGTTTTTGGAGATCGGAGTCAATCGTAAAGCGCGCTCCTCCACCGGCGAACTGGTGTCGCTGGGCATGTGTGCCTGTGGATGAGCGCGCCACAGTATTGATTGTCGCCCTTCCCAGACCAGGTAACTCGCTGGCCTCACTGCCGAGGCCATCGCGGCAGTGAAGGCATTCTTGAAGATCCTGGGCGAATTTCTCGCCCGGAGCGCTGGAGCGGTTGCGGTCGGCGCAGCTCAGTGGACTCTGACGGCAGTCTATGCTCCAGTAGCAACCTGGCAGTGAGACTTCTTCTGCCAGTGGCCGGGCGCTCTTTACGCGCGGCCTTTGGTGGCGGCTACTTCACTGCCCACCGTGAACTGCGGCCATTTGCTGGTTCGGGCCATGAAGTAGCTTTCAGCTAACTCGCAGTCAGAGCAACAACACTCAAATACCTATGTAGTTTTGAAGCCGGCGGCGAGAAGTCACTGTTTGCATCTCGCACTGCCCGATGATTACGTTGCGGAAGGCGCACCAGCCATGCCACATTGAACAGGAGCTATTCCGTAGCATACCCTGGCCTGCACGCCGGGCGCGCGATCCTGGTCGCCGCGCATCTGTTTTCCTGTCACAATCTTTGGCACCTGGCAGAGTATTAATTATTCATTCAGGCTTCATCTCATATGTACTGACAATAAGTGTTTAACCTGGAAGCGTGAGTAAGCTGCTGCTGAGGCTAGTGTTGGCTCTTCCCAAGAGCCTTTGGTGACAATCAGGGTTGGCCGCGGTAGCGGCTGACGGCCTTCTCCGATAACCAGCGGGCAGCCTGGGGTGACGCCGCCCATCGCCATGGCTGGTGGCTCTCATCGTCTGAACAACTGCAGTGACAGAGATGACCAGTCTTCTTTGATGCGGGCAACCGCCGTATCAGAATCTTCGGCAGTCATTGCTCCGGCCAGGCTCGTTTGGTAGCGCCCAGCGCTAATGCATCGGCGTAGTTACCTTTGCGCGTATGCGCGAAACTGGAGCCCGGCGCGGGATGAATTTGGCCTTTCGCCGATTTGCACTTCTTCAGCGTAATTGACAACCAGTATGCAAATGCAGCCGCTGGAGCACCTCAGGCAGACCTTCATGCAAAACGGAAACATTGTGGCTATCAGTAGTGAGACAGACAGACTGGTACCGGCTGGCAGAAACAGGCTAGCCACCGATAGCTTCGCAAGTGAGTAAGTAACTGAAGTCTCAAAATGAGCGGAAGGCCGCATCTGCTTGGAATTCAGCGACCTGGCTGTGACCAGCACATCAGCAGCCCTTCTGTCAGTAATGGCTCATTGTGCTGGTAGTATGTACTACCTGCTGGTTGAATTTAGCCGCTATAATATTGTAGGAGGGTCAATGTGCGAGAATTACAGCTTGCATGCAAAATGCCACTCATATACACAAATGGCTGAAAGTGTATCTTGAGGAAGAATGCTAAGCCCGTACTCTATTATATTCACTCTCTCTATGCAGTAGGAAAATGTGGTGTAAAAATGGCCTGAGTGTGCTCTGTCTGTGCGACAGGCGGCATGCGCTTTATGGAAGAGTGGTGGCTTCTTAAGGCGCGACGTGTCGTAAACTGTTTGTAGGTTTATAATGGCAGAATTTCTTGGCCTTGGCAACGCTGGAAAAAGCTTTGGCTTCAGCTGCTGCTATTCTTGGGCTGACTGCGCCTTCTATTACCGCGAGACTCTTCGCAGCTCAACGGCGCGGTAGCGCCTGGAGAAGCTTCTTGAAGCGCGAGGAGACTCTTGGCGGCCGCAGCTGTAACCTTCTTGCTGGGCTTCTTGGCTGCGGCGAGCGCGGCCGCCTTCAGCAAAGGGGCTGCTGGGCTTCTTAGCATCGACTTCTTCAATGGAACCAGTACGCTGATCTGGATTGGTAGCGCGGTGACAGTAGCGGCGTCTTATTTACGGAGTATTCTTCCGCAAGTCAGCCCTTGCCGCCGGAAGACTTCAACCCAGGCATAGCAGAACGCCGCTCCTATCGGAGTACAGCAGCGTGACGATGATCGCCGACTTTCTTTGAATACTGCTTCTTAGTGCCTTGGCCAGCATGTAGTGTGCTGTGCGACTTCTGCCGTGTCTGTCGTTTGTCCGGTAAACACACGTACCTTTTGCGGACGATGATCACTGCGAGGAGGAGGAAGTAGTAGTAGTTTGCTGTAGACCCAGCTATGCGCTATTGGCTCACGCAGTCGAGCGGCGCTGCGAACTCAGAGCCCGCCCAGCTTCGGCTGTCCGGAGTGCCTCTTAACCGCTTTGTGATTTTCTGGTCATCGGGCCAGAAGTCGCAGTGAGCCGAACGGTCGAAAACTGACGACTAACGAGCTGAACATCTTCAGTTCAGAGGCGAAGCCCGTGAAATGTTTGGCTTTCAAACGAAGACACTCTGAAGATTGATGTCGGAGTGGAAGCGCTGCGCGCTATTGACTTGATCTCTAGATGGCCTAGGGTGCGATCCGCGTATTGTGAGATATTCTGCTTTGAGGAATCCGATGGTTGGCATCTCCTGATGTGATTATAGTGTTTTTGAGGAACGAGGACCTTAAAGAACGCATTATATTGCTGAGTTTGAGTTACCATTCAGACCTGCTAGCAGTGAGCACGACTGAGTCCATGATCTGGGATAAAGAAGAGGAGGCGGGTAGTGAGCGAAGGAGGTTGACAACCGGTAAGTCCTGAATCGTGAAGCTGGCTCAGGAGACCGAAGACATGGACTGTGATTGTTAGACACATTCGCACGAGACGAGTTTGGGTTGGAAGGAAGCCCGGCAATAATTGGCGCATCCGGAAACTGGTAGAGAACCAGGCTAGCCGCTGATAAACGTAAAACTCTTCGCGACCGCGTGACTCGTCAGTCTTGTGAATTAACGTGGCTGGCCGGCCGGCTGGCGTATGGAGGCTGGCCCGTGTGCTTGAATCTCGCCCATAGGTGAGTTGGTATATTGAAAAGCCGCGTTCATATGCATGGCAGGAGGATTCCTCGATCAGTCAATATGCGCAGCTCATGCGTTTGATTGACACATCGCTGGATCAGCAATGTGGAGGAGACCCGCAATTTACAGCTCTTGCACGGCTAGTACATTCATTCCGTCCTCTGATGGATTTGCTTTCACTGACGGGCTAGTGGCTCTTAAGGCGGCTTGGGTTAGTAGAGCGCGCCAAATCCGCGGGCTGGTGTAACCGGTAACTGGTAGCCTCGGACGCAGCGATCTTGGCTCGCAGGCAGCAGGCGCAGCTGGTCTGGATCTCCCTGAAGTGATGAGTGGACCGCTTGTTGTAATTGGCGGGCTGAGACGATCTCCGGCGATGCAGATGTCGATTCGCGAACGGATCATGATTCCCACTGACTGGAGATAGTACCAGCTCAGCGCTTTGTACGTAGATGGCGTAGCTATGCTTCCTGAACTTTCGGCAGCTCTGCTAGCCTTTCCTGCCGTCTGGTCACGGCAGACGCGGCATATTCTTTTAACGCTTGATGCTGCTGCACCTTGCTTCTCAGAAACGAATGAAGGCGGAGGCGCGCCGTGGTATGCGGGGAGCTAGGAATTCAGGATTCGTGACCTTTACATAGGCGCCAGTCATTTGCCGGTAGACTCTGGCGGCAGCAGCACGCGAACAAAGACAGCAGCGCACCTTCCCTGCAGCTACTGTAGCTCTGTGACTGAGTTGGATGGCGGCGTGTTTGACATATCAACAGTCAGCGCCTGGCGGTGGTGGCTTTGTTCCGTATTGGCCTGAGTGCGCGCAGATAACAGCTTCGCATCAGTCTAGTCGGCCTGAGAGTAAAGCGGCGGCAGTGGCGCAGACTGCAGATACATCATCTGGCCACTGCGTTCACAGTATGCCTTCTGAACAGAAGTTGTCAGCGAGCAATAAATCCATCGTGAACAAGCTGTCAAGTGGGCAGGTAAAATGGTTGCAGATACACCCATGTCCCGCCAAATGTTGAGGTATCGGCGGACTAAAATCGTGTACTCTGAATAAGACGTTACACTTTGTAGCGTGATGGTATATATGTAGCTAGCCATGAAATGGATGTATTCTACGCTGCGCGATCTGAGACAATCTATTATATCATGCAGTCTGTGGCGCTCACCACTCAGGAGATATAAATGTTCCTACTGGAATGAAGCCTGCCTGACTCCTACGACAACGGCCGCTGCAGGTGAGTCCTGATTCGCTGGCGGATGTGAACGATATTAGAGAACGGCTGAGTATTGATGTTTAACCGCCCGACCGTACGGTGCGACCTGGCGTTTCGGAAGCGTAGACCTTCATGTGTGACGATCTCAACGGCGACGTCGCGGATTCTCCGGGAACGCGCTTCAGGGTTACCACCTCGTAGACCGGAGTACGACGATGACGGCGGATGGCAGTTGCTGACGATTCACAGTGTAATCAAGCGGAGCCTTCGCTTTCCAGTTTCCTCAGATCGAGACATTGTTTTTGTAGTGAGTGAGTGGCCCAGAACACGCTTCAGTCCAATCGTTTGGTTACTGATTGAATGGCAGAAGGCGCAGCTTGAGAGATGCTACGGCATGTGACACGAGCGCGGCTTCGTTCCTGAGCTGAGGAACCGAAGGCAGAACTGGCTAACATGGCGAAGAATATACCGCGTCGTGATTTATATATTCAACATGTTCAGCATAAGCTGTGACGCCTGAAGTCGGCATCTCGTGTGTTGTTTGTTTCCTGGTCAAGCTCGTGAGACGGTGATTGACGAGTGGTTGAGTCAGGGTATTGCCCTTCGAGCCTGGCAGAGTAGGTACTGTTTGAGATGAAGCTACTCTACGCAGTGGGGGGAAACACTTGTGAAGCCCACTTTGGCAAGCCCTGCAGTGAGATGGGCTAAATTTAGATGTAGAAGGAAGAGAGGGACAACTCGCATAATAACAACTGGCTGGCACTTCATTATAGATGCGTCTTCACGGAAGACTGAATACGCAGATTTGCCCATAAGTAATGGGCCGTATCTGTTCTTTTCTTCTAACATCGAAATTGCTATAAGAGAGGACAGGAATATAACGAAACCAGGCGCTGATAAACATTCTTTCAGACACTGGCACTTGCACACTATTGAGATTGTAGGAAGTGTCTGGAAATATGAAGTGACAGCTTTGTATAGGTAATGGCAAGAACGTCTTGTAATGAGTTAGTGGTATTGATGTGATCCATTCACTAATGCGTGATGACTCAGGCGTCATAGAGTTGACCGTACGGAATTTATCAACGGTTCGTTTCAGAAGATGGCGCTGAGGTATGCTGGCCGTTTATCTGATCGACGATTTAGCGCTCGAGTTGTGACGCAACTTCGTCTTACAGCAGCTGTTGCCCATCATTGTCTTGCTACTGGCAGCTGGCTGCCCAGTAATTTTCCGATTACATCAGGGTTGGAGGACCTTGCAGGAAGTTTGACTGTTGAAACTGGAACTAGTACAGGATTACAGTTAGTCGTAAGTCGCTTTGTCATAGCAGGCCAGAAAGATTGTAGGAAAGGCAGGGTGCAAATGTCACTTCGTCAGCTATAACTCCGTCTAGGCACTTACGACACAAATCAACTTCACCACGGAGAAACGGCGAGCCTGGCTGCTGATGCCCGGGCAGTTGGAAGTCAACTCAGGCAGCGCTATTTACGTTCCGCTTAGTGATGTGCGGTCGGCCCTTCTGGTCTACGCCTTGGGTACTCTACAGGTGAATGTATCTCTGTCCTCGCGATCGGCAGGGACCTGGGCTTTGCCGGGAGTGAAAAGCTATAGCTTCGCAGGTAACATTGGGAGTTAATGTGCTGCGATCGAATTGGGTACGGCGGCAGGTTGAGATAACCGCTTGTTCCCTTTCAGCTTCGTTCCTATTCTCCAGCAGCTTGTTCTTCTATGAGCTAGGTGCGAGTACTTCGCGCCGGAGTACAGTGGCTTAACGAAATAGCGGGGCCCGTTACCACTATAGGTGGACTTCAACTACAGTGACGTTGTGGTGGCCTTGCGGCCTTATTTGTTTGAGTTGCATGAAGTGGAGCTGGAAGTCTGTAGTAGGATCTGGCGTGTCACGGCTGCGCAGTACTTTGCACCGTCGGCCCAGAAGGAAGGACAGATCAGTAATTGTGTCAGCATAGGCTGGATTGCTACAATGGAGCTGCGGCTGTAGCGCATGCGACATGAGTA
>JAGFMH010000006.1:0-47500 GCA_030435695.1 Brachymystax lenok tsinlingensis
GGACTAACAACCCTCCAACATATAACCTATAACAGACTAACTATATAGCAGGACTAACAACCCTCCAACATATAACCTATAACAGACTAACTATATAGCAGGACTAACAACCCTCCAACATATAACCTATAACAGACTAACTATATAGCAGGACTAACAACCCTCCAACATATAACCTATAACAGACTAACTATATAGCAGGACTAACAACCCTCCAACATATAACCTATAACAGACTAACTATATAGCAGGACTAACAACCCTCCAACATATAACCTATAACAGACTAACTATATAGCAGGACTAACAACCCCCCAACATATAACCTATAACAGACTAACTATATAGCAGGACTAACAACCCTCCGACATATAACCTAGAACAGACTAACTATATAGCAGGACTAACAACCCTCCAACATATAACCTATAACAGACTAACTATATAGCAGGACTAACAACCCTCCAACATATAACCTATAACAGACTAACTATATAGCAGGACTAACAACCCTCCAACATATAACCTATAACAGACTAACTATATAGCAGGACTAACAACCCTCCAACATATAACCTATAACAGACTAACTATATAGCAGGACTAACAACCCTCCGACATATAACCTATAACAGACTAACTATATAGCAGGACTAACAACCCTCCAACATATAACAGGACTTCATTATGTTACAGTGATATACTGATCCATTCACACTACTGGAGCATGTCTGCTATTGGAGGGACTGGTGGTGATGTCATGGTCTACATATACAGTATGGTCTGTCTCAGCTACAACAACTGGAGGTTGTGTAAACACACACCCACACACACACACACACAACTGGACATGGCACATACACACAAGGACGGCGTCCATACACGCACGCACGCACACACACACACACACACACACAGTAGGATCTGCATTGTGACGCAGTAGGAGGGCTGTAAGGATCGCGTTAGATAACTGGTCGAGACTCAGGAAAAAGACTGGAAGCATCAAACGCACAAAAGACTGAAGCGTTTAGGCCTGAATTCCCAGGTGCGTCTGATGACACCACCACGGCTATTTCAGGCCCATCTGCAGGAAAATAGAACAGAACAAAAAAACAGAAAGAGAACCACGGAGGGAAAAGGAAGAACGGAAACAGATGATCTATATTTAGCAGGATGCAACATTCCAGAACATAATACTACTACTTCCTGCAGTAGTCCAGGACAGACAGAGACAGAGAGACAGAGAGACACAGAGAGAGAGAGAGAGACAGAGAGACAGAGAGACAGGATAAAGAAAGTAACCGCTGTAAAAGCCGACCCTGATAACACCGGAATTTCTGGGAATGTCAGAGCCAAGTCATGTGACTTTCTCTGTGTCCTCGAAAATGCTGACCTTCCGAGCAGGAGGGAGGGGGGGGATAAGGGAGGGGTGAAACATGCACTTCCTCTTCTTTAAACAAAAACAAATGAAGCGACAAGACTCTCAGGTTGGGTGAAAAGTTAACCATAACACTTAACAACCCAGTAAGGCCTAAAGGCAAACACACACACTGTACACACACACACACAGTACACACACTGTACACACACACTGTACATTTATGTTTCTGAACAATTCTGTTCGTCCTGCCTGGAACTCCTCCACCACGGGTTCAGTTTGGTGCAGAATGAACCCAACCGGGTGTGTATTTGTGGGAGTTTCTAAAGATGTCCAACAGGTTAGGAAACAATGTGCGTGTGTGTTTATGGGAGTTTCTATTTGCCCTGTGTGTGAAAATGTGTTTGTTCTAAAGATGTCCAAAAACAATCGAACAACCACAGGTTACAGGGGATGTGTATAGTTGTTCAACATGATGAAACAGAGGTGTGTGTGTAGCCTAGCAGCTAATTACAGTGTTCACTCTGCTACATGTGTGGAGAGACGTTAGACATGATCTTTAGAGAGAGAGCGAGAGATGGAGAGAGAGAGAAAGAGATGGAGAGAGACAGAGAGAGAGAGAGACAGAGAGAGAGCGAGAGAGAGAGACAGAGCGAGAGAGAGCGAGAGAGAGCGAGACAGAGAGAGAGAGGAAGAAGAGGAAGAGTTTGTGTGAGTAAAGCAGGAACGGTGTGTGCTGTTCTGTTCCAGACAGAGGTGTCACGGCGAGGCAGCAGCCATAATCAAACGATTACCAGCAGCAGAACACCCCGATCACAGCAGAGAATAATTAAAGGCTGATTCAGAGCCACTCTGAGAACCTTGAAAAAGTCAGTTTGTCTGGGACGATGACACAGGGAGAAATAATTAAAGTTTTGGTAGTGGCAGTTGTCCTGTTTATGAGGTGTGTGTGTGTGTAGCAGACTGGCACTAAAGAGTTGTCTGGTCAGCAGTAGTATGGTTCCTACTGGATCGATGAGACAGCAATTCTGGCCCTGCTCTCTGTCCTCTAACTCTCTCACTAGTACACAGTCTTTTACACCTCTTTCCTTCCTCTCTATCTCACCATTACTCCTCATCCTGCCTCTCCTCCACACCCTCTCCCCACTTCTCTATTAGAGGTGAAACAGCCCACAGTACTCCCCACTTCTCTATTAGAGGTGAAACAGCCCACAGTACTCCCCACTTCTCTATTAGAGGTGAAACAGCCCACAGTACTCCCCACTTCTCTATTAGAGGTGAAACAGCCCACAGTACTCCCCACTTCTCTTACTAGAGGTGAAACAGCCCACAGTACTCCCCACTTCTCTTACTAGAGGTGAAACAGCCCACAGTACTCCCCACTTCTCTATTAGAGGTGAAACAGCCCACAGTACTCCCCACTTCTCTATTAGAGGTGAAACAGCCCACAGTACTCCCCACTTCTCTATTAGAGGTGAAACAGCCCACAGTACTCCCCACTTCTCTATTAGAGGTGAAACAGCCCACAGTACTCCCACTTCTCTTACTAGAGGTGAAACAGCCCACAGTACTCCCACTTCTCTTACTAGAGGTGAAACAGCCCACAGTACTCCCCACTTCTCTATTAGAGGTGAAACAGCCCACAGTACTCCCACTTCTCTATTAGAGGCGAAACAGCCCACAGTACTCCCACTTCTCTATTAGAGGTGAAACAGCCCACAGTACTCCCCACTTCTCTATTAGAGGTGAAACAGCCCACAGTACTGCCCACTTCTCTATTAGAGGTGAAACAGCCCACAGTACTCCCCACTTCTCTATTAGAGGTGAAACAGCCCACAGTACTCCCCACTTCTCTATTAGAGGTGAAACAGCCCACAGTACTCCCCACTTCTCTATTAGAGTTGAAACAGCCCACAGTACTGCCCACTTCTCTATTAGAGGTGAAACAGCCCACAGTACTGCCCACTTCTCTATTAGAGGTGAAACAGCCCACAGTACTGCCCACTTCTCTATTAGAGGTGAAACAGCCCACAGTACTCCCCACTTCTCTATTAGAGGTGAAACAGCCCACAGTACTCCCCAGAGAGAGAGAGAGAGATTAGAGATAGAGAGAGAGATATTAAGGAAAGCTTTGACTACGTACAGACTCAGTGAGCATAGCCTTGCTATTGAGAAAGGCCGCCGTAGGCAGACCTGGCTCTCAAGAGAAGACAGGCTATGTGCACACTGCCCACAAAATGAGGTGGAAACTGAGCTGCACTTCCTAACCTCCTGCCAAATGTATGACCATATTTGAGAGACATATTTTCCCTCAGACTACGCAGACCCACAAAGAATTTGAAAACAAATCCACTTTTGATAAACTCCCATATCTATTAGGTGAAATACCACAGTGTGCCATCAGAGCAGCAAGATTCGTGACCTGTTGCCACAAGAATGTAAACATGACCACAATGTAAACATATGTTTCCCATGCCAACAAAGGCCTTCAATTGAAATTGAGAGAGCGAGAGAGAGAGACATCAGAAAGAGAGAGACTTGGATAGACGGAGGGGGCGGGCGCGATAGAGACGGAGAGAGAGAGGGATGGGGGGGTCTGAAGTCTTCAAGGTCGTGTCTCCATAGTGATTTAGAGTCGGTGACGTGGTTGGACGAGGTCCTTAAGATGACCATTACCACCGTCTGTCTGTCTGCCGAGAGGGATACACACACACACACACACACGAGGGAGATAACACTGTGTCAAGGTCTCACAGAGAGAGAGAGACGGATGGATGGATGGATGGATGGATGGATGGAGGGAGGGAGAGATGGATAGACAGAGGAGGAAGAGTGAAGGACAGACACAAAGACATGAAAGACAAACATCATAGAGACGAGGAGACAAAAAGGCAAGACAGGCAGACAAAGAAACAGACAGAGAAACAGACAGACACAGAGAGAGGATTGCCGGAGAGACAGACAGACAGGATGGAGACAGACAGGACAGATAGAGTCAGAGGGTAAAAGAGAGAGACAGACAGACAGGGTCAAAGAGCAAAAGAGAGACAGACAGACAGGGTCAGAGGGCAAAAGAGAGAGATAGACAGACAGGGTCAGAGGGTAAAATAGAGAGACAGACAGGGTCAGAGGGCAAAAGAGAGAGATAGACAGACAGGGTCAGAGGGTAAAATAGAGAGACAGACAGGGTCAGAGGGGAAGAAAGAGAGACAGACAGGGTCAGAGGGGAAGAAAGAGAGACAGACAGGGTCAGAGGGTAACAGAGAGAGACAGACAGACAGGGTCAGAGGGAAAAAGAGACACAGGGTCAGAGGGCAAAAGAGAGAGACAGGGTCAGAGGGTAACAGACAAGTGGTGTAAATACCACAGAGTCCTTATTCAAAGGCCTAATGATCCACAACCCCTTTGGAATGATCAACTTCTCATGTTTTAGGGAATCTGTTACTATGGACGAAGAATGATTAATATGTTTGTGTGAACACTGCGCTCAAATAAAATCAAAGTATATTTGTCACATGCGCTGAATGCAACAGGTGTAGTAGACCTTACAGTGAAATGCTTACTTACAGGCTCTAACCAACAGTGCAAAAAAGGTATTAGGTGAACAATAGGTAAGTAAAGAAATAAAAACACCAGTAAAAAGACAGTGAAAAATAACAGTAGCGAGGCTATATACAGTAGAGAGGCTATATACAGTAGAGAGACTATATACAGTAGAGAGGCTATATACAGTAGAGAGTCTATATACATTAGAGAGGCTATATACAGTAGAGAGGCTATATACAGTAGAGAGGCTATATACAGTAGAGAGGCTATATACAGTAGAGAGGCTATATACAGTAGAGAGGCTATATACAGTAGAGAGGCTATATACAGTAGAGAGGCTATATACAGTAGAGAGGCTATATACAGTAGAGAGACTATATACAGTAGAGAGGCTATATACAGTAGAGAGGCTATATACAGTAGAGAGGCTATACACGGTAGAGAGGCTATACACGGTAGCGAGGCTATACACGGTAGCGAGGCTATATACAGTAGCGAGGCTACATACAGTAGTGAGGCTATATACAGTAGAGAGACTATATACAGTAGTGAGACTATATACAGTAGTGAGACTATATACAGTAGTGAGGCTATATACAGTAGAGAGACTATATACAGTAGAGTGGCTATATACAGTAGAGAGGCTATATACAGTAGTGGGGCTATATACAGTAGTGAGGCTATATACAGTAGAGTGGCTATATACAGTAGAGTGGCTATATACAGTAGAGAGACTATATACAGTAGAGTGGCTATATACAGTAGAGAGACTATATACAGTAGTGAGGCTATATACAGTAGAGTGGCTATATACAGTAGAGAGGCTATATACAGTAGAGAGGCTATATACAGTAGTGAGGCTATATACAGTAGAGTGGCTATACACAGTAGTGAGACTATATACAGTAGAGTGGCTATATACAGTAGTGAGGCTATATACAGTAGAGAGGCTATATACAGTAGTGAGGCTATATACAGTAGAGAGGCTATATACAGTAGAGAGGCTATATACAGTAGAGAGGCTATATACAGTAGAGAGACTATATACAGTAGAGAGGCTATATACAGTAGAGGCTATATACAGTAGAGAGACTATATACAGTAGAGAGGCTATATACAGTAGAGAGGCTATATACAGTAGAGAGGCTATATACAGTAGAGAGGCTATATACAGTAGCGAGGCTATATACAGTAGCGAGGCTATATACAGTAGCGAGGCTATATACAGTAGAGAGGCTATATACAGTAGCGAGGCTATATACAGTAGCGAGGCTATAATCAGTAGCGAGGCTATATACAGTAGAGAGGATATATACAGTAGCGAGGCTTTAACAGTAGAGAGGCTATATACAGTAGCGAGGCTATATACAGTAGCGAGGCTATAACAGTAGCGAGGCTATAACAGTAGCGAGGCTATATACAGTAGAGGCTATATACAGTAGAGAGGCTATATACAGTAGAGAGGCTTTAACAGTAGAGAGGCTATATACAGTAGCGAGGCTATATACAGTAGCGAGGGTATATACAGTAGCGAGGGTATAACAGTATTGAGGTTATATACAGTAGCGAGGCTATAACAGTATTGAGGGTATATACAGTAGTGAGGCTATATACAGTAGCGAGGCTATATACAGTAGCGAGGCTATATACAGTAGCGAGGCTATATACAGTAGCGAGGCTATAACAGTAGCGAGGCTATATACAGTGGAGGGGCTATAACAGTAGCGAGGCTATAACAGTAGAGGGGCTATATACAGTAGAGGGGCTATATACAGTAGCGGGGCTATAACAGTAGCGGGGCTATATACAGTAGCGAGGCTATATACTGTAGCGAGGCTATATACTGTAGCGAGGCTATATACAGTAGAGGGGCTATAACAGTAGCGAGGCTATAACAGTAGAGGGGCTATATACAGTAGAGGGGCTATATACAGTAGCGGGGCTATATACAGTAGCGAGGCTATATACTGTAGCGAGGCTATAACAGTAGCGAGGCTATAACAGTAGCGAGGCTATATACAGTAGCGAGGCTATAACTGTAGCGAGGCTATAACAGTAGCGAGGCTATATACAGTAGCGAGGCTATATACAGTAGCGAGGCTATATACTGTAGCGAGGCTATAACTGTAGCGAGGCTATATACAGTAGCGAGGCTATAACAGTAGCGAGGCTATAACAGTAGCGAGGCTATAACAGTAGCGAGGCTATATACAGTAGCGAGGCTATATACAGGCACCGGTTAATCAGGGCGCTCAGAACAGGTGAATCAGTTTGTGTGAACACTGCACTCAGAACAGGTGAATCAGTTTGTGTGAACACTGCACTCAGAACAGGTGAATCAGTTTGTGTGAACACTGCACTCAGAACAGGTGAATCAGTTTGTGTGAACACTGCACTCAGAACAGGTGAATCAGTTTGTGTGAACACTGCACTCAGAACAGGTGAATCAGTTTGTGTGAACACTGCGCTCAGAACAGGTGTGTATGTTTGTGTGAACACTGCGCTCAGAACAGGTGAATCAGTTTGTGTGAACACTGCGCTCAGAACAGGTGAATCAGTTTGTGTGAACACTGCGCTCAGAACAGGTGAATCAGTTTGTGTGAACACTGCGCTCAGAACAGGTGAATCAGTTTGTGTGAACACTGCGCTCAGAACAGGTGAATCAGTTTGTGTGAACACTGCACTCAGAACAGGTGAATCAGTTTGTGTGAACACTGCGCTCAGAACAGGTGCAAAACGTAATAGAATTCCAAAATGGTGTAGCTGGTCCACACTAAAAAAGGAGATTGAAGGTTTGTTTTTAGTATTAATTTAATTCAGGGGCATATCAACGGTTCAGCCTAACCCCCGAATGAAATAAACCAGCTGCACAGCTTAGAACAATGAATAAGACCATTAAAAGGACAGGTGACCGGGTAAATAGATGTTGCTGGACAGACCTTGTGTGTGTGTGTGAGTGTGAGAAAGATAGCGTGTCTGCTGCAGTCCCCACTGCCATATTAGCTGGTGACGTAGCGTCACATTCTGATAGGACGAGAGACCGAGCAGGACAGCCACTGGAGAGGAGAGGGAGGGAGGGAGGGAGGGAAGGTGGGGGGTCTCACTGCTGGAAGGAGGGTCACACTGATGGAAAAATAGTCCTACAGCCAAGAAAACGGAGGGAGGGAGAATAAAGAAAACGGAGGGAGAGAGAATAAAGAAAACAGAGGGAGAGAGAATAAAGAAAACAGAGGGAGAGAGAATAAAGAAAACAGAGGGAGAGAGAATAAAGAAAACAGAGGGAGAGAGAATAAAGAAAACAGAGGGAGAGAGAATAAAGAAAACGGAGGGAGAGAGAATAAAGAAAACAGAGGGAGAGAGAATAAAGAAAACAGAGAGAGAGAATAAAGAAAACAGAGGGAGAGAGAATAAAGAAAACAGAGGGAGAGAGAATAAAGAAAACAGAGGGAGAGAGAATAAAGAAAACAGAGGGAGAGAGAATAAAGAAAACGGAGAGAGAGTGAATAAAGAAAACGGAGGGAGGGAGAATAAAGAAAACAGAGGGAGAGAGAATAAAGAAAACAGAGGGAGGGAGAATAAAGAAAACGGAGGGAGGGAGAATAAAGAAAACGGAGAGAGAGTGAATAAAGAAAACGGAGAGAGAGTGAATAAAGAAAACGGAGAGAGAGAATAAAGAAAACGGAGAGAGAGAATAAAGAAAACGGAGAGAGAGAATAAAGAAAACGGAGGGAGGGAGAATAAAGAAAACAGAGGGAGAGAGAGAATAAAGAAAACGGAGGTAGAGAGAGAGAGAGAATAAAGAAAACAGAGGGAGAGAGAGAATAAAGAAAACGGAGAGAGGGAGAGAATAAAGAAAACGGCAGGAGAGAGAATAAAGAAAACGGAGGGAGAGAGAATAAAGAAAACGGAGGGAGAGAGAATAAAGAAAACGGAGAGAGAGTGAATAAAGAAAACGGAGGGAGAGAGAATAAAGAAAACGGAGGGAGGGAGAATAAAGAAAACGGAGGGAGGGAGAGTGAATAAAGAAAACGGAGAGAGAGTGAATAAAGAAAACGGAGAGAGAGAGAATAAAGAAAACGGAGAGAGAGTGAATAAAGAAAACGGAGGGAGAGAGAATAAAGAAAACGGAGGGAGGGAGAATAAAGAAAACGGAGGGAGGGAGAATAAAGAAAACGGAGGAGAGAGAGAGAAAAAGAAAACCGATGGAGAGAGAGAGAGAATAAAGAAAACGGAGGTAGAGAGAGAGAGAATAAAGAAAACAGACGGAGAGAGAGAGAATAAAGAAAACGGCAGGAGAGAGACAAATACAAAGAAGGGAGGAGGGGAGAAGAGAGTGAAAGGGAGACAGAGTGAAAGAGCACAGGGTTGGAAAAAGGAGAGCAAGAAAGAGAAGTGAGAGGGGGAGGGAGAGAACAGCAGAAGTGAGAGAGAGAGAGGGGTTGAAAGAGAGGATCAAAAGGCAGACAGAGAAAAAGGAGAGAGAGAGAGAACAAGAGATGGGAGGATCAAGAAAAGGGAGAGAGAACATCATTACAACACTGTATATACACAACATATGTTTCCCATGCCAATAAAGCCCTTCAATTGAATTGAGAGAGACAGAAAGGAGGGAGAAGGAGTGTGAGAGAGAGAGAGAGAGAGAGAGAGAGAGAGAGAGAGAGAGAGAGAGAGAGAAGCTTGGAGCAGGGCGGTAGGGTCAGAGAGTGAGAGAGCGTATGGTGAGACTAGCAACGTTTACAAAGAGGCATCTGTTCCATCAGCTCTAACCATTGTGTCTAATTACATCTTGTAGTCCCCTCACTGACACACACACACACACAGGGAGGCGACAAACACACACAGACACACACACACAGGGAGGCGACAAACACACACAGACACACACACACAGGGAGGCGACAAACACACACAGACACACACACACAGGGAGGCGACAAACACACTCAGACACACACACAGACACACACACAGACACACACACATCGAGATGACACACACACACATTGAGATGACACACACACACACAGCGAGACGACACACACACACAGGGAGGCGACAAACACACACACAGCGAGATGACACACACACACACACACACACACAGGGAGGCGACAAACACACACACACACACAGAGAGACGACAAACACTCACACACGCAGAGAGATGACAGACGAACTATGGACACAGAATATACAAGAAAAGACAGACAGGCAGACACACACACACACACACACTGAAACCTCTCTCTCCCCAGTCAACCATGAAATCCCTGCCACGCTCTGCAACCAACGAGAGCAGAGGCAGCAGCACAGGGTCTGAGCGTGTGTGTGTGTGTGTGTGTGTGTTAACCACATAACCCCTCCCCCACACACTCACCCAATCCTCAGTAGGAGGATATGAGGCTGAGAGCAACACTTAGGTCCTGCAGTGTGTGTGTGTGTGTGTGTTAACCAGTGTCACACACTCACACCCCTCCCCCACTCGTGGCAAGGCTCTAAGATCTAAGGCTTTGTGAAATACCAGACATACCAGGAGGACCGCGAGAGAGAGAGAGGAGAGGACAGAGACAGGACAGGAGAGGAGAGGACAGAGACAGGAGAGGAGAGGAGAGACAGAGACAGAGACAGAGACAGAGACAGAGACAGAGACAGAGGAGAGACCGATAGAGAATGGTTTGAAGGAGCCTTTAGCTAGAGTCCTCAAAACCACTTTCACTCCAGGAATGTAGCACTTTAACACACACAGACGTAGCGCACGAACGTACGTGCACACACTCATTATCTCAGTACTACTTCAAAGAAAGGCGTTTCCTCAGACCCACCAACAAATGACAAGACAACAGCTTACGTTACATTATAAGACATCCTGTTAGACACTGATCTTGTAATAATGAGATATACCAGGTGCAGAAATGGCAGAAACTACAACACAAAGAGTCAAAGTCCTATTCAATGGATTTCATATGTACAACCTGCTAACCATAATCTACCAACGAGCATCGCATCATTAACCAGGACACACAACGAACGAGAAGCAATGAAGACTTCTGAAGAGAAGACAAGGAGGAAACAAGGAGAGGAGGCTGAGGAGGTGGTCACCTTGTCCAGCCCGTGTCATCAGGGCAAATTGGGCCGGCAGGTAGCCTAGTGGTTAGAGCGTTGGGCCAGTAACCGAAAGGTTGCTAGATCAAATCCCCGAGCTGACAAGGTAAAGATCTGTCGTTCTGCCCCTGAACGAGGCAGTTAACCCACTGTTCCTAGGTCGTCATTGTAAATAATAATTTGTTCTTAACTGACTTGCCTAGTTAAATAAATGACGAAACTCAGAGAGAGAGAGAGAGAGAGAGAGAGAGAGAGAGAGAGAGAGAGAGAGAGAGAGAGAGAGAGAGAGAGAGAGAGAGAGAGAGAGAGAGAGAGAGAGAGAGAGAGAGAGAGAGAGAGAGAGAGAGAGAGAGAGAGAGAGAGAGAGAGAGAGAGAGAATATTGAAGGAAATGGGCTATGGTTTCCTCTCTCTATACGGTGGGTGGTGGATCTGTAACCATATTACCTCGGCCTGCAGACAGTACAAGCGGCCATTATGGATCATTTGTTTGCTAAATCACTGTTCATCCCTGATGGGGCGCCCTGAGGTCTAACCCCACTGATGAGCCACTATGGAGGTCTGCTGGAGATCACAGAGGAAATGAGAGTACTACAGTAGATACCAAACATTAGGAACACCTTCCTAGTACTGAGTTGCACCCCCTTTTGCCCTCAGAACAGCCTCAATTTCTTCGGGCCACGGACTCTACAAGTTGTCGAACGCGTTCCACAGGCATTCTGACCCATGTTGACTCCAATGCTTCCCACTGTTGTGTCAAGTTGGCTGGATGTCCTTTGGGTGGTGGACCATTCTTGATACACACAGGAAACTGTTGAGTGTGAAAACCCAGCACCGTTGCAGTTCTTGACACACTCAAAACGGTGCTCCTGGCACATACTACCATACCCCGTTCAAAGGCACTGAAATCTGTTGTCAAGCCCATTCACCCTCTGAATGCCACACATACACAATCCATGTCTCTATTGTCTCCTCCCATTCATCTACACTGATTGAAGTGGATTTAACAAGTGACATCAATAAGGGATCATAGCTTTCACCTGGATTCACCAGGTCAGTCTGTCATGGAAAGAGCTGGTGTTCTTAATGTTTTGTACACTCAGTGTGTGTGTCTGTGTGTTACAATGTTATAGGTTGAGGTTGACCAGCCTTATAGCCACTATGTTATATCTATTCCCCTACAGTGTTATAGGTTGAGGTTGACCAGCCTTATAGCCACTATGTTATATCTATTCCTGTACAGTGTTATAGGTTGAGGTCGACCAGCCTTACAGCCACTATGTTATATCTATTCCTGTACAGTGTTATAGGTTGAGGTCGACCAGCCTTACAGCCACTATGTTATATCTATTCCTGTACAGTGTTATAGGTTGAGGTCGACCAGCCTTATAGCCACTATGTTATATCTATTCCTGTACAGTGTTATAGGTTGAGGTCGACCAGCCTTATAGCCACTATGTTATATCTATTCCTGTACAGTGTTATAGGTTGAGGTCGACCAGCCTTATAGCCACTATGTTATATCTATTCCTGTACAGTGTTATAGGTTGAGGTCGACCAGCCTTATAGCCAATATGTTATTTATCTATTCCCCTACAGTGTTATAAGTTGAGGTTGCATTTATCCTGTTTAGTAACAGATCTCAGGGGTGCATTCACAAAGCATCAACCATCCGTCTTCTGCAACACATTGACACCTCTGGGCAGCATCTCAAATGGCACCCTATTCCCTACATGCACTACATAGGCAATAGGGTGTCATTTGTTACACAGCCCGGGTCCAGGCAGTGGAGAGCTCACAGCAGTCAAGATGACGCCACAATGACAGAGGGACGTTCTAGAATAGAAACATTAGACTGCAGCGGTGGCTAGAGAGGTTCTGTTCTAACTGGCTGACTGGATGTGTTAGGGAGATGTCATAGACACACTGACGCAGTAGTAGTGACACACACACACACACTAACAAACGCATAGTAACTCAAATACACACACACAAAGACACAGACACACAATAACACGCTCAAACGCATAGTAACTCAAATACACACACATGGAAAGACAGCCCCACACACACACACACACACACGTGCGCACTGGATAGGTAAGTATAAACCGAAGCAGCCTTAAACACACACAATGATTTAGACCATACTTGTGTGTGTGTGACAGGTCCATTAGTTCTCAGAGAGCCCCATCCACATAGACAGGCTCATTAGGTGTTGACTGTAGCCAGCAGTCATTCTGCTAGGCTCTCTCTCTCTCTCTGTTATAGGAGACTTATGGCCCGCTAGCTAACACACACACACACACACACACACACTAAACCCAGACCGACTAAACCCAGACCGACTACACCCAGACCGACTACACCCAGACCCCCTAAACCCAGACCCCCAGTGGTCTGTAGCCAGTCAGTATTGTAGGAAACACAGCTTGTTTATTCAATTTTCATCCACCGGTTCACCTTGAGTGTGTGTGTGTGTGTTTACTGTGTGTGTGTGTGTGTTGTGTGTGTGTGTGTGTGTGTGTGTGTGTGTGTGTGTGTGTGTGTTTACTGTGTGTGTGTGTGTGTGTGTGTGTGTGTGTTGTTGTGTGTCACCCTGCCCTGATCTGTGTTTGTGTTTCTCCCTCCACCCTTTCTCCAAGCTGCTGAAAGCAATCTCCCAGGATGGAAACCATAATGGGGACGGTGGGACGGAGAGACAGGGAGGACAGTTGAGGACAGTTATTCTGTGTCATCATGCTGGTCCAAGCTCAGACTGAGGCCTCACCCTCCTCCTCCACACAGCTACACTGGATAGTAGGAGCTGGGGGGGGGTGTTTGATGTGTGTGTATCTGTGTGTGTGTCTAATGTGTGTGTCTAATGTTTGTGTATGTGTGTGTGTCTGTGTTTAGTGTGTGTCTGTGTTTAGTGTGTGTGTGTGTGATTAGTGTTTGTGTGTCTGTGTGTCTGTGTTTACTGTTTAGTGTGTGTTTACTGTTTAGTGTGTGTGTGTGTGTGTGTGTGTTACACTGAGTTACCCTCTGAAATTTCCAAACTATAGAACTCTTCAGTGAGGCATCAATTAGCATGTGTTCATGTTCACTATAAAGGTGTGAATGGTTTTCCATCTGCCTGGAAGGGATGGTTGTCTGTTTACTAGGCCTTCTACATGGAAACACACACACAGCAAGAAGAGGTCTTTCTCTGTAGGAGACTGGGACAGAGCTGTCACCAGGTAGATATCTCTCTCCCCTCTCAGCTCTCTATATGATGTGTGTTGTGCCTTGTATTGGAGATTTGTATTGGTGTCTAGCTATCCAGAAACTAGGCCAGACATCCAACAGCAGCGTAGTGTGGTGTCTCAACTAGTACGCACGCACGCACACACACACACACACACACACACACACACAGACACAGACACAGGTGTAGCAGCTCAAGCGAGCCAAAGATATTTCACTTTACACACCAAGTTAGATTGTGTCCTCCCAGAGCCAGAGTTTCACAAGACTCATGGCCCCCTGCGGAGCCTCATGGCCCCCTGCGGAGCCTCATGGCCCCCTGCGGAGCCTCATGTCCCCCTGCGGAGCCTCATGTCCCCCTGCGGAGCCTCATGTCCCCCTGCGGAGCCTCATGTCCCCCTGCGGAGCCTCTCCCTATTTCCTGTAGGATTATTCCATTATTCCTGTGGGTTATTCCCTGTAGGAGTATGGGTTATTCCCTGTAGGAGTGTGGGTTATTCCCTGTATGAGTACGGGTTATTCCCTGTATGAGTACGGGTTATTCCCTGTATGAGTACGGGTTATTCCCTGTATGAGTGTGGGTTATTCCCTGTATGAGTATGGGTTATTCCCTGTATGAGTGTGGGTTATTCCCTGTATGAGTACGGGTTATTCCCTGTATGAGTGTGGGTTATTCCCTGTATGAGTATGGGTTATTCCCTGTATGAGTGTGGGTTATTCCCTGTATGAGTGTGGGTTATTCCCTGTATGAGTGTGGGTTATTCCCTGTATGAGTATGGGTTATTCCCTGTATGAGTGTGGGTTATTCCCTGTATGAGTATGGGTTATTCCCTGTATGAGTGTGGGTTATTCCCTGTATGAGTGTGGGTTATTCCCTGTATGAGTGTGGGTTATTCCCTGTATGAGTGTGGGTTATTCCCTGTATGAGTATGGGTTATTCCCTGTATGAGTGTGGGTTATTCCCTGTATGAGTGTGGGTTATTCCCTGTATGAGTGTGGGTTATTCCCTGTATGAGTATGGGTTATTCCCTGTATGAGTATGGGTTATTCCCTGTATGAGTGTGGGTTATTCCCTGTATGAGTGTGGGTTATTCCCTGTATGAGTTATTCCCTGTATGAGTGTGTGTTGAGGGCAGCCAGGAGTTAATAATGATCCAACAAAGAGGATAATTTAAGGGAGCCACGAGAAACCCCCACACAGCAGGTCTATATAACTGACCTGCAGGGAGCCACGAGAAACCCCCACACAGCAGGTCTATATAACTGACCTGCAGGGAGCCACGAGAAACCCCCACACAGCAGGTCTATATAACTGACCTGCAGGGAGCCACGAGAAACCCCCACACAGCAGGTCTATATAACTGACCTGCAGGGAGCCACGAGAAACCCCCACACAGCAGGTCTATATAACTGACCTGCAGGGAGCCACGAGAAACCCCACACAGCAGGTCTATATAACTGACCTGCAGGGAGCCACGAGAAACCCCCACACAGCAGGTCTATATAACTGACCTGCAGGGAGCCACGAGAAACCCCCACACAGCAGGTCTATATAACTGACCTGCAGGGATGAGAAACCCCCACACAGCAGGTCTATATAACTGACCTGCAGGGAGCCACGAGAAACCCCCACACAGCAGGTCTATATAACTGACCTGCAGGGAGCCACGAGAAACCCCACACAGCAGGTCTATATAACTGACCTGCAGGGAGCCACGAGAAACCCCCCACACAGCAGGTCTATATAACTGACCTGCAGGGAGCCACGAGAAACCCCCACACAGCAGGTCTATATAACTGACCTGCAGGGAGCCACGAGAAACCCCCACACAGCAGGTCTATGTAACTGACCTGCAGGGAGCCACGAGAAACCCCACACAGCAGGTCTATGTAACTGACCTGCAGGGAGCCACGAAACCCCCACACAGCAGGTCTATGTAACTGACCTGCAGGGAGCCACGAGAAACCCCCACACAGCAGGTCTATGTAACTGACCTGCAGGGAGCCACGAGAAACCCCCACACAGCAGGTCTATATAACTGACCTGCAGGGAGCCACGAGAAACCCCACACAGCAGGTCTATATAACTGACCTGCAGGGAGCCACGAGAAACCCCCACACAGCAGGTCTATATAACTGACCTGCAGGGAGCCACGAGAAACCCCCACACAGCAGGTCTATATAACTGACCTGCAGGGAGCCACGAGAAACCCCCACACAGCAGGTCTATATAACTGACCTGCAGGGAGCCATGAGAAACCCCCACACAGCGGTCTATATAACTGACCTGCAGGGAGCCATGAGAAACCCCCACACAGCGGTCTATATAACTGACCTGCAGGGAGCCACGAGAAACCCCCACACAGCAGGTCTATATAACTGACCTGCAGGGAGCCACGAGAAACCCCCACACAGCAGGTCTATATAACTGACCTGCAGGAAGCCATGAGAAACCCCCACACAGCTGTCTATATAACTGACCTGCAGGGAGCCACGAGAAACCCCCACACAGCAGGTCTATATAACTGACCTGCAGGGAGCCACGAGAAACCCCACACAGCAGGTCTATATAACTGACCTGCAGGGAGCCATGAGAAACCCCACACAGCGGTCTATATAACTGACCTGCAGGGAGCCACGAGAAACCCCCACACAGCAGGTCTATATAACTGACCTGCAGGGAGCCACGAGAAACCCCCACACAGCAGGTCTATATAACTGACCTGCAGGGAGCCACGAGAAACCCCCCACACAGCAGGTCTATATAACTGACCTGCAGGGAGCCACGAGAACCCCACACAGCAGGTCTATATAACTGACCTGCAGGGAGCCCCCCCACACAGCAGGTCTATATAACTGACCTGCAGGGAGCCACGAGAACCCCCACACAGCAGGTCTATATAACTGACCTGCAGGGAGCCACGAGAAACCCCCACACAGCAGGTCTATATAACTGACCTGCAGGGAGCCACGAGAAACCCCACACAGCAGGTCTATATAACTGACCTGCAGGGAGCCACGAGAAACCCCACACAGCAGGTCTATATAACTGACCTGCAGGGAGCCACGAGAAACCCCCACACAGCAGGTCTATATAACTGACCTGCAGGGAGCCACGAGAAACCCCACACAGCAGGTCTATATAACTGACCTGCAGGGAGCCACGAGAACCCCCCACACAGCAGGTCTATATAACTGACCTGTAGGGAGCCACGAGAAACCCCACACAGCAGGTCTATATAACTGACCTGCAGGGAGCCACGAGAAACCCCCACACAGCAGGTCTATGTAACTGACCTGCAGGGAGCCACGAGAAACCCCACACAGCAGGTCTATATAACTGACCTGCAGGGAGCCACGAGAAACCCCACACAGCAGGTCTATATAACTGACCTGCAGGGAGCCACGAGAAACCCCCACACAGCGGTCTATATAACTGACCTGCAGGGAGCCATGAGAAACCCCCACACAGCGGTCTATATAACTGACCTGCAGGGAGCCACGAGAAACCCCCACACAGCAGGTCTATATAACTGACCTGCAGGGAGCCATGAGAAACCCCCACACAGCGGTCTATATAACTGACCTGCAGGGAGCCACGAGAAACCCCCACACAGCAGGTCTATATAACTGACCTGCAGGGAGCCACGAGAAACCCCCACACAGCAGGTCTATATAACTGACCTGCAGGGAGCCACGAGAAACCCCCACACAGCAGGTCTATATAACTGACCTGCAGGGAGCCATGAGAAACCCCCACACAGCGGTCTATATAACTGACCTGCAGGGAGCCACGAGAAACCCCCACACAGCAGGTCTATATAACTGACCTGCAGGGAGCCATGAGAAACCCCACACAGCGGTCTATATAACTGACCTGCAGGGAGCCACGAGAATCCCCACACAGCAGGTCTATATAACTGACCTGCAGGGAGCCATGAGAAACCCCACACAGCAGGTCTATATAACTGACCTGCAGGGAGCCACGAGAAACCCCCACACAGCAGGTCTATATAACTGACCTGCAGGGAGCCACGAGAAACCCCCACACAGCAGGTCTATATAACTGACCTGCAGGGAGCCACGGAAACCCCACACAGCAGGTCTATATAACTGACCTGCAGGGAGCCATGAGAAACCCCCACACAGCGGTCTATATAACTGACCTGCAGGGAGCCACGAGAATCCCCTCACACAGCAGGTCTATATAACTGACCTGCAGGGAGCCATGAGAAACCCCCACACAGCGGTCTATATAACTGACCTGCAGGGAGCCACGAGAAACCCCACACAGCAGGTCTATATAACTGACCTGCAGGGAGCCACGAGAAACCCCCCACACAGCAGGTCTATATAACTGACCTGCAGGAAGCCATGAGAAACCCCCACACAGCTGTCTATATAACTGACCTGCAGGGAGCCACGAGAAACCCCACACAGCAGGTCTATATAACTGACCTGCAGGGAGCCACGAGAAACCCCCACACAGCAGGTCTATATAACTGACCTGCAGGGAGCCATGAGAAACCCCCACACAGCGGTCTATATAACTGACCTGCAGGGAGCCACGAGAAACCCCACACAGCAGGTCTATATAACTGACCTGCAGGGAGCCACGAGAAACCCCACACAGCAGGTCTATATAACTGACCTGCAGGGAGCCACGAGAAACCCCCACACAGCAGGTCTATATAACTGACCTGCAGGGAGCCACGAGAAACCCCCACACAGCAGGTCTATATAACTGACCTGCAGGGAGCCACGAGAACCCCCACACAGCAGGTCTATATAACTGACCTGCAGGGAGCCACGAGAAACCCCCACACAGCAGGTCTATATAACTGACCTGCAGGGAGCCACGAGAAACCCCACACAGCAGGTCTATATAACTGACCTGCAGGGAGCCACGAGAAACCCCCACACAGCAGGTCTATATAACTGACCTGCAGGGAGCCACGAGAAACCCCCACACAGCAGGTCTATATAACTGACCTGCAGGGAGCCACGAGAAACCCCCACACAGCAGGTCTATATAACTGACCTGCAGGGAGCCACGAGAACCCCCCACACAGCAGGTCTATATAACTGACCTGTAGGGAGCCACGAGAAACCCCCACACAGCAGGTCTATATAACTGACCTGCAGGGAGCCACGAGAAACCCCACACAGCAGGTCTATGTAACTGACCTGCAGGGAGCCACGAGAAACCCCACACAGCAGGTCTATATAACTGACCTGCAGGGAGCCACGAGAAACCCCACACAGCAGGTCTATATAACTGACCTGCAGGGAGCCACGAGAAACCCCCACACAGCGGTCTATATAACTGACCTGCAGGGAGCCATGAGAAACCCCCACACAGCGGTCTATATAACTGACCTGCAGGGAGCCACGAGAAACCCCCACACAGCAGGTCTATATAACTGACCTGCAGGGAGCCATGAGAAACCCCCACACAGCGGTCTATATAACTGACCTGCAGGGAGCCACGAGAAACCCCCACACAGCAGGTCTATATAACTGACCTGCAGGGAGCCACGAGAAACCCCCACACAGCAGGTCTATATAACTGACCTGCAGGGAGCCACGAGAAACCCCACACAGCAGGTCTATATAACTGACCTGCAGGGAGCCATGAGAAACCCCCACACAGCGGTCTATATAACTGACCTGCAGGGAGCCACGAGAAACCCCCACACAGCAGGTCTATATAACTGACCTGCAGGGAGCCATGAGAAACCCCCACACAGCGGTCTATATAACTGACCTGCAGGGAGCCACGAGAATCCCCACACAGCAGGTCTATATAACTGACCTGCAGGGAGCCATGAGAAACCCCACACAGCAGGTCTATATAACTGACCTGCAGGGAGCCACGAGAAACCCCACACAGCAGGTCTATATAACTGACCTGCAGGGAGCCACGAGAAACCCCCACACAGCAGGTCTATATAACTGACCTGCAGGGAGCCACGGAAACCCCCACACAGCAGGTCTATATAACTGACCTGCAGGGAGCCATGAGAAACCCCCACACAGCGGTCTATATAACTGACCTGCAGGGAGCCACGAGAATCCCCCACACAGCAGGTCTATATAACTGACCTGCAGGGAGCCATGAGAAACCCCCACACAGCAGGTCTATATAACTGACCTGCAGGGAGCCACGAGAAACCCCCACACAGCAGGTCTATATAACTGACCTGCAGGGAGCCACGAGAAACCCCCACACAGCAGGTCTATATAACTGACCTGCAGGGAGCCATGAGAAACCCCCACACAGCAGGTCTATATAACTGACCTGCAGGGAGCCATGAGAAACCCCCACACAGCAGGTCTATATAACTGACCTGCAGGGAGCCATGAGAAACCCCCACACAGCAGGTCTATATAACTGACCTGCAGGGAGCCATGAGAAAACCCCCACACAGCAGGTCTATATAACTGACCTGCAGGGAGCCACGAGAAACCCCCACACAGCAGGTCTATATAACTGACCTGCAGGGAGCCATGAGAAACCCCCACACAGCAGGTCTATATAACTGACCTGCAGGGAGCCACGAGAAACCCCCACACAGCAGGTCTATATAACTGACCTGCAGGGAGCCATGAGAACCCCCACACAGCAGGTCTATATAACTGACCTGCAGGGAGCCACGAGAAACCCCCACAAAGCAGGTCTATATAACTGACCTGCAGGGAGCCATGAGAACCCCCCACACAGCAGGTCTATATAACTGACCTGCAGGGAGCCATGAGAAAACCCCCACACAGCAGGTCTATATAACTGACCTGCAGGGAGCCACGAGAACCCCCCACACAGCAGGTCTATATAACTGACCTGCAGGGAGCCATGAGAAACCCCCACACAGCAGGTCTATATAACTGATTACTAATTACTTGACACATTGGAAAGAAATAACAAAAAAACTGAAAACAAGAATGACCACTGTGACTTACCGAAACTTAAGGAAAGCTTTGACTATGTACAGACTCAAGAGAAGACAGGCGATGTGCACACTGCGAAACAAAATGAGGTGGAAACTGAGCTGCACTTCCTAACCTCCTGCCAAATGTATAACTATATTAGAGGTGTCCACATACTTGTAGCGTATTTCCCTCAGATTACACAGACCCACAAAGTATTTGAAAACAAATCCAATTTGGATAAACTCCCATATCTACTTGGTGAAATACCACAGTGTGCCGTCACAGCAGCAATATTTGTGACCTGTTGCCACAAGAAAAGGGCAACCAGTGAAGAACAAACACCATTGTAAATACAACCCATATTTATGTTTACGTATTTTCCCTTTTGTACTTTAACCATTTGCAAATCACTGCATATATATATACATAATATGACATTTGAAATGTCTTTATTCTTTTGGAACTTTTGTGAGTGTAATGTTTACTGTTTATTTATTGTTGATTTCACTTTTGTTTATTATCTACTTCACTTGCTTTGGAAATGTTAACATATGTTTTTTATCATGCCAATAAAGCCCCTAGAATTGTCAGTCAGTCAGTCTAGACAGTGTGTTTGTCGACCATTAGATCAGTAGGCCCTGGTCGTGACCCAGGAAGAACAGAACAGCCTCCATCAACCCAGACCAGCAGAGAGTGATGAGGGTGGCTCCTGTACTATCCAGGCTACTATCCAGGCTACTAACCAGGCTACTAACCAGGCTACTAACCAGGCTACTATCCAGGCTACTAACCAGGCTACTATCCAGGCTACTATCCAGGCTACTAACCAGGCTACTATCCAGGCTACTAACCAGGCTACTATCCAGGCTACTATCCAGGCTACTAACCAGGCTACTATCCAGGCTAGCTCACATAGGATTCAATTAGAAGGCAATTGGTAGCTAAGGGTTTATTATACATTTACCTCAAAACACTTTGTCCATAGACTTCTTAGGGTAAAGCATCTACCGTAGCAGTCCACTAGTGTGTGTGTGTATTCTGTATGTGTGTGTGTGTATTCTGTATGTGTGTGTGTGTGTATTCTGTGTGTGTGTGTGTGTGTGTGTGTGTGTGTGTGTGTGTGTGTCCAGAGGTATGGACAGGGAGAGAAAAACAACAGCTAAATCAAGCCCCAGTGTGTTTGGGCAAAGGTAACTACCACACTGCGCCTGCAGGAAGGAGACAGAACGAGAGAGGGGGAAAAGAGAGAAAAAAGAGGGAGAGATGGATAGGGAGCTCTGCACAACCATCAATCATCTTCTCTGGGTTCAACTTTATTTGGCTTCATTTTTCTCTGAAGGTCTACAAAGAGAACAGGAAGGGGGGCGGAGAGACGGAGAGACAGAGAGAGAGAGAGAGACAGAGAGAGAGAGAGAGAGACCGAGAGCAGGAACAAACAGGACATGAGTCAGTCCGTCAGTCAGTCAGTCTAAATCAGTGTGTTTGTCGACCATTAGATCAGTAGGCCCTGGTCGTGAACCAGGAAGAACAGAACAGCCTCCAACACAGACCAGAATTAATCCCTTTTAATCGAATTGAGAGAGAGAGAGACAGAGATAAAGAGAGAGATAAAGAGAGAGAGAGAGAGAGAGAGAGAGAGAGAATTCTCCTGGTGAAGGAGTGTCTGGGTCTCACAGCTCTAATGAGAGACTAGAGCCATTCGGAGCCTCCACCTCCTCACTCACAACTACCCCTTTCCTCCCTCCCTGCCTTTCTCCCTCCCACCCTTGTTCACGCTACACATTGGCGGTGCTTTTCATCTGTAGCTACCTGAGCTTTGGACTCGGGCTAAGAACCAACACAAGCTATCTATTACTCACACTCACTGACCATCTACCCAGCCCAGGCTAGACTCGTAGCTGTAGAAAACTGTCTCTGTGTCCATTATGGTCTATGTACTGGCTGTATATACAGTGCATTATGGTCTATGTACTGGCTATATATACAGTGTATTATGGTCTATGTACTGGCTGTATATACAGTGCATTATGGTCTATGTACTGGCTGTATATACAGTGTATTATGGTCTATGTACTGGCTGTATACAGTGGGGCAAAAAAGTATTTAGTCAGCCACCAATTGTGCAAGTTCTCTCACTTAAAAAGATGAGAGAGGCCTGTAATTTTCATCATAGGTACACTTCAACTATGACAGACAAAATGAGGAAAAGAAATCCAGAAAATCACATTGTAGGATTTTTAATGAATTTATTTGCAAATGATGGTGGAAAATAAGTATTTGGTCACATACAAACAAGCAAGATTTCTGGCTCTCACAGACCTGTAACTTCTTCTTTAAGAGGCTCCTCTGTCCTCCACTCGTTACCTGTATTAATGGCACCTGTTTGAACTTGTTATCAGTATAAAAGACACCTGTCCACAACCTCAAACAGTCACACTCCAAACTCCACTATGGCCAAGACCAAAGAGCTGTCAAAGGACACCAGAAACAAAATTGTAGACCTGCACCAGGTTGGGAAGACTGAATCTGCAATAGGTAAGCAGCTTGGTTTGAAGAAATCAACTGTGGGAGCAATTATTAGGAAATGGAAGACATACAAGACCACTGATAATCTTCCTCGATCTGGGGCTCCACGCAAGATCTCACCCCGTGGGGTCAAAATGATCACAAGAACGGTGAGCAAAAATCCCAGAACCACACGGGGGACCTAGTGAATGACCTGCAGAGAGCTGGGACCAAAGTAACAAAGCCTACCATCAGTAACACACTACGCCGCCAGGGACTCAAATCCTGCAGTGCCAGACGTGTCCCCCTGCTTAAGCCAGTACATGTTCAGGCCCATCTGAAGTTTGCTAGAGAGCATTTGGATGATCCAGATGAGGATTGGGAGAATGTCATATGGTCAGATGAAACCAAAATAGAACTTTTGGTAAAAACTCAACTCGTCGATATTTGGAGGACAAAGAATGCTGAGTTGCATCCAAAGAACACCATACCTACTGTGAAGCATGGGGGTGGAAACATCATGCTTTGGGGCTGTTTTTCTGCAAAGGGACCAGGACGACTGATCCGTGTAAAGGAAAGAATGAATGGGGCCATGTATCGTGAGATTTTGAGTGAAAACCTCCTTCCATCAGCAAGGGCATTGAAGATGAAACGTGGCTGGGTCTTTCAGCATGACAATGATCCCAAACACACCGCCCGGGCAACGAAGGAGTGGCTTCGTGAGAAGCATTTCAAGGTCCTGGAGTGGCCTAGCCAGTCTCCAGATCTCAACCCAATAGAAAATCTTTGGAGGGAGTTGAAAGTCCGTGTTGCCCAGCGACAGCCCCAAAACATCACTGCTCTAGAGGAGATCTGCATGGAGGAATGGGCCAAAATACCAGCAACAGTGTGTGAAAACCTTGTGAAGACTTACAGAAAACGTTTGACCTCTGTCATTGCCAACAAAGGGTATATAACAAAGTATTGAGATAAACTTTTGTTATTGACCAAATACTTATTTTCCACCATAATTTGCAAATAAATAAATTAAAAATCCTACAATGTGATTTTCTGGATTTCTTTTTCTCATTTCGTCTGTCATAGTTGAAGTGTACCTATGATGAAAATTACAGGCCTCTCTCATCTTTTTAAGTTGGAGAACTTGCACAATTGGTGGCTGACTAAATACTTTTTTGCCCCACTGTATACAGTGTATTATGGTCTATGTACTGGCTGTATATACAGTGTATTATGGTCTATGTACTGGCGGTATATACAGTGCATTATGGTCTATGTACTGGCTGTATATACAGTGCATTATGGTCTATGTACTGGCTGTATATACAGTGCATTATGGTCTATGTACTGGCTGTATATACAGTGCATTATGGTCTATGTACTGGCTGTATATACAGTGTATTATGGTCTATGTACTGGTTGTATATACAGTGTATTATGGTCTATGTACTGGCTGTATATACAGTGCATTATGGTCTATGTACTGGCTGTATATACAGTGCATTATGGTCTACGTACTGGCGGTATATACAGTGCATTATGGTCTACGTACTGGCTGTATATACAGTGCATTATGGTCTACGTACTGGCTGTACATACAGTGCATTATGGTCTATGTACTGGCTGTATATACAGTGCATTATGGTCTATGTACTGGCTGTATATACAGTGCATTATGGTCTATGTACTGGCTGTATATACAGTGCATTATGGTCTATGTACTGGCTGCATATACAGTGCATTATGGTCTATGTACTGGCTGCATATACAGTGCATTATGGTCTATGTACTGGCGGTATATACAGTGCATTATGGTCTATGTACTGGCGGTATATACAGTGCATTATGGTCTATGTACTGGCTGTATATACAGTGCATTATGGTCTATGTACTGGCTGTATATACAGTGCATTATGGTCTATGTACTGGCTGCATATACAGTGCATTATGGTCTATGTACTGGCTGCATATACAGTGCATTATGGTCTATGTACTGGCTGTACATACAGCGCATTTGTAAAGTATTCAGACCCATTGACCTTTTCCACATTTTGTTACTTTACAGCTTTAATTCTAAAATGGATGAAATTAATGTTTTTCCTCAGCAATCTACACACAATACACCATTATGACATCACAATACCATATTATGACATCACAATACCCCATTATGACAAATTGAAAACAGGTTTTTAGAAAGTTTTGCATATGTATTAAAAGTAAAAAAACATAAATTACTTATTCACATAAGTATTCAGACCCTTTGCTACGAGACTCGAAATTAACTCAGGTGCATCCGTTTTCCATTAATCATCCTTGAGATGTTTCTACAACTTGACTGGAGTCCACCTGTGGTAAACTAAATTGATTGGATGTGATTTGGAAAGGCACACAACAGTCTATACAAGGTCCCACAGTTGAAAGTGCAGGTCAGAGCAAAAACCAATCCATGTGGTCGAAGGAATTGTCCATAGAGCTCTGAGACAGGATTGTGTCAAGGCACAGATCTGGGGGAGGGTACCAAAACATTTCTGCAGCATTGAAGGTCCCCAAGAACACAGTGACCTCAAATCATTCTTAAATGGAAAAAGTTTGGAACCACCAAGACTCTTCCCAGAAATGGCCTCCCGGCCAACTTGAGCAATCGGGGGAGAAGGGCCTTGGTCAGGGAGGTGAATAAGAACCCGATGGTCACCCTGACAGAGCTCCAGAGTTCCTATGTGGAGATGGGTGAACCTTCCAGATGGACAACCATCTCTGCACCAATCAGGCTTTTATAGTAGAGTGGCCAGACGGAAGCCACTCCTCAGTAAAAGGCACATGACAGCCCACTTGGAGTTTGTCAAAAGGCACCGAAAGACGCTCAGACCATGAGAAACAAGATTCTCTGGTCTGAAGAAACCAAGATTGAACACTTTAGCCTGAATGCCAAGCGTCACATCTGAAAGAAACCTGCCACCATCCCTACGGTGAAGCATGGCGGTGGCAGCATCATGCTGTGGGGATGTTTATCAGCGGCAGGGACTGGGAGACTAGTCAGTATTGAGGGAAAGATTAACGGAGAAAAGTACAGAGAGATCCTTGATGAAAACCTGCTCCAGAGCGCTCAGGACCTCATACTTGGGCGAAGATTAACTTACGGACAAGTCTCTGAATGTCCTTGAGTGTCCCGGCCAGAGCCCGGACATGAACCCGATCAAACATCTCTGGAGAGACCTGAAAATAGCTGTGAAGCAACGCTCCCCATCCAACCTGACAGAGCTTGAGAGGATCTGCAAAGCAGAATAGGAAAAACTCCCCAAATACAGGTGTGCCAAGCTTGTAGCGTCACACCCAAGAAGACTCAAGGCTGTAATGACTGCCAAAAGGTGCTTCAACAAAGTACTGAGTAAAGGGTCTGAATACTTATGTAAAATGTGAAAAGTACTTTTTTATACATTTGCAAAAAAAATTAAAAATCTGTTTTTTATTTGTCATTATGGGGTATTGTGTGTAGATTGCTGAGGGAAAATAACAGTTTGATCCATTTCAGAATAAGGCTGTAACGTAACAAAATGTGGAAAAAGTGAAGGGGTCTGAATACTTTCCGAAGTCACTGTACCTCAAGTCCTTTACAGACTAAATGACAGAACTCCCTCTCCGTCTCCCCCCTCCACTGAATTCAAACACCTTTATTGGCATGGGAAACATATGTAACATTGCCAAAGCAAGTGAAATAGCTAATAAACTCACAAAAGATCTAAAGGAAAACAGACATTTCAAATGTCATATTATGTCTATGTACAGTGTTGTAATGATGCGCAAATGGTTAAAGTACAAAAGGGAAAATACGTAAACATAAATATGGGTTGTATTTACAATGGTGTTTGTTCTTCACTGGTTGCCCTTTTCTCGTGGCAACAGGTCACAAATCTTCCTGCTGTGATGGCACACTGTGGTATTTCACCCAGTAGATATTGGAGTTGATTGAAATCAGGTTTGTTTTCGAATTCTTTGTGGATCTGTGTAGTCTGAGGGAAATATGTATCTCTAATATGGTCATACATTTGTCAGGAGGTTAGGAAGTGCAGCTCAGTTTACACCTCATTTTGTGGGCAGTGTGCACATAGCCTGTCTTCTCTTGAGAGCCAGATCTGCCTACGGCGGCCTTTCTCAATAGCAAGGCTATGCTCAGAGTCTGTATCAAAGCTTTCCTTAATTTTGGGTCTCTCTAACCATCCCTCTCTCTATCCCTACCTCCGTCCATTCCCTCAGTATCAGGTACATGGAAGCAGGATTAGGTTTCTTTAAGAGTGGATTAACCGTGTTCAAGGCGTTGGAGGCAAATTGCTCAGAGAAAAAGAAAACCGCTACAAAAAAGTCAAATTCTACCCCTAATCCTCAAAGCTCTGTAGCCGTCTCTCTCTCTACCTCCCTTTCTCCCTCTCTATCATTGGTGTGTGCGATTCTCTCTCCCTCCGCCTTCTCTTTCTCCCGGGGTGTGTGTGTTGCCGCACACGTGCCTCTCCTGACTTACTGTCCGTCCTTGTGTGTAGTTCAGTGTAGATAAGAGGACCTACAGTGTGTCTAACTGTCAGCCACTGCATGGTGTCAGTATTGACAGGGGATTAACACACATCATACTATAAATATACTAACACCCCAGTCATATGATCACACCACTATCACCCCAGTCATATGATCCCACCACTATCACCCCAGTCATATGATCCCACCACTATCACCCCAGTCATATGATCCCACCACTATCACCCCAGTCATATGATCACACCACTATCACCCCAGTCATATGATCCCACCACTATCACCCCAGTCATATGATCCCACCACTATCACCCCAGTCATATGATCCCACCACTATCACCCCAGTCATATGATCCCACCACAATCACCCCAGTCATATGATCCCACCACTATCACCCCAGTCATATGATCCCACCACTATCACCCCAGTCATATGATCCCACCACTATCACCCCAGTCATATGATCCCACCACTATCACCCCAGTCATATGATCACACCACTATCACCCCAGTCATATGATCACACCACTAACACCCCAGTCATATGATCCCACCACTATCACCCCAGTCATATGATCCCACCACTATCACCCCAGTCATATGATCCCACCACTAACACCCCAGTCATATGATCCCACCACTATCACCCCAGTCATATGATCCCACCACTATCACCCCAGTCATATGATCCCACCACTATCACCCCAGTCATATGATCCCACCACTATCACCCCAGTCATATGATCCCACCACTATCACCCCAGTCATATGAGTCACACCACTAACACCCCAGTCATATGATCCCACCACTATCACCCCAGTCATATAGTCCACCACTATCACCCCAGTCATATGATCCCACCACTATCACCCCAGTCATATGATCCCACCACTATCACCCCAGTCATATGATCCCACCACTATCACCCCAGTCATATGATCCCACCACTATCACCCCAGTCATATGATCCCACCACTATCACCCCAGTCATATGATCCCACCACTATCACCCCAGTCATATGATCCCACCACTATCACCCCAGTCATATGATCCCACCACTATCACCCCAGTCATATGATCCCACCACTATCACCCCAGTCATATGATCCCACCACTATCACCCCAGTCATATGATCCCACCACTATCACCCCAGTCATATGATCCCACCACTATCACCCCAGTCATATGATCCCACCACTATCACCCCAGTCATATGATCCCACCACTATCACCCCAGTCATATGATCCCACCACTATCACCCCAGTCATATGATCCCACCACTATCACCCCAGTCATATGATCCCACCACTATCACCCCAGTCATATGATCCCACCACTATCACCCCAGTCATATGATCCCACCACTATCACCCCAGTCATATGATCCCACCACTATCACCCCAGTCATATGATCCCACCACTATCACCCCAGTCATATGATCACACCACTAACACCCCAGTCATATGATCACACCACTATCACCCCAGTCATATGATCCCACCACTATCACCCCAGTCATATGATCCCACCACTATCACCCCAGTCATATGATCCCACCACTATCACCCCAGTCATATGATCCCACCACTATCACCCCAGTCATATGATCCCACCACTATCACCCCAGTCATATGATCCCACCACTATCACCCCAGTCATATGATCCCACCACTATCACCCCAGTCATATGATCCCACCACTATCACCCCAGTCATATGATCCCACCACTATCACCCCAGTCATATGATCCCACCACTATCACCCCAGTCATATGATCCCACCACTATCACCCCAGTCATATGATCCCACCACTATCACCCCAGTCATATGATCCCACCACTATCACCCCAGTCATATGATCCCACCACTATCACCCCAGTCATATGATCCCACCACTATCACCCCAGTCATATGATCACACCACTATCACCCCAGTCATATGATCACACCACTATCACCCCAGTCATATGATCCCACCACTATCACCCCAGTCATATGATCACACCACTATCACCCCAGTCATATGATCACACCACTATTACTACTGTATATTCTTACTTAAGACAGAGCCATGTGTTCCTGCTGTCAGCTATTTGCCTCATAGAATTATAGGAAAAGAGTACAACACACATGTTATCTTGAACAGGGATAGGAGTGCACCAGACATCCATCTAGTCAGTGGACTCAGAGTGTGTGTGTCAGAACAGATGGGGAGAGAGGGGGCACTTTGGGGACAGGGGTGAGGTCACATCTGTGCCTTCCCATCCTCGACCAAGACACACACACACACTCTCTCTCTCTCTCTCTCTACCCCCTGCCTCTCTGGTCTTGAAGCTTCCCATTGATTCTGGCTGCTAGGTGCTGTGGGCCATGGTGTCCATGGCAACCTGGAGCAGGCTGAGGCGGCCAAACTTTGAGCTGGCATGAGGTGTGAGTGGCAGAGGAATGTGTGTGTGTGTGTGTGTGTGTGTGTGTGTAGCCTGGCAGGTGCTGGCTGGGGCGACACCAGTCTATTTAGTATGCAGGGATCTCACTGTGCTGTGGCTCTCCCTCCTCTCCTCTCCCCTCCCTCCCCTCCTTCTCTTTCTCTCCTCTCCCTTCCTCTCCTCTCCCCTCCTCCCCCCCTCTCCACTACCCTCCTGTCTGGCCCAGACACAGAATAAGAATGATTTGCCCCCCAGACACACACACTACCGCACGCAGACACACATACCACCGCATACAAACACACACCACCGCGAGCAGACCCACCATCGCACGCAGACACACACACAGACACACACACACACCCACTACCGCACACAGACACACACACAACTGTTGCGAAACACCCTTGCACACACTCAGAAAAGCAATATTTTAGCATGGCGTCTTACAGACAGGAAAATGGAGCTCCTTCCCGCCATGAATCATCTGATGGCAGTTAATAGGGGTGGGTAGCCCGGTGGCTAAGGACGTGGACCTGTAGCCGGTTTGAATCCCCGGTTGTATTGTGTACCTGTATACACTGAGTGTACAAAACATTAAGAACACCAGCTCTTTCCATGACAGACTGACCAGGTGAATCCAGGTGAAAGCTATGATCCCTTATTGATGTCACTTGTTAAATCCACTTCAATCAGTGTAGATGAATGGGAGGAGACAATAGAGACATGGACTGTGTATGTGTGGCATTCAGAGGGTGAATGGGCTTGACAACAGATTGAAGTGCCTTTGAACGGGGTATGGTAGTATGTCCCAGGCGCACCAGTTTGAGTGTGTCAAGAACTGCAACGGTGCTGGGTTTTTCACACTCAACAGTTTCCTGTGTGTATCAAGAATGGTCCACCACCCAAAGGACATCCAGCCAACTTGACACAACTGTGGGAAGCATTGGAGTCAACATGGGTCAGAATGCCTGTGGAACGCGTTCGACACCTTGTAGAGTCCGTGGCCCGAAGAAATTGAGGCTGTTCTGAGGGCAAAACAGGGTGAAACTCAGTACTAGGAAGGTGTTCCTAATGTTTTGTACACTCAGTGTATTTCCTCTAGAATATCATGAGTCCTGTGTGGCTCAGTTGGCAGAGCGTGGCACTAGCAACGCCAGGGTTGTGGGTTCGATTCCCACGGGGGACCAGTACCAATGAAAATGTACACACTCACTACTGTAAGAGCGCCTGCTAAATGACTAAATGACTACATGTGAAGTGTGTAATATGGACACAATGGTACAATACAGCCAACATGTATTCTGTAATAACAGCCTCCCTACTACTAGATTATAACAGCCTGTTGTTGCACTGAGTATCGACCCTCCTTTAACAACCCCCGAGGTGTGTGGAGATGGTTCGTCTCAGTGTGTTTTCCCTGGCACCGCCGGAGCAAACCAAACACATTTAACGGGGGAGTTGCGGGGGGAGCCCAGCAATCACTTTCCCTCCCACTGGTCTCTGCTGATGCAGTTGGATTTGTTGGTGTGTGTTGATCTTGTATTGATCAGGTTTAGTGGAGTAGAACTAATACTAAGCACAGGGGAGCAGGGCTGGTTAAAGAGATGGAGGGGAGGAGAGCGAGAACAGGAGGAGGAGAGAGAGAGAACAGGAGGAGTAGGTCTGGTCAAAGAGATGGAGGGGAGAGAGGAGGAGAGAGAGAGAACAGGAAGAGTAGGTCTGGTTAAAGAGATGGAGGGGAGAGAGAGAGAGAGAGAGAACAGGAGGAGTAGGTCTGGTCAAAGAGATGGAGGGAGAGAGAGGAGAGAGAGAGAACAGGAGGAGTAGGTCTGGTCAAAGAGATGGAGGGGAGAGAGGAGAGAGAGAGAGAACAGGATGAGGAGAGAGAGAACAGGAGGAGTAGGTCTGGTTAAAGAGATGGAGGGGAGAGAGGAGAGAGAGAGAACAGGAGGAGTAGGTCTGGTCAAAGAGATGGAGGGGAGAGAGGAGAGAGAGAGAGAACAGGAGGAGGAGAGAGAGAACAGGAGGAGTAGGTCTGGTTAAAGAGATGGAGGGAGAGAGGAGAGAGAGAGAACAGGAGGAGTAGGTCTGGTCAAAGAGATGGAGGGAGAGAGAGGAGAGAGAGAGAGAACAGGAGGAGTAGGTCTGGTCAAAGAGATGGAGGGGAGAGAGGAGAGAGAACAGGAGGAGTAGGTCTGGTCAAAGAGATGGAGGGGAGAGAGGAGAGAGAGAGAGAACAGGAGGAGGAGAGAGAGAACAGGAGGAGTAGGTCTGGTTAAAGAGATGGAGGGGAGAGAGGAGAGAGAGAGAGAACAGGAGGAGTAGGTCTGGTCAAAGAGATGGAGGGGAGAGAGGAGAGAGAGAGAACAGGAGGAGGAGAGAGAGAACAGGAGGAGTAGGTCTGGTTAAAGAGATGGAGGGGAGAGAGGAGAGAGAGAGAACAGGAGGAGTAGGTCTGGTCAAAGAGATGGAGGGGAGAGAGGAGAGAGAGAGAGAACAGGAGGAGTAGGTCTGGTCAAAGAGATGGAGGGGAGAGAGGAGAGAGAGAGAACAGGAGGAGTAGGTCTGGTCAAAGAGATGGAGGGGAGAGAGGAGAGAGAGAGAGAACAGGAGGAGGAGAGAGAGAACAGGAGGAGGAGAGAGAACAGGAGGAGTAGGTCTAGTTAAAGAGATGGAGGGGAGAGAGGAGAGAGAGAGAACAGGGAACCAGAAAGGTTAGGAGGAAAGAGGAGAATAAAGGAGTGAGAACAGAAAAAGGGCAAAGGAGGAAGGCCAAAAAGAAGAGGGAAGAGGAGGAGGGGTAAAGAAAGGAGGGGGAAGAGGAGGGGGAAGAGGAGGGAGGGTAAAGAAAGGAGCGTAAGAAAAGAGGAGAGAGACAGTTAGTCTGGTGTCAGTGTTAGCAGGAAGCCAGTGCAGCAGAGAACATGACGGAACACAGCCTTCCCCTGCCTGCATGCCCCCTCCTCCTCTCCCTCCTCCCTCGTTCTCCTCTGAGGCTCTCAACAGGATCTGAGAGCAGCTCAGCTCAAGCCCTGACACGTGTGGGGAGAGAGAGAAAGAGAGATAGAGAGAGAGCACCAAGGAGGGGGGGCAGAGACAGGCAAATAGAGATGGAGAGAGAGAAAGAGATGGAGAGAGTAAGGAGATAATAAGGAGTGGGAGGGGAAGAGAGGGGAGAGAGGGAGGGAGAGAGAGAGGGGAGGGAGAGAGAGAGAGAGAGAGAGGAAGGGAAAGTAATATCCAGCTCTTGTAGATAACGAGAGTAGGGGGGAGGGGAGAGAAGCAGAGCGATGGGGTGATCTCTTTCTCTCTCTCTCTCTCTCTCTCTCTCGAAGGTAGTGTGTGTGTGTGGCACCCTCCGTGTGAGTGGTTGTGTGTGTTTAACTCCAGCTCTGGATGAGGGCAGGAGGAGGTGCGCTCGGAGGGGGGATAACAAAAGAGAGGGATGGGGAGGAGAGACTGATGTGTGAAATAACCCTCACCAGAGAGAGAGCAAGAGGGAGAAAAAGGGAGAGGGTGAGGGGCAGGAAGGGGGGCTGGTGTGTGCCTGTGGGTGTTTGAGTGACCGTGTGTGTGTTTGTTTGTGGGGTGTGTGTGTGTGTGTGGGGGCCGTGTGCCGTGACTCACAGGGCTATTAGCACAAGCAGTGGCAGCAGTACCGCCTGCAGTCACCATGTGGGGTTCAGCCACACACACACACACACACACACACACACACACGTCGTCGAACCCACCTACCATGCGTCAAACACCAAAGAACAAAAATGCGTAAATAACACACAACTCAGGCATGTAAACACACACACCTCACTCCCATTTAATTGGATGACACCAGCCCTCCTCAGAGATCTCCACACCTGTCAATCTCATTTCCACCAATCATTATTCAGATCACAGCCTAAGAGACCCACCCACGCACATTTAGCTTGCTTCGCCCAACACACACACACAGACCATATCTCTCTCTAACTCCACCTAGCTGCTTCCACGGCGACAGCCTGCCAGCCAGGCACCACCGCGACGGTAACCGTGCCGCCGACGGAGCATAAATTAGCGTCATGGTGATATGCAAAGCGAGGGAGCCGACAACAATTAAAGCTTGACTAACGAGCTTTTGAAGAGCCAGGCTGAAGTCTCTCTAAACAGCTGCTAACAGGATTAGCTTACACACACACACACACAGGGATACACTGCACAAACACGCCATACACACACACACACAGAGAAAGAGGGTTCTAACCCAGCCACCTATGAGACAACACACACACAAGCCGGTGTCTACCCAGGGATATACACAGTGACGCTGTGGGGGATAAACAGTGCTAATATTACCCCTCCTGCAACACACACACACACACACACAGAGAGGTTATAACCCAGCCACCTGTGAGATGACAGTGCTAACATTACCCCTCCTGCACAAAACACACACACCATCAAACACAGCATACACATGGCTTTACCCAGGGGCCCGTGGGAGGAGATAAACACTGGCAACATCAACCCCTTCCCTCCCCGACACACACACACACACACACACACACACACACACACACACACACACACACACACACACACACACACACACACACACACACACACACACACACACACACACACACACACACACACACACACACACACACACACACACACACACACACACACACACACACACACACTTCTTTGAGTCAGTCCGATAATCCCTATGCTGTTAGATAGACCGTCTGGATCAGTAGAAACCATTAAAGCCCTGTTTTATTTGAAGGGTCAAGTGGGACAAAATATGTAAAAAAATAAACCACAGCAATATGAATAACAGGTAGGTAGTCTTCACACTTTTCTGTTTCCCCTCCCAATCCTCCATTTCCTTCTGCCTTTCTCCTCTGTCTTTCACATCCTCTCCTTCTCTCGCTCTTCCATCTCTCTCTCGCTCTTCCATCTCTCTCTCGCTCTTCCTTCTCTCTCAAATCTCTCTCCTCTTCCTTCCTCTTCGCTTCTTTAGTCTACATCCACTCTTTCTCCTATTCTCCTGTTTTCCTTCATATAAATCTCTCTCTCCCTCCCTCGGTCTCTTTCAGTCCCTCTCTCCTCCTCCCCCTCTCTCTGTTTCTCTCCCCGCTCATTCCTCGGGCGGCAGCCGCAAAGGCCCCATTTTAATAAATCGGCTTCTTTATTGGTGCTGAGTGCTGCTGGCATAGGGGGAAGAGAGAGAAGAGAGGGAACGAGGTGGAAGAGGAGGAGCGGGTGACTGTAGGCATATCGCGAACAAGAGAGCGGAAGGAGGGGTTAGGGACTGGGAGTGTGTCTGTTTAAAGGGAAAGAGGGAGGGGGTAGCAGAGGGGGTACACACACACACCTCCATCTCTAATGACAGTAATTCACTGGTCATGAGCTAATGGGTTGATCCCCTCCTCTTAAAGGGCCAGCGCCACGTTTAACTGCCGCTCGCCTCCTCTCCACTCGATAACACACACACACACACTCCACTCGATAACACACTGAAGCACACACTCCTTCTGAAGCACACACACACCGTTTAGCTAACACAAATACTTCCACTCGGACACAGTCACTTTGCATTCGACATAGTATTAGCTAGCATTAAGCAAGCTAACCAACCCTTAATCTTAACCACTAGCTACTAACTATACGGTAGCTCAACGGCTAGCTCGACAACGGAGGTTGGTTTAGCACCTTATCATTATCAAGCTGTGATGGATTGACACCCTTTGAGTAGCCAGCTGCTACGCTAACCTCTAGGCTAGGCTAGCAGAACAAATAGCCCCAGCTAGCCGCTATCCTAGTAGTGAGAGAGGTACTCCAATCTGAGCTCTACTGTGACGGATGGGGATATGAAGTACGGATTCGTTAAGCCTAGCGTTGGTGCCCTAAATGACCAACCGACTATCAGGGTGGGAGGAGAGGAAGAGGAGAGAGGAAAGAGAGGAAGAAGAGAAGGAGGCTGCTGCTTGTGGTGCAAAGACATCAATACCTTTCACCATTTTCCTATTGCCAGTACTACTGTAGCTTGTTTCTGGGGCAACCGCCCGTCCGGCGCCCTTTTATCCTGCGTCGCCGCCGCACCACCGTGTCGGAGTTTAAACAGTGGTTCTAGAATCAGAACGTTTCCAGGACCAACTGGCAGTTAGAGAGAGACGGATCGTCTCCCCTTGGGCTCCTTTATAAAACTGGATTCCTGACTGACAAATGGAGACTACTGTTGGGATCTATACACAGTTATAGTAGACAGAGGAGAGATAGACAGAGAGATCAGCTTTCGCCAGAACACTAGCTCTCCTCTCTCAAGGCCAAACAATAACCAGAAAGAACTGTTCGGGCCTTGTGCTGAGAGCCGTCTGTGATGCTTGTCTGAGCATTGCAAATGTGGCTTCTATGTCTAAATCCACACTGCAGAATGCACCATTCCAGAAAAAAACTGAACCAAAATGGACACTAGTTTCACCAATTCCACACTGTACAAATCACAACCAGAAGACAAGAAGGCTCCCGTTCTGCACGGCACAGTAATCACCACTATTCACACTGTAAAAAGCTCTACAGAAAAACAGCCAGAGCCATAATGGTGCTCCAATTCAATACTGTAAAAACCTCTACACAAAGCGACTACCTGGAATCTCCAGAATCACCAATCCCACACAGTAAAAAGCGCCACACAAACCAGAGCCAAAATGGTTTTCTGCTCCAGTTTCACCAAATCCACATTACAAAGCCTGCAACAGATCCAAAATGTCATCCGTCCTACCTGTCCGTGGGGCTGCATGGCGCTGTAGGGCATGCTCTGGTTCAGCACCTTCTGCTTCATCAGCAGCATCCTCTTCTGCTCCTCGCTGAGGTGAGCCGTCTGGCCCGGGATTGGTCCCTGGGTCTGACCCGGCCCGGCCCCCTGTACCCCTCCCTGCTGCATGTATGGGGGCATCATGGGGTTCTTGACCTGTGACCCCATGGGCGGGGTCATCCTCTGCCCCATGTGATCGACCCCCATCGTGCTGAAGTGACTCAGCGGCTTGGTGTTGTTGTAGGACAACATGGCTGCCGTTTGCTGTTGTTGTAGTTGTTGTTGTTGTTGTTTAGAGAGGCTGTTCTGTTGGGCGCCCATGTTGTTTGTCTGTTGTTGGCTTATCATGCCCATGTGGTTGTGGGGGTTCTGAGGGAGGTAGTTGTTCATGGGAGCTTTGGGGCCGTTGCTCTGGGTCATCCCAGCCACCAGGGGGCCCTGTGGGCCAGGGTTGAAGGCTTGAGGTGGGTACATCATTGGGCTGTTGGGCTTGTCCTGCTGGTTGAAGGCTTGAGGTGGGTACATCATTGGGCTGTTGGGCTTGTCCTGCTGGTTGAAAGGACCAGAGGCGTAGGGGCTGGTTGGAGCGCCGGCAGGGGACCAGTTAGCCTGCTGCTGCTGTTGTTTCTGCTGCTGCATTAGCTTAGCACGCTGCTGTGCCGCCATCGCTTTGAGTTGCTCAGCAGGCGACAGGTCAGAGGTCACCGGCCCAGGCCCTTGAATTCCAGTGGGGACTCCAGGGCCATTGGATCCTGTACCCGCCTGGCCAACACCTTGGCCTTGGTTCATCATAAATCCGTTCCCTGGTCTGGGTCCGGCCTGTGTCTGGGCCTGGGTGGGTGTCTGCGGAGACCGGGCCACACAGTTGGGGAGAGGGGAGCCGGAGGCCATGGCGACCTGTGGGGACTGCTGCAAAGGCTGCTGGGGCGGTGTTCCGTTGGCGGCGGTGGCGAACTGAGGGCCGGAAGACGACGGCCGGACCTGGGGAGAGGCGATTTAATTTGGTTATTTAGAAGTCATACATTACAGAAAACAGCTACATTTCAATATACCAGAGTAACATGTACAGGACAACATACTGTAATCACAGGCAGTAGACACAATGACATTTCAATCACATCATATCAAACAAGACAACAATCACTTTCTTTATACTCCTATATACACTTTAAGGTAAGGTAGACAGATACAAAATATAACAAATCAAAACAAAAAAATATAACAAAACTATAGTTGCAAGCAGCAATGAACGGGGTTCACGGGATGACAGAAAGGACAAGATCATTTGGTTTTAAAAAAGCAAGCACTTTCATGTAGGAACTATCTTCCTTTATGTGCAATCATGAGTCTAAATACAAAATCTGGAGCGAATCTGACGTGAGGAGAAGATGCTTTCAGATGATTTTGAGCATTAGAGATACAGTTGAAAATAATGAGTTGATGATAGTTCTTGTTTTTAGAGATATCAATACCAAATTAAGTGTGGTTCGTCTTAGGAACGTCCATAATAGCGATTACATTTTAAGTTGATAGGCCAATGTGTAGTGGATTTACAGTGGTTTTAATGGCCATGTAAACTCAGATTTTTGATTTGTCAATAACTCAGCCATTTGACTAATCCCTTCGTTTTTTGTCAAACTAAAACAAGACATGTAACAGGCCTACAAATGGTATCATTTGGTCCTATGGTTCATGACAATACGTTTTTTTCAAAGGTTTTCCAAAACGTCCAAGATGGGGGAAAATCTACTCTGAAGGACCTTATGGGTCCTTGAGGCAAATTTGTTCAGCATGAGGAAAGACACCTACGTACAAAGTTTCAATTCTCACGTTCAAACAGGCGTCGAACATGATGATTTAGGTGAGACTGCTTATAACACCGCCACCTATGGGCCACTCTGACATTTTTGACCAAGTTTCTTTGTGCCAAATTTGGAGAAAAAAAAATACTATCTATGCTTGAGTTATTTGACCATGTCAATTTTTTTTTAAAGAATCTAATAATAACAATAGGTATCATTTGACAGACAGTATTTAAGTAACAGCAACGTTAAGAGAATGGAACAATCACATGCTTTATTATCTAACTATTGAAACAAATCTACAAACAAAAACAACAGAACAAAATTTGAAGAGTCTCACAAGTATTAGAAACACCATTGGCTGTGGATACGGTGGGAACATGTGGGTCTGAGCAAGTGTGATGTCATTAATGTCTGTAAAAATGTATTTATGGAAACATTAAGTTGTTTGATTTTGTCTATGTATGTTTTTTGTTTGTTGTAAAAAAATAAATAAAAGGTTGGGGTCACTTAGAAACGTCCTTGTTTTATAAAGAAAAGCAAATTTTGTCCATTAAAGAAACATCAAATTGATCAGAAATACAGTGTAGACATGGTTAATGTTGTAAATGACTATTGTAGCTGGAAACGGCAGAATTTTTATGGAATATCTACAGATAGGCGTACAGAGGCCCATTATCAGCAACCGTTACTCCTGTGTTCCACTCCTGGCCTTCTTTAGACTAGTTGAGTATCTGGAGCATCAGCATTTGTGGGTTCGATTACAGGCTCAAAATGGCCAGAAACAAAGCACTTTCTTCTGAAACTCGTCAGTCTATTGTTGTTCTGAGAGACAAAGGCTATTCCATGCCAGAAATTGCCAAGAAACTGAAGATCTCGTACAACGCAGTGTACTACTCCCTTCACAGAACAGTGCAAACTGACTCTAACCAGAATAGAAAGAGGAGTGGGAAGCCCCGGTGCACAACTGAGCAAGAGGACAAGTACATTAGAGTGTCTAGTTTGAGAAACAGACGCCTCATAAGTCCTCAACTGGCAGCTTCATTAAATAGTTCCCACAAAACACCAGTCTCAACGTCAACATTGAAGAGGCGACTCCGGGATGCTGGCCTTCTAGGCAGAGTTCCTCTGTCCAGTGTCTGTGTTATTTTGCCCATCTTAATCTTTTATTTTTATTGGCCAGTCTGAGATATGGCTTTTTCTTTGCAACTCTGCCTAGAAGGACAGTATCCCGGAGTCGCTTCTTCACTGTTTACTATTTAATGAAGCTGCGAGAGAGAGAGAGAGAGAGAGAGAGAGGCTATAAAAAACTATAGGTTTGCTGTGAACCCCTAGTAAACCAAATCAAAAGGTACCTGTGGGGAACCCATGGGGACTTGTGGCGCCCCCTGCGCTTGGTTCGGCGGTTGAGCCCCTGTGGCCATAGGAGGCGGGTCCTGCGGTACCGGGGTCTGATTGGCCGGCCTGGTAAACTCTGCCTCCTTCTTCTCCTCAAAGTCTTCATTGAAGAGGTCCTGCATGTCGTCCTCCGGCACCGTATTGGCCAGCTCATCAATCAGCTCCTGCCATTCCTGGTCATTCAGGTTGATGTCCGAAAACAGCTTGTTCTGATTGGACAAGGACGTGTCCGACGACTCAATCCCTCCCCCGTCGTCGAGCGGCTCCTGTTTGAGGTCTTTGAGGAGTCCGAAGCCGTCCTCGAGGTCTAAGGAACCGTTGAGCTTGATGTTGGGGAGATCGCCGTTGAGCTTGACGTCACCCGGGCGACCTGAGCCCAAGCCGCTGCCAGCGTGGTTGCCATGGCTACCGTTGCTGCCGGGACCCGAGTTACAGTTGTTGACATTGACGTTGTTGTTGTTTACGCTAGGGTTGTTGGCGTTCCCGGCGACTCCCAGTAAGGGTTTGATGTCCATCTGGTGGAGCGGGGAAATGGGGCGGCCGTTGTTGGGGAGGCCCGTGAGAGAGTCCAGTCCACCCAATCCTGGTCCGTCTTTTCGTAACCTCTTGGTGGTCGGGGAATAGCTCCCGTCACAGATCCCGTTCTGGTCACCATTGAGGGGCGAGCGTGCGCTGTCCAGTTTCCTCTTCACGGTCTCCTGGAGCTGTGGGACAGAGAAATAGGAAGTGTCAGAGGTCATTTTGGATCTGATGATCAGAAGACATGTCAACATGTGAAAACCTCCTGGGTTTTACAGACGGATAGTGATCATAGATCCCATATCAAAAGGACAACACCAAAGTCAGAGCACTCAGGCCTATTTAACACATTTCAATGGCACTCACATCAAGTTCCACAATTGTACAACTTTACATTACATTCAAATTAACTTAAAATCACAAGTTAGCTCTGAAATGTCTCGTATGGTCGAATGAGGTTATGGTTAAGTCCAGATAAATAAAGGAAAACATTTATTCATAACTGTTTGCTCAGTTAGACAGTAAGAGAAAATGTGAGAGAGAGAGAGAGAGAGAGAGAGAGAGAGAGAGCGAGAGAAAGGTGAGAGAGAAAGGTGAGAGAGAGACAGAGAGAGAGACAGAGAGAGAGAGAGAGACAGAGAGAGAGAGAGAGAGAGAGAGAGACAGAGAGAGACAGAGAGAGAGAGAGAGAGAGAGAGAGACGCTAACCCTCTATTAGCAATCACAGCAGGCTCATTTAGGGCCGTTTTCTGAGAAGAAGGGAGAGATCAGAGGAGTGTGCTTTAGTATTTAGAGTTCCCCCTTTCATTATCATAATCAACTGGCAGGCAGACGGAGACAGACAGAGAGAGACAGAGACAGAGAGACAGAGAGAGGTGGACATGTATGATATACAGAAAGCCAGTATGGTTAGAACAGTGGTCATTGTTGAGATGATGGGTATCATGATAACCCAGAGATGGCACTAGTAGGTCTCCTATCCATAATACAGGTGTATTATCAGTGCCTAGTTAGGATGGTTAGGAGGAAAGTCTCATATCTAGCAGTGGCTTAAATGGAGTGGATAAGGGTACGGGCCAGGAGTAGTTGTTACGGTATAAAATATATTAGGTAGAAGAGTCAAAGTAGTAGGCTGAGCAACACAGTGTTGATGCATTGGGCTCCCAGCCCCTCCACACCAAGAGAGATGTGGGGGAACATTCAAAACAACTCTAGACAGAGAGAGAAGGGGGTGCTCCGCAGCGTCGCTCCTCTAGACAGAGAGAGAAGGGGGTGCTCAGCAGTGTCGCTCCTCTCTGGCGGGAGAGGTTTTCCCCCAGAGCCAACGACAGCGTGTTAACGAACGCATGTTAGCACTTAATCACTATCTGAGATGAGAGAAGGGGGGAGGTGGTGTATAGATGGAGGGACAGAGAGAGAAACCAGGGGAAGAGGATGAGAGGGAGGGAGAGAGGACATGAAGAGAGAGAGAAGGAGAAAGAGAGGTTATGAAAGAGAGGAGAGAGAATAGGATGAGAGAGAGGGAGAGAGGACATGAGAGAGAGGAGGAGAGAGAGGATATGAAGAGAGAGGGAGAGATATGAAGAGAGAGGAGGGAGGGAGAGAGAGAGGATATGAAGAGTGAGAGAAGGAGAGAGTGGAGGATTTGAAGAGAGAGAGAAGGAGAGAGTCGAGGATTTGAAGAGAGAGAGAAGGAGAGAGTGGAGGATTTGAAGAGAGAGAGGTTTGAATGGAGGAGAGAGGCTGACAGTTGACAGTTTCATTGTTCACAGTCAGTAGAACACTTATTACAGAGACACCTTCCTCTGGCTTCATATGTCTCAGTCATTAATTCCAGGATGAGAAGAGGCGCACACACACACACACAGACACTAAAGAGCAAGGGGACCATGCACTGTAATGAAGACTAAGTAACAATCTTTATATCACACCCACTCAACCAACCACCCACCACCCACCCAACCACTCACTCACCCACCCACCACCCAACCAACCACTCACCCACCCAACCACTCACCCACCCACCCACCACCCAACCAACCCCTCACCCACCCAACCAGAAAGACATAAAGTCCAATATATTTGTCTTCTCATAGGAACCACATTTACCTAAATCATTCCTTTCCATTAGATTCCAGCTCAGTGATTTCTCCATTTGTCTCTGTCTGCACCCATCACAACACACACACACACTACTACCATACAGTGTGTGTGTGTGTGTGTGTGTGTGTGTGTGTGTGTGTGTGTGTGTGTGTGTGTGTGTGTATCTATTCCTGGCCACCCTCTCCAACGTCTCCTTGTTATTCAGCTGGAACGCCAGACTAAATATTCAGATTGTGTTTGACCCTGAGCTAGACACACACAGTGCAGCAAGAACACACACAATCATACGTGTGTAGGGGGAGCATTGAGGTAAGAGGTGTGTGTGCAGGGAGAGCGTGTGTAGAGGGAGCATTGAGGTAAGAGGTGTGTGTGTGTGCAGGGAGAGCGTGTGTAGAGGGAGCATTGAGGTAAGAGGTGTGTGTGTGTGCAGGGAGAGTGTGTGTAGAGGGAGCATTGAGGTAAGAGGTGTGTGTGTGCAGGGAGAGTGTGTGTAGAGGGAGCATTGAGGTAAGAGGTGTGTGTGTGTGCAGGGAGAGCGTGTGTAGAGGGAGCATTGAGGTAAGAGGTGTGTGTGTGTGCAGGGAGAGTGTGTGTAGAGGGAGCATTGAGGTAAGAGGTGTGTGTGTGCAGGGAGAGTGTGTGTAGAGGGAGCATTGAGGTAAGAGGTGTGTGTGTGCAGGGAGAGCGTGTGTAGAGGGAGCATTGAGGTAAGAGGTGTGTGTGTGTGTGCAGGGAGAGCGTGTGTAGAGGGAGCATTGAGATAAGAGGTGTGTGTGTGCAGGGAGAGCGTGTGTAGAGGGAGCATTGAGGTAAGAGGTGTGTGTGTGTGTGCAGGGAGAGCGTGTGTAGAGGGAGCATTGAGGTAAGAGGTGTGTGTGTGCAGGGAGAGTGTGTGTAGAGGGAGCATTGAGGTAAGAGGTGTGTGTGTGTGTGCAGGGAGAGTGTGTGTAGAGGGAGCATTGAGGTAAGAGGTGTGTGTGTGTGTGCAGGGAGAGCGTGTGTAGAGGGAGCATTGAGGTAAGAGGTGTGTGTGTGTGTGCAGGGAGAGCGTGTGTAGAGGGAGCATTGAGGTAAGAGGTGTGTGTGTGCAGGGAGAGCGTGTGTAGAGGGAGCATTGAGGTAAGAGGTGTGTGTGTGCAGGGAGAGTGTGTGTAGAGGGAGCATTGAGGTAAGAGGTGTGTGTGCAGGGAGAGCGTGTGTAGAGGGAGAGTGTGTGTAGAGGGAGAGTGTGTGTAGAGGGAGAGTGTGTGTAGAGGGAGAGTGTGTGTAGAGGGAGAGTGTGTGTAGAGGGAGAGTGTGTGTAGAGGGAGCATTGAGGTAAGAGGTGTGACTGAATGACTGACAGACAGCATAATCTCCTCTATGACATGATAAATACTATCAATACAGAGAGCAGTCAGGTTGAGCCTATACTCTGTGTGTGTGTGTGTGTGTGTGTCTACCATGGGTGTGTCTGTGCGTTTACCGTGTGTGTGTGTGTGTGTGTGTGTGTGTGTGTGTGTGTGTGTGTGTGTGTGTGTGTGTCTACCATGGGTGTGTCTGTGCGTTTACCGTGTGTGTGTGTACCATGGGTGTGTCTGTGCGTTTACTGTGTGTGTGTGTGTGTGTGTGTGTGTGTGTGTGTGTGTGTGTGTGTGTGTGTGTGTGTGTGTGTATGTATACCCGTGCGTGTGTCTGTGCGTTTACCGTGTGTGTGTGTGTCTACAGGCACTTCAATCTGTTGTCTTACCCGTTCACCCTCTGAATGCCACACATACAAATTCAATGTCTCTATTGTCTCAAGGCTTAGAAATCCTTATTTAACCTGTCTCCTCCCATTCATCTACACTGATAGAAGTGGATTTAACAAGTGACTTCAGTAAGGGACCATAGCTTTCACCTGGATTCACCTGGTCAGTCTGTCATGGTAAGAGCTGGTGTTCCTAATGTTTTGTACACTCTCTCTCAATCAATCAAATGTATTTATGAAGCCCTTCTTACATCAGCTGATGTCAGAGTGCTGTACAGAAACCCAGCCTAAAACCCCAAACAGCAAGCAATGCAGGGGTAGAAGCAGATCTGGTCGTGATTGTGAGTCCCGTAGGGCGGTACACCACTGGCCCAGCGTCGTCCGGGTTTGGCCGACATTGTAAATAAGAATTTGTTCTTAACTGACTTGCCTAGTTAAATAAAGGTTCCATTTTTTTTTATTGTAATATAAACATATTAAAAATATTTTGCATTACAAGATCATCTGTAGGAATTGCCAATAAAATTGCAGTTTAACCAAAGTTTCTCATCAATTTAACATCAATAAGGGATCATAGCTTTCACCTGGTCAGTCGGTCATTGAAAAGGCAGGTGTTCCTAATGTTTTATCCACTCAGTGTGTGTTGCCTTCAAAAGGTCCACCCATAAAACTGCACCAATTACCAGGGTGTCTGAGGCATGACACACGCACACCACTTCCGTGCACATTCTCTAGAACAAGAGTAACACCAAAACGGAAATGTCAAAATACCAAGGAACTGTGCAAAGAAGAAACAAGAGAGTGAGAACAGGAAACAGAAAGACAGAGGGATGCATCTACTGTATCTCCTTCTGCCAGTGAGAGAGAGAGAGAGAGAGAGAGAGAGAGAGAGAGAGAGAGAGAGAGAGAGAAGCAAAGCAAAGAGCACCACATGACAGCGGGAGAGTGGAGGACAGGAGACTACGAACAAGAGAGGGGGAGATTGGGAGAGACAGAGAGCGATAAGAGAGAGAGACTGATAGCACCACCAAGGTGCTGTTGTTATAGCAACCTCCTGCTCTGGTGCTTTGTGCAGTGCATCCCTCCTACTCTCCTCCTCCTTCCTCCCTACTCTCCTCCTCCTCTCCCTCCCCCCACCCTACTCTCCTCCTCCTCCCTACTCTCCTCCTCCTTCCTCCCTACTCTCCTCCCCCCACCCAACTCTCCTCCCTACGCTCCTCCTCCCTACTCTCCTCCTCCCCCACCCTACTCTCCTCCTCCCCCACCCTACTCTCCTCCTCCTTCCTACTCTCCCTCCCTACTCTCCTCCTCCTTCCTCCCTACTCTCCTCCCCCACCCTAGTCTCCTCCTCCTCCCTACGCTCCTCCTCCCCACCCTACTCTCCTCCTCCTCCTCTCCTCTCCCTCCCTACTCTCCCCCTCTCTGTGCTGACTGCAGTGGACAGTTATGCCAATAAATGGCCAGCCAGGGTCCAGCCCCAAACAAACTCTCTCTCTATTTAAAAGAGGAGGGGACCGATGTTACCAGAATCACCATTTTATCTGCCAACACACATCCACTTAACAATTCATTAGTACAGGAATATATAGGTAGAAGATTAAGCAATATTAATACATTAGTACAGGAATATACAGTATGAAACTATGTGTATATTAATAAATTAGTACAGGAATATACAGTATGAAACTATGTGTATATTAATAAATTAGTACAGGAATATACAGTATGAAACTATATGTATATTAATAAATTAGTACAGGAATATACAGTATGAAACTATATGTATATTAATAAATTAGTACAGGAATATACAGTATGAAACTATGTGTATATTAATAAATTAGTACAGGAATATACAGTATGAAACTGTGTGTATATTAATAAATTAGTACAGGAATATACAGTATGAAACTGTGTATATTAATAAATTAGTACAGGAATATACAGTATGAAACTATGTATATTAATAAATGAGTACAGGAATATACAGTATGAAACTATATGTATATTAATAAATTAGTACAGGAATATACAGTATGAAACTGCGTATATTAATAAATTAGTACAGGAATATACAGTATGAAACTGCGTATATTAATAAATTAGTACAGGAATATACAGTATGAAACTGACGTATATTAATAAATTAGTACAGGAATATACAGTATGAAACTATGTATATTAATAAATTAGTACAGGAATATACAGTATGAAACTGCGTATATTAATAAATTAGTACAGGAATATACAGTATAACACTGCGTATATTAATAAATTAGTACAGGAATATACAGTATGAAACTGCGTATATTAATAAATTAGTACAGGAATATACAGTATGAAACTGCGTATATTAATAAATTAGTACAGGAATATACAGTATGAAACTATGTATATTAATAAATTAGTACAGGAATATACAGTATGAAACTGCGTATATTAATAAATTAGTACAGGAATATACAGTATGAAACTGCGTATATTAATAAATTAGTACAGGAATATACAG
>JAGFMH010000006.1:52500-249999 GCA_030435695.1 Brachymystax lenok tsinlingensis
AAAGAGAGAATGAAAGAGGTGGAGGGAGGTGAAGAGAGAGCGAATAAGAAAGATACACAGATGACTACCTGTCTCTCCAATATCTCTGGGATGACACCTGCAGCCAGAACAACACAGGGTGTGTGTGTGTGTGTGTGTGTGTGAGAGAGTCAGTGTTCTACAAGCGTGTGTGTTTTGGTGCCTGCACCCGTGTGCATCTGAGTGTGTGTTCTAAGTGTGTGCGTGTGTGTGTGTGTGTGTGTTCTTAGAGTCTGTGTTCTTAGTGTGTGTGTGTTCTGAGTGTATGTTCTTAGTGTGTGTGTGTTCTGAGTGTATGTTCTTAGTGTGTGTGTTCTGAGTGTATGTTCTTAGTGTGTGTGTGTTCTTAGAGTGTGTGTGTTCTTAGAGTGTGTGTGTTCTTAGAGTGTGTGTGTTCTTAGAGTGTGTGTGTTCTTAGAGTGTGTGTGTTCTTAGAGTGTGTGTGTTCTTAGAGTGTGTGTGCGCCAGTCTGCCCTCACAACAGGCTGTGGCGGAGGCAGAAGCAGACTGGTGCTCCACTCAACCAATCACACACCTGCCTCCTGTGGCACACAGGCCAGCGTCGCCAATCAGAACAGCCCTGAGAGAGACACACACACTGAGGCTCTCTCCTGGCAGAACTGACTATTTTGTTTCTTTATCTGCCCTGCCACTGAGAGGAAGACAGGCAGCGAGACAGACAGCGAGACAGACAGCGAGACAGACAGCGAGACAGACAGCGAGACAGACAGCGAGACAGACAGCGAGACAGAGAGAGAGAGAGAGGCTGCTATGGTAACCGATCGTGGAAGGCCCCTGATGTCTACTTGGCAGAGCTAAGGGGGGGGGTTCAACCCTACCAGCAGAGTGTGTGTGTGTGTGGTTCTTGTGTGTATCCCCAGTTGGAAAAGCCCAGCTGGTGTGTGTGTGTCTGTTATTCCAGATGTCCTTAGCACTGCAGATCAATAGTCACACAAGAGCACATCCGCCTAACCAGAGACATGACACACAGCACACACACACTCCGGCAAACCAAACACACCACACATCCCGGACCAGACCACATGCACATCACACAAACGTCTTACACACACACACACACTCGACAAAACCACAAACACAGTAACCGATCACAGCAAATACACATACACCTCCCCACCTCTCTCCCCCTCCATAGTTCTCTATCCTACTCCACAGTTCTCTCTCTTTCCTACTCCAAAGTTCTCTCTTTCCTACTCCAAAGTTCTCTCGCGCTCTCTGTTACCATCACCCTACAACCATCATCATTACTACTACTGCTATTACCACCACCATTAAACTGCTATCATTACCATCACCCTACTACCATCATCATTACTACTACTACTACTACCACCATCATTAAACTGCTATCATTACCATCACCCTACTACCATCATCATTACTACTACTACTACCACCATCATTAAACTGCTATCATTACCATCACCCTACTACCATCATCATTACTACTACTACTACCACCATCATTAAACTGCTATCATTACCATCACCCTACTACCATCATCATTACTACTACTACTACCACCATCATTAAACTGCTATCATTACCATCACCCTACTACCATCATCATTACTACTACTACTACCACTACCACCATTAAACTGCTATCATTACCATCACCCTACTACCATCATCATCATTACTACTACTACCACTACCACCATTAAACTGCTATCATTACCATCACCCTACTACCATCATCATTACTACTACTACTACCACCACCATCATTAAACTGCTATCATTACCATCACCCTACTACCATCATCATTACTACTACTACAACCATCATTAAACTACTATCATTACCATCACCCTACAACCATCATCATTACTACTACTACTACCACCACCACCATCATTAAACTGCTATCATTACCATCACCCTACTACCATCATCATTACTACTACTACTACCACCACCATCATTAAACTGCTATCATTACCATCACCCTACTACCATCATCATTACTACTACTACTACTACAACCATCATTAAACTACTATCATTACCATCACCCTACCACCATCATCATTACTACTACTACTACCACCACCATCATTAAACTGCTATCATTACCATCACCCTACTACCATCATCATTACTACTACTACTACCACCACCATCATTAAACTGCTATCATTACCATCACCCTACTACCATCATCATTACTACTGCTACTACCACCACCACCAAACTGCTATCATTACCATCACCCTAATACCATCATCATTACTACTACTACTACCACCATCACCATTAAACTGCTATCATTACCATCACCACTACTACCATCATCATCACTACTACTGCTATCACTATCATAATTAAACTGCCATCATTACCATTACCACCCATACCACTACTACCATCATCATCACTACTACTGCTATCACCATCATCATTAAACTGCTATCATTACCATTACCACCCATACCACTACTATACGGAATGATAAACAACAATAATAATAGTAGTAACAATAATAGTAATAACAATAACAGCAATAATAAGTAAGTTACTGCTTACTATGCAGATGTTACTATTCAGTGTCCCTCAGGCTATGGCAGGCAAATACATATTTGGCTGCAAGAGGAGCCATTGAGATTAATAAGTTAAAATGTTGAATAAATGTAGTCATTTCTGTGAATATTGAATCTCTTGGTGAGGAATATTTCTCACAGTAAAGGAGAAAGTGAATCTCTGTTTCTACCTCCCCTGTTGTGCAGTGACCACATACACACTCCTCTTTGGGTAGCCATGTCTTTTTATGTCCCCCGGTTTCTATTACCGATCGGTGGTCTCTCAGCCTGTACTTGGTAAGGATCTGTCTTTGCTTTGTATCTCTGACAGAGTAGAGATAATCAGCCTCTCTCTCTGTTTAGGGTCAGAAAGCAATTTAGTTCTCTCTCTCTCTCCAATTCAATTGACATGGCAAGTTCATTATTACTTACATTGTCAAAGTATATATATTTATAAATATTAATAGTAGTAGTAGTGGACATGGGATTACCATTAACAACAACAACAACATGAATGAGAACAACAATACATTAAAGCAATGGTAGTAGACCAGCGTCAACATGACTGAGAGACACATGACAAAACAAAACTAGATGGGAAATATTATCCACATTACATTACACTTCTCACTGTCTGTCCCTCAGGTTGTGGCAGGAGGACATTTTGGCTTTTCACCCATATAAATATTCTCTCTCTCGATGTTCCTGTTCAGTGGAGCATTAGAGAGCACATGGCAAAGGGGAGGGGCTTCCCAGCACACATGCAACACCCAGCCAATCACAGACACCTGCTGGAGGAATTATGTGAAGAAGGGGGAGGAGTCACACCTCAGATTTAAACTTTAGAAGCAACACTGGAGCAGACAGATCGCTCTCTCTCTCAAGAATCACTCAGTTTCCCTTTGTCTACCCCTCTTCCTCTCCCCCTATACCTCCCTCTCTCTCCCCGTCCCTCCCTCTCTCCCCCGTCTCTCTCTCTCTCTCTCTCTGTCACCCTCTCTCTCTCTGTCACCCTCTCTCCCCGTTCCCCTCTCTGTATTTGTGTGTGTGTGTGTGTGTGTGTGTGTGTGTGTGTGTGTGTGTGTGTGTGTGTGTGTGTGTGTGTGTGTGTGTGTGTGTGTGTGTGTGTGTAGAACTGGGTCATGCCGCCGCTGCTGTCGTGTGTATTTGCACACATTAAAACACACATTATGTATAAACCTCGAAAGAGAGCAAAGTCCAACCAGTGTGTGTGTCCTCACACACAGACATGAATATTCCTGTGTCTAGCTGTTGGAGACTTGTTCCCCTCTCTACAGAGATAATAAGGAGTGTGTAATGCATACAGGAGATTTCCTTCATGTATATGGTCATGTAGTGTATATCCTATACTGCAGGCTGTACTGGCAGACACTAGAACATACCCACAGACTTCCACTCAGATCTATACAGCCATCTCTCTCTCTCTCTTTCTTTCCCCCTCTCACATTCCTCCAGGCAGGTCCTGTGTGTTCCTTCTCATCTGGCTCTCCTTCTCTCCTCATCCTCCTCTCTCTCTCTCTCTCTCTCTCTGACTGTATACAGTACACTGGGCAGACCCTATCATTACCCCAGTATGCCAGTATTGATCCCTGTGTGTCTCCGTCTGTGTGTGTGTGTCTCTCGTGTGTGTGTGTGTGTGTGTGTGTGTGTGTGTGTGTGTGTGTGTGTGTGTGTGTGTGTGTGTCTCTCTCCGTGTGCGTGTGTGTTATTTTAAGCTGGGCAGACCTGTAATCTATGTTAATGATAGTTATCACCGTGGCGACTGACTCGGTGTGGTTTATACCAGGTCTATAGACACCAGTAGAAGACTTGCTGGCACACACACACATCAAGAGGGAGGATGTGAGGTGCCATTCTAATGAGGGATGGCTGGTTCATGTCTGTCTGGCTCTGTTATGGAAATGAGACAGAGAGAGAAGAGAAAGATGACTGTATGATCTCTCTCTCTCCCTCCCCCTCTCTCATTTAGAGACCTCTGTTCATGTGTTTCTCCTCCTTCCATCTCTCCACCCCTCTCTTTCCTTCCATCCTTTCCCCTAACCAACCAACCGTCCGTCCGTCCGTGTGTCCGTCCGTCCGTGTGTGTGTGTGTGTGTGTCAGGCAAAAGCCCATTCTCTCATCCCTGCTCTGCTGCCTGATGTTAATTCTAGTAGTTGATGGTATGGACAGTGATGTTAATTCTAGTAGTTTATGGTATGGACAGTGATGTTAATTCTAGTAGTTTATGGTATGGACAGTGATGTTAATTCTAGTAGTTGATGGTATGGACAGTGATGTTAATTCTAGTAGTTTATGGTATGGACAGTGATGTTAATTCTAGTAGTTTATGGTATGGACAGTGATGTTAATTCTAGTAGTTTATGGTGTGGACAGTGATGTTAATTCTAGTAGTTGATGGTATGGACAGTGATGTTAATTCTAGTAGTTTATGGTATGGACAGTGATGTTAATTCTAGTAGTTTATGGTATGGACAGTGATGTTATTCTAGTAGTTTATGGTATGGACAGTGATGTTAATTCTAGTAGTTTATGGTATGGACAGTGATGTTAATTCTAGTAGTTTATGGTGTGGACAGTGATGTTAATTCTAGTAGTTGATGGTATGGACAGTGATGTTAATTCTAGTAGTTGATGGTATGGACAGTGATGTTAATTCTAGTAGTTGATGGTATGGACAGTGATGTTATTCTAGTAGTTTATGGTATGGACAGTGATGTTATTCTAGTAGTTTATGGTATGGACAGTGGCAGCGACTTCACTCCCATTTGGATAAATAACACCTGCATCTCTCCCCTATAGGACTCAACTACATCACACCATGTCATTTCCGTCGCACAAAGCAGTTACACACACACACACACACACACACACACACACACACACACACACAGTAGACGGTCATCATGATGATATGCAGATGGTACACACACACTGTAGACGGTCATCATGATGATATGCCGATGGTACACACACACACACACACTAGACGGTCATCATGATGACATGCCGATGGTACACACACACACACTAGACGGTCATCATGATGACATGCCGATGGTACACACACACAGTAGACGGTCATCATGATGATATGCAGATGGTACACACACACACACACACTGTAGACGGTCATCATGATGACATGCCGATGGTACACACACACACTAGACGGTCATCATGATGACATGCCGATGGTACACACACACACACTAGACGGTCATCATGATGACATGCCGATGGTACACACACACACACTGTAGACGGTCATCATGATGACATGCCGATGGTACACACACACACACACACACTAGACGGTCATCATGATGACATGCCGATGGTACACACACACACTGTAGACGGTCATCATGATGACATGCCGATGGTACACACACACACACACACACACACACACACACACACACACACACACACACACTAGACGGTCATCATGATGATATGCAGATGGTACACACACATACACACACACACTAGACGTCATCATGATGACATGCCGATGGTACACACACACACACTAGACGGTCATCATGATGACATGCAGATGGTACACACACACACACACACTAGACGGTCATCATGATGATATGCAGATGGTACACACACACACACACACACACACACACACTAGACGGTCATCATGATGATATGCCGATGGTACACACACACACACACACTAGACGGTCATCATGATGACATGCAGATGGTACACACACACACACACTAGACGGTCATCATGATGATATGCCGATGGTACACACACACACACACTAGACGGTCATCATGATGATATGCAGATGGTACACACACACACACACACACACACACACACTAGACGGTCATCATGATGACATGCAGATGGTACACACACACACACCTGCTATGCCAGTATGGATAAGTCAGTAAGTTGTGCTGAGAGGGATGCATTTCAGAGGTAAATGACATCATTACCATATAAATGACTTCCAACCAAACACATCTGCTAATGCAGGCACCACCAGACAACACACACACACACACACACACACACACAGTAAACAGGCACACACACACAGTAAACAGCCACACACACACACACACACACACACACACACACAGTAAACAGCCACACACACACAGTAAACAGCTACACACACACATACAGTAAACAGCTACACACACACACAGTAAACAGGTACACACACACACACAGTAAACAGCTACACACACAAACACACACACACACAGTAAACAGCCACACACACACAGTAAACAGCTACACACACACATACAGTAAACAGCTACACACACACACAGTAAACAGCTACACACACACACACAGTAAACAGCTACACACACAAACACACACACACACAGTAAACAGGTACACACACACAGTAAACAGGTACACACACACACACAGTAAACAGGTACACACACACACACAGTAAACAGCTACACACACAAACACACACACACACAGTAAACAGGTACACACACACAGTAAACAGCTACACACACACATACAGTAAACAGGTACACACACACACACACACACACACAGTAAACAGCCACACACACACACACACACACACACACACACACACAGTAAACAGCCACACACACACAGTAAACAGCTACACACACACATACAGTAAACAGCTACACACACACACAGTAAACAGCCACACACACACACACACACACACACACACACACACAGTAAACAGCCACACACACACAGTAAACAGCTACACACACACATACAGTAAACAGCTACACACACACATACAGTAAACAGCTACACACACACACAGTAAACAGCTACACACACACACACAGTAAACAGCTACACACACAAACACACACACACACAGTAAACAGGTACACACACACAGTAAACAGGTACACACACACACACAGTAAACAGGTACACACACACACAGGCACATCCAACCAACCAATAAAGAGCAACCAGACCACAACAAGGCTGTAACAGTAAAAGCTACAGCTAAGCCAAAAGCTGGCCTGATTACAACTGGATATGGACCATGGTAGCCTAGCATTCAACTGGTTATCGTACATTACAGATATGCTACGACAGCTAGCTGTTATTGTACATTAGAGATATGCTACGACAGCTAGCTGTTATTGTACATTACAGATATGCTACGACAGCTAGCTGTTATTGTACATTACAGATATGCTACGACAGCTAGCTGTTATTGTACATTACAGATATGCTACGACAGCTAGCTGTTATTGTACATTAGAGATATGCTGTTATTGTCCTCGTAAGAAGAGACTGTTCTTATCTGATCTGTCGCTCTACCACAAAGAGAGCGAGAGGAGAGAGAGAGACAGACAGAGAGGGAGAACACACTGCCTGCGGCCTCCTCTCAACACACACACTCTGCCATCTTCCTCTCTCGCTCTTCCTGCTCCTGCTCTCGCTATTCTAGTCTGCTCTTCTTTCTGGATCCATTTTCCCCCTCCCTCGGTCTCCCCCACACCCTGAGGCCACAAACACACACACGCACACGCCACAGAACACCAGCAGCAGGCTTTGTTCCAGCACTTTGGCTGACGGGTCTGGAGGAAGTGGGAGTGCAGAAACACACACACCTCCATCCTAGACTGTCGTTTCTTAACACTGTCATTCATTGATGAGGCTGAACATTAGAGCAGGGCTCTCCCTCCCCTCTTTTCTCCCTCCCTGCTCATCTCTGGTGTGTGTGGCAAGGGTGTTACTAGCGCAGCAAGAATGGTGCTGTAGTCGTTCACACATGAGTGTGTGTATTTTACCCTGTCTGTCTGTGTGTGTGGTAATAATCATTGAACAGATAGATCTGATCTCAGGACATGTCATCATCAGCTTCCCTTACTGTTCTCCCTCCCTCTTCTCCCTGAAAGACATCCTCCCTCTCCACATCCGCTTATCTCCCTCTCTATCTCCCTCCCTCTCTCCTCATTTCTCCTCCTTCCTCTGTTGCCCTCCCTCTCTCTGTTGCGTGTCCTCCTGCTCATTCTCTCACTGCCCCCCACACCACCTTTCCTGCCTCGTTTCTCTTTCTCCCGACACCTCTGTCCCTCCCTTCATATCCCTCCATCCTTCCTTAGTCTCCGTCTTCCGTCTCTCTCTCTGTCCCTCCCTCTTGCGCTCCCTCTTCACAAAACAATCAACAGTGTTGTCTGGCAGTCAAGTGTGTGTGTTTAGGGACCGTAAAGGGACGGACATTCAGTCTGCCTCGGGCTCTGAGGCTTTTCATCCCAGCCTCTGTCGCCATGGGGATGCCCCTCCCATTGCCCCCTTCCAACAGCCAATGAAAACGCTCAAAACCCACGGTAGCTTCCTGATTCCCGACGATGCTTTTTAAAGAGACAGTGTACATTTAAAACGTCCGCCACTTGCAGTCCTATAGACAGTAGGCATAACAAAAGCAGGTAACCTAATGTAGCAGGTGTGAAACAGACGCCTGAGTTGAGTTCCCACATCCGGTTTTCAGCAGAAGCTAGGTTGAATTAGCTGTATCCCTGCAAACCGGATAACTCCTACTCTACTAATCAGGGCCTGGCACAATTCCCCTGTTACCCACGGTTACGGATGAAGAGCGCCATGAAAATTAAATACCCGTTTGGACGAAGAAAAGGCCTTTTGGGAAGGAACAGCTGACTGAAGAGGGGACGGACGGGCATTTGTGCTGTCGAGGCGGTTTCTGCGATAACATCTAGTCTTACGGGATGAAACTGTGTTGCTCCTTGCTGAAATAAGCAAGGTGTTGTAGCAAACAGGGAATAGAACGGCTCGGAACCTCGAACCCTGGTAACTTGACCGGTAAACTCACAACAAAATCTCACAGTGGTACCAATTTGACTTCGGATTCTGATGTTTATCCACGTTTCTCCAAACGTCGAATTTCGAACTGGTTCCAAACGTCAAATTCTTACGTGTTTTTAAATACACTGGGTTGCTCGTCCTGCTCCGCATTTGACGGTTTCTCCAAATGTCGAACCCCGAGCCTCCTCGGTGGTAACGGAATGCTCGCAATGGCCGCCAGCCCACCCATTATGACATCATTGACTTGAACGGGGACGCAGGTTCTATTCATTCTATTTCTATGGCAGCACATGCGGTCCGGGCGCAGGAAGGGAGCGTGGGTCAATAACAACTTACCAAATAGGTGTGTGTGTGTCTAAGTGAAAGTGACCTCGTTACCATCTGATCCCCACACACACAGCGAGCCTTCTATTGTCCCTAGACAAAGACCTTCGCTAGTACCCCCGAGGGAGGGACCCTGCTTCTGCACCACCACACACCCTTTCACAGAGTCCACCACACACACACACACACCTCAGCCTGGTTACCCTGCTAGCAGAAAGAGTGGGAGGAAGTGGAATAGGGGAGGGTGTGAGGGGGGGGGGTTATGGTGTGTTGTTATGGTAACAGGGGTATTATAAAGGTAGGGGAGGGTGTGAGGGGGTTAGGGTGTGTTGCTATGTAACAGGGGTATTATAAAGGTAGGGGAGGGTGTGAGGGGGTTAGGGTGTGTTGCTATGGTAACATGGTTATTATAAAGGTAGGGGAGGGTGTTAGGGTGTGTTGCTATGGTAACAGGGTTATATAAAGGTAGGGGAGGGTGTGAGGGGTTAGGGTGTGTTGCTATGGTAACAGGGGTATTATAAAGGTAGGGGAGGGTGTGAGGGGGTTAGGGTGTGTTGCTATGGTAACAGGGGTATATAAAGGTAGGGGAGGGTGTGAGGGGGTTAGGGTGTGTTGCTATGGTAACGGGGTTATTATAAAGGTAGGGGAGGGTGTGAGGGGGTTAGGGTGTGTTGCTATGGTAACATGGTTATTATAAAGGTAGGGGAGGGTGTGAGGGGGTTAGGGTGTGTTGCTATGGTAACAGGGTTATATAAAAGGTAGGAGAAGGTGTGAGGGGGTTAGGGTGTGTTGCTATGTATGTTGCTATGTAACAGGGGTATTATAAAGGTAGGGGAGGGTGTGAGGGGGTTAGGGTGTGTTGCTATGTAACAGGGGTATTATAAAGGTAGGGGAGGGTGTGAAGGGGTTAGGGTGTGTTGCTATGTATGTTGCTATGTAACAGGGTATTATAAAGGTAGGGGAGGGTGTGAGGGGGTTTGGGTGTGTTGCTATGTAAAAAGGGTATGTTGCTATGGTAACAGGGTTATTATAAAGGTAGGGGAGGGAGTGAGGGGGTTAGGGTGTGTTGCTATGTAACAGGGGTATTATAAAGGTAGGGGAGGGTGTGAGGGGGTTAGGGTGTGTTGCTATGTAAGAGGGATATTATAAAGGTAGGGGAGGGTGTGAGGGGTTAGGGTGTGTTGCTATGGTAACAGGGTATTATAAAGGTAGGGGAGGGTGTGAGGGGGTTAGGGTGTGTTGCTACGGTAACAGGGTTATATAAAGGTAGGGGAGGGTGTGAGGGGGTTAGGGTGTGTTGCTATGTAAGAGGGGTATTATAAAGGTAGGGGAGGGTGTGAGGGGGTTAGGGTGTGTTGCTATGTAACAGGGGTATTATAAAGGTAGGGGAGGGTGTGAGGCATTTAGGGTGTGTTCCTATGGTAACAGGGTTATTATAAAGGTAGGGGAGGGTGTGAGGGGGTTAGGGTGTGTTGCTATGTAACAGGGGTATTATAAAGGTAGGGGAGAGTGTGAGGGGGTTAGGGTGTGTTGCTATGGTAACAGGGTTATATAAAGGTAGGAGAGGGTGTGAGGGGGTTAGGGTGTGTTGCTATGCATGTTGCTATGTAAGAGGGGTATTATAAAGGTAGGGGAGGGTGTGAGGGGGTTAGGGTGTGTTGATATGTAAAAAGGGTATGTTGCTATGGTAACAGGGTTATTATAAAGGTAGGGGAGGGAGTGAGGGGGTTAGGGTGTGTTGCTATGTAACAGGGGTATTATAAAGGTAGGGGAGGGTGTGAAGGGGTTAGGGTGTGTTGCTATGTATGTTGCTATGTAACAGGGTATTATAAAGGTAGGGGAGGGTGTGAGGGGTTTGGGTGTGTTGCTATGTAAAAAGGGTATGTTGCTATGGTAACAGGGTTATTATAAAGGTAGGGGAGGGAGTGAGGGGGTTAGGGTGTGTTGCTATGTAACAGGGGTATTATAAAGGTAGGGGAGGGTGTGAAGGGGTTAGGGTGTGTTGCTATGTATGTTGCTATGTAACAGGGTATTATAAAGGTAGGGGAGGGTGTGAGGGGGTTTGGGTGTGTTGCTATGTAAAAAGGGTATGTTGCTATGGTAACAGGGTTATTATAAAGGTAGGGGAGGGAGTAAGGGGGTTAGGGTGTGTTGCTATGTAACAGGGGTATTATAAAGGTAGGGGAGGGTGTGAGGGGGTTAGGGTGTGTTGCTATGTAAGAGGGATATTATAAAGGTAGGGGAGGGTGTGAGGGGGTTAGGGTGTGTTGCTATGGTAACAGGGGTATTATAAAGGTAGGGGAGGGTGTGAGGGGGTTAGGGTGTGTTGCTACGGTAACAGGGTTATATAAAGGTAGGGGAGGGTGTGAGGGGGTTAGGGTGTGTTGCTATGTAAGAGGGGTATTATAAAGGTAGGGGAGGGTGTGAGGGGGTTAGGGTGTGTTGCTATGTAACAGGGGTATTATAAAGGTAGGGGAGGGTGTGAGGGGGTTAGGGTGTGTTGCTATGGTAACAGGGTTATATAAAGGTAGGAGAGGGTGTGAGGGGGTTAGGGTGTGTTCCTATGGTAACAGGGTTATTATAAAGGTAGGGGAGGGTGTGAGGGGGTTAGGGTGTGTTGCTATGTAACAGGGGTATTATAAAGGTAGGGGAGGGTGTGAGGGGGTTAGGGTGTGTTGCTATGGTAACAGGGTTATATAAAGGTAGGAGAGGGTGTGAGGGGGTTAGGGTGTGTTGCTATGCATGTTGCTATGTAACAGGGATATTATAAAGGTAGGGGAGGGTGTGAGGGGTTAGGGTGTGTTGCTATGTAAAAAGGGTATGTTGCTATGGTAACAGGGTTATTATAAAGGTAGGGGAGGGTGTGAGGGGGTTAGGGTGTGTTGCTATGTAACAGGGGTATTATAAAGGTAGGGGAGGGTGTGAGGGGGTTAGGGTGTGTTCCTATGGTAACAGGGTTATTATAAAGGTAGGGGAGGGTGTGAGGGGGTTAGGGTGTGTTACTATGGTAACAGGGGTATTATAAAGGTAGGGGAGGTGTGAGGGGGTTAGGGTGTGTTGCTATGGTAACAGGGTTATTATAAAGGTGGGGGTGAGGGGTTAGTGTGTGTTACTATGGTAACAGGGGTATTATAAAGGTAGGGGAGGGTGTTAGGGTGTGTTACTATGGTAACAGGGGTATTATAAAAGGTAGGGGAGGGTGTGAGGCGTTTAGGGTGTGTTGCTGACTGACTGAATAAGCAGGACACAGCCCGCTTCTTTGTGTCAGAAGAGTGTGTGTGTATTGGGGGGGTCAATGGCTGTGCTAATTAGACTTGAGTTGGGCCAGTCCCTCCATCTATCCGGCCCTTATTGTTGTCTCTCCTCCTCTGCAATCAATCTGTATCAAAATCAACTCTTTGCTCTCTCCACTGCTTTACACCTCTCAGACACACTGATCTGACATGACATGACACACACACACACGTGTGCAGGCCGACACACACATACACACTCCCCATGAGGTCTGCCTCCCTCCTACTCCCTCCGTCATTCAAATGATCTCTTTGTCTGGAGGGAGCGCGAGAAAGAAAGAAAGAAAGAAAGAAAGAGGGAGGGAGGGAGAGAGAGAGGGGGGAGAAAAGACAGGGACAATAAAATAGAGGGGGAGAGAAATACATGAGGGAAAAGGAAATAGAGAGAGAAAGACAGAAAGAGAGAGAGGTAGCTGCTCAGCGGCCCCAGTGCTGCCCTGAACTTGTTTGATCCAGTTCTCTCACCAGCCGTTCCTCCAGATACATTCCTGTGGTTGGATGAGGCGCTGCAAGGAGAACGACAGAAGGAGAGAGAGGAGGGAGAGAGTAACAAAGGAGAGCGAGAGAGAGAGAGAGGGGGCAAGGAAGAGGAGCAGAGAGAGGTGGAGAGAAAGAGAATAGGAGGAGAGAGCAAGGTTCAGTAACAGAGAGAGAGGAGGAGCGAGAGAGAGAGAGAGAAAAGGGGAGTGAAAGCGAATACTGAAAGAGAGGAAGAGGGCGCCGCTAGACAGAGAGAAGAGTGAGAGAAGGGAGAGCGAGAGAAGTAGGGAGCGCAATTGAGACGGAGCCAGCCAGAGTAAACGTACACCAAGTGCCAAAGTTACCTGCTACTAAAGTTCACCCCTCCCTCTCTTCCTCACTCCCTCCCTCCCTCCTTTCTCTTCTCCCACTCAGTAACTTGACTCCTGGTCTGTCTCTCAGTGACAGAATTACACAAGGAGAGGAGACAGAGAGGAAAGGAGTAACAAACTCCTTTGGTGAAGGACACACACACACACACACACAATAGATCTCTATCCAGAGTCACACCTCGCACACAACATGTGTGTAACGCTGCCGTCACAGACACCACCACCAAAACCTCAACAGTACCGCTTTGAGACTTACAGCGGTAGAACAGTTAGACCGCGACTACGTCACCACGACAACATCACAACACACGGTAGGAGAATCTGTCAAGTCCTAAACATACTGGACCCGTTCAGTTAACCCTCTGGTGACTAAACGGTGGGCAGAAGGGGGTCACAGCAGAAGGGGGAGGGAGATAAAGAGAAGAAAAAAAACATGAGATCACTGCAACTGAAAAAGGCACAGGTCAACATTCCACAGTCCACACTGGACAGAGTCAATAAGACACTCGACTGGTTCCATTAGTCCACTACCAAATAGAAAAGGTGGAAGCTTCTCTACTACACTGACAGACAGCTCATACCTAGCCAGACCACCGACTGACTGCTCATACCTAGCCAGACCACCGACTGACAGCTCATACCTTGCCAGACCACTGACAGACAGCTCATACCTTGCCAGACCACTGACAGACAGCTCATACCTAGCCAGACCACCGGCTGACTGCTCATACCTAGCCAGACCACCGGCTGACTGCTCATACCTAGCCAGACCACCGACATCTTCAAACAGTGAATAGTTGTGGCCAAAAGGACATGCCGTCAGATGCTGTGAAGTTGTGAGTTCACAAAGAGGGCTAACAGGGGGTCAAGACAGCGACAGACAGGATGTGTTCGTCAGACGAGCGCTTTAGGTCTACCCTATTTTCTCTCCTCACTAGGTCTACCTTCTGACTGACTGTCTCTCCTCTCCTCACTAGGTCTACCTTCTGACTGACTGTCTCTCCTCTCCTCACTAGGTCTACCTTCTGACTGACTGTCTCTCCTCTCCTCACTAGGTCTACCTTCTGACTGACTGTCTCTCCTCTCCTCACTAGGTCTACCTTCTGACTGACTGTCTCTCCTCTCTAGGTCTACCTTCTGACTGACAGTCTCTCCTCTCCTCACTAGGTCTACCTTCTGACTGACTGTCTCTCCTCTCCTCACTAGGTCTACCTTCTGACTGACTGTCTCTCCTCTCCTCACTAGGTCTACCTTCTGACTGACTGTCTCTCCTCTCCTCACTAGGTCTACCTTCTGACTGACTGTCTCTCCTTTCCTCACTAGGTCTACCTTCTGACTGACTGTCTCTCCTTTCCTCACTAGGTCTACCTTCTGACTGACTCTCCTCTCCTCACTAGGTCTACCTTCTGACTGACTCTCCTCACTAGGTCTACCTTCTGACTGACTCTCCTCTCCTCACTAGGTCTACCTTCTGACTGACTGTCTCTCCTCACTAGGTCTACCTTCTGTCTGACTGTCTCTCCTCTCCTCACTAGGTCTACCTTCTGACTGACTGTCTCTCCTCTCCTCACTAGGTCTACCTTCTGACTATGTCTCCTTCTGTCTGACTGTCTCTCCTCTCCTCACTAGGTCTACCTTCTGACTGACTGTCTCTCCTCACTAGGTCTACCTTCTGTCTGACTGTCTCTCCTCTCCTCACTAGGTCTACCTTCTGACTGACTGTCTCTCTTCTCTAGGTCTACCTTCTGACTGACTGTCTCTCCTCTCTAGGTTTACCTTCTGACTGACTGACTGTCTCTCCTCTCCTCACTAGGTCTACCTTCTGTCTGACTGACTGTCTCTCCTCTCCTCACTAGGTCTACCTTCTGACTGACTGACTGTCTCTCCTCTCCTCACTAGGTCTACCTTCTGACTGACTGACTGTCTCTCCTCTCCTCACTAGGTCTACCTTCTGTCTGACTCTCTCCTCTCCTCACTAGGTCTACCTTCTGACTGACTGTCTCTCCTCTTCACTAGGTCTACCTTCTGACTGACTGACTGTCTCTCCTCACTAGGTCTACCTTCTGTCTGACTGTCTCTCCTCTCCTCACTAGGTCTACCTTCTGTCTGACTGTCTCTCCTCTCCTCACTAGGTCTACCTTCTGTCTGACTGTCTCTCCTCTCTTCACTAGGTCTACCTTCTGACTGACTGTCTCTCCTCTCTTCACTAGGTCTACCTTCTGACTGACTGTCTCTCCTCTCTTCACTAGGTCTACCTTCTGACTGACTGTCTCTCCTCACTAGGTGTACCTTCTGACTGACTGTCTCTCCTCACTAGGTCTACCTTCTGTCTGACTCTCGTCTCCTCACTAAGTCTACCTTCTGACTGACTGACTGTTTCTTCTCTCGTCACTAAGTCTACCTTCTGACTGACTGTCTCTCCTCACTAGGTCTACCTTCTGACTGTCTCTCCTTCTGTTTGTCTGACTGTCTCTCCTTCTGTCTCTCTTCACTAGGTCTACCTTCTGTCTGACTGTCCCCCCTCTCCTTTTGACTGACTGACTCCTTCTGTCTCTCTCGCTCTCTCTCCTCCCCCGCCTCCCTCTCCGTCTCTCTTCACTCCTTTACCCCAGATAACCCCAACACGGCTCTACTTCTCTCTCTCTATATCCCACCCCCTCAGTGTGTTGACTCAGCAAACAGCCACTGATCCCCACTAAGGTCTTAGAAAGCAGACGCCTCCTAGTCCACACCCTCACAGCCTAGTGACAAACAATGACATGCTCACTTACACAACTAACTAGTAGAATACTAGCTGTCTAAGGAGTGGATTACACCCTAGGTTTACCAACAACACCTACAACCTACTTCATTACTACCCCTCCACACCCTGCTTTCCCCATATCTCTTCCCCTCTTTAGTCACCGTCCCCCTTTCGTCTGCTGACAGGTCAAAAGATCCCAATTGTTCTCGTCTGTCTGTCTGTCTGTCTGTGTGTGTGTGTGTTACGAGAGCTGCTCCACTCTTCCTTCCTTGAGGACTCTTTATGCATCTATAAAACGCTTGAGCGATTCTGAGACACCAACCCCCTTCTCTCCCTCTTTCCATCCCCCTCTCACCACCTGCTAATAGCCCTGTCTGCTCTCTTCACCCCCTCAGCCCTAAACACAACCTACTGCCCTGACACACACACACACACACACACACACACACACACACACACACACACACACACTAACCAATAGTCTCGATCCTCCTTAGTGACAAAACCTCACACTTGGACTATCATTCTTTTCATCCCCCATTTCTCTCCCTCCTTCCATCCCTCCCTCAAAGACCCCAGTCTGCCTCTCGAGAGAGGGGGAGGGAGAGGGGGATGACTCCAATTAAACAAGTGCAGGGGTCTTGTCGCTATGGTGACAGCAGCCACGGTGACGGTGAGACCTCTCTTTGAGCCCCTCCAGACGTGTGCGCACGTGTACGCACACACACCAGACGCCTCAGAGGAAATTGAGACAGCATGAGAGAGGGCATGAGAGAGAGAGACTGGGAAAGAGAGACAGATAGAGAGACTGGGAGAGAGAGAGAGAGACTGGGAGAGAGAGAGAGAGAGAGAGAGAGAGAGACAGTTGAGTCTTCAACCAGTGTTACATAACTCAGGTGATCTAGGTGGGTGTGTGCAGGTGGTTGGAGTGGGATTGTTGGAGTATTGGACACCTTTTGGTAATATGATATCCTCGTCTGTTCCACAAGGGGGCGATGGCAAAGTATTTTATTTTTGTCTCTTCATTTTGTGAAAACAAGTAAGAGTAATCTTCCCAGTAGTGGCTGTATTTTGCCTGGCTAAAAACATAGCACACTAGCTAGCCTTTTAAGCTTCCCACATCTCCATGTGAAATAATCAGATTTATAATGTTTTTTTTAAACATGACTTGGCAAATACTGTTATACTTGCTGGTGTAACCTAAAACATTTTGATATTCTGCTTGTGTATTCATTCCCATATGAGCCAAAAACAGAACATGTTTTGGTCATGGAGAGAGAAGAAAAAGAACACGGCCATCTTTGTTTTAGCCTCGAATAACATCACTTCTAAAACTAAATAATAACAATAATAAATACATAAATAAATAAATAATAACAATAAATAACAAATACATGTTGGGGGGATTCGATGAGGCTGCAGTGTTCGGCTGTTTGTTTGAACAGTAGCTGAGACTCTATTTTGTTATTAAATGGAAAACAGGCTGCGTTGATACATAGCCCATAGAGCAGAGCAGGGAACCAGCAGGCTTCATTACACAACACTGCCCCCATGGCTACGCAAGGAACCATCACGGTTAACGGTGCCTTACAATTTTCATGTGGCACGGGACTACGTCAAATGGAGCCCCCCCTTGTGGCGAAAAAGGACAGAGCGCGTCGGATCCGTTTGCGTATTCTGTGTAGACTCCTTTAGTGCTAAACGTGTGTCTGTCCGCACATAACTGTACAACACTGTGTGTGTTAGACCTATGTGTATTAATGTGAGTGTTTGACCTGTTAGTGTGTGTGTGTGTGTGTGTGTGTAGACCTATGTGTATTAGTGTGAGTGTTTGACCTGTTAGTGTGTGTGTGTGTGTGTGTGTGTGTGTGTGTGTGTAGACCTATGTGTATTAGTGTGAGTGTCTGACCTGTTAGTGTGTGTGTGTGTAGATCTATGTGTATTAGTGTGAGTGTTTGACCTGTTAGTGTGTGTGTGTGTGTGTGTGTGTGTGTGTAGACCTATGTGTATTAGTGTGAGTGTTTGACCTGTTTGTGTGTGTGTGTGTGTGTGTGTGTGTAGACCTATGTGTATTAGTGTGAGTGTTTGACCTGTTAGTGTGTGTGTGTGTGTGTGTGTGTAGACCTATGTGTATTAGTGTGAGTGTTTGACCTGTTAGTGTGTGTGTGTGTGTGTGTCAGACTTATGTGTATTAGTGTGAGTGTCTGACCTGTTAGTGTGTGTGTGTAGATCTATGTGTATTAGTGTGAGTGTTTGACCTGTTAGTGTGTGTGTGTGTGTGTGTGTGTGTGTGTAGACCTATGTGTATTAGTGTGAGTGTTTGACCTGTTTGTGTGTGTGTGTGTGTGTGTGTGTGTGTGTAGACCTATGTGTATTAGTGTGAGTGTTTGACCTGTTAGTGTGTGTGTGTGTGTGTGTGTGTAGACCTATGTGTATTAGTGTGAGTGTTTGACCTGTTAGTGTGTGTGTGTGTGTGTCAGACTTATGTGTATTAGTGTGAGTGTCTGACCTGTTAGTGTGTGTGTGTGTAGATCTATGTGTATTAGTGTGAGTGTTTGACCTGTTTGTGTGTGTGTGTGTGTGTGTGTGTGTGTGTGTGTGTGTGTGTAGACCTATGTGTATTAGTGTGAGTGTTTGACCTGTTAGTGTGTGTGTGTGTGTGTGTGTGTAGACCTATGTGTATTAGTGTGAGTGTTTGACCTGTTAGTGTGTGTGTGTGTGTGTGTCAGACTTATGTGTATTAGTGTGAGTGTCTGACCTGTTAGTGTGTGTGTGTGTCAGACCTATGTGTATTAGTGTGAGTGTCTGACCTGTTAGTGTGTGTGTGTAGATCTATGTGTATTAGTGTGAGTGTCTGACCTGTTAGTGTGTGTGTGTGTGTAGATCTATGTGTATTAGTGTGAGTGTTTGACCTGTTAGTGTGTGTGTGTGTGTGTGTGTGTGTGTCAGACCTGTGTCTTTAGTACACTTGCAGTAATCCTCTTAGCGTATGCTGGGTGAAGCTCAGAGCTTCTGTATTATATAACATGCTCTAATCCCCCCACACACACACACGTCAAGGCAGGCAGCAAAGGACTGACAACCCCTGGAGACACACTAAACTATAGCCACTCAACCACTGGCAATCTCTGACCAACTAAATAAGCTCGAACTGGTTACATAAAGCTTTAGATAATAATTCTACAATCTGTCATTCTATCACGCGTAGAATCCATAGATCAATCAACATAGCAAACAGGCTATTAGAGATCCCCTCAGCAAAACATCAGACATGCCATCCGGGAACCAGTTTGGATTGGAGTACAACACGGGGCTTTGAAATCTCTTCCCCTCTTCATTACCTCTCTCCTTCTCCACATATTCTCTCCATACAAACCCATAACCCAAACATTTTACTCTGTCCTAATCTTTCTCTCAACGGTTGCCGGGGCAACGGCTGCCATCTTGCCATGGCCGGTGCACATCATCAGAGACCAGTCAGAGATGCAGAGTGACAGACAGCCAGAGAGACAGCCAGCCAGAGAGAGAGTGACAGACAGCCAGCCAGAGAGACAGCCAGCCAGAGAGACAGCCAGCCAGAGAGAGTGACAGACAGCCAGAGAGAGAGTGACAGACAGCCAGAGTAACAGACAGACAGACAGAGAGAGAAAAGATTCCGGAATGTCTCCCAGCTCAACTGACAAAAAAACTCCAGAGCCAAGCGACGGGAGACGGACGCCATCTTAGCTTGTCCAAAAATACACGCTCAACTCATTTTATAGAAGCAGAAATAGTGTTCATTCAGATATGTTTAGTACCTGTATTCATCTGACACATTGCAAGTGTTCATTCAGATGTGCAATTTTAAAGATGTGCAAACAGCCTAAGATTTTGTTTACGTGGTTTATCTCCTCCAGTGGTTTGTCTAGTCCAGTCCAGTGGTGTGTCTAGTCCAGTCCAGTGGTGTGTCTAGTCCAGCCCAGTGGTGTGTCTAGTCCAGCCCAGTGGTGTGTCTAGTCCAGCCCAGTAGTGTTTCTAGTCCAGTCCAGTGGTGTTTGTAGTCTAGTCCAGCCCAGTGGTGTGTCCAGTCCAGTCCAGTGGTGTGTCCAGTCCAGCCCAGTGGTGTGTCCAGTCCAGTGGTGTTTGTAGTCTAGTCCAGCCCAGTGGTGTTTCTAGTCCAGTCCAGTCCAGTGGTGTTTCTAGTCCAGTCCAGTCCAGTGGTGTTTCTAGTCCAGTCCAGTCCAGTGGTGTGTCTAGTCCAGTCCAGTGGTGTGTCTAGTCCAGTCCAGTCCAGTGGTGTTTCTAGTCCAGTCCAGTCCAGTGGTGTGTCTAGTCCAGTCCAGTGGTGTTTCTAGTCCAGTCCAGTGGTGTTTCTAGTCCAGTCCAGCCCAGTGGTGTGTCTAGTCCAGCGGTGTGTCTAGTCCAGTCCAGTGGTGTGTCTAGTCCAGTCCAGTCCAGTGGTGTGTCCAGCCCAGTGGTGTGGTGTGTCCAGCCCAGTGGTGTGGTGTGTCCAGCCCAGTGGTGTGGTGTGTCCAGTCCAGTGGTGTGGTGTGTCCAGTCCAGGGGTGTGTCTAGTCCAGCCCAGTGGTGTGGTGTGTCTAGTCCAGCCCAGTGGTGTGGTGTGTCTAGTCCAGCCCAGTGGTGTGGTGTGTCTAGTCCAGCCCAGTGGTGTGGTGTGTCTAGTCCAGCCCAGTGGTGTGGTGTGTCTAGTCCAGTCCAGCGGTGTGTCTAGTCCAGCCCAGCGGTGTGGTGTGTCTAGTCCAGTCCAGTGGTGTGTCTAGTCCAGTCCAGTCCAGTGGTGTGTCTAGTCCAGCCCAGTGGTGTGTCCAGCCCAGTGGTGTGGTGTGTCCAGCCCAGTGGTGTGGTGTGTCCAGCCCAGTGGTGTGGTGTGTCCAGTCCAGTGGTGTGTCTAGTCCAGCCCAGTGGTGTGGTGTGTCTAGTCCAGCCCAGTGGTGTGGTGTGTCTAGTCCAGCCCAGTGGTGTGGTGTGTCTAGTCCAGCCCAGTGGTGTGTCCAGCCCAGTGGTGTGTCTAGTCCAGCCCAGTGGTGTGGTGTGTCCAGCCCAGTGGTGTGGTGTGTCCAGTCCAGTGGTGTGGTGTGTCCAGTCCAGGGGTGTGTCTAGTCCAGCCCAGTGGTGTGGTGTGTCTAGTCCAGCCCAGTGGTGTGGTGTGTCTAGTCCAGCCCAGTGGTGTGGTGTGTCTAGTCCAGCCCAGTGGTGTGGTGTGTCTAGTCCAGCCCAGTGGTGTGGTGTGTCTAGTCCAGTCCAGTGGTGTGGTGTGTCTAGTCCAGTCCAGTCCAGTGGTGTGTCTAGTCCAGCCCAGCGGTGTGTCTAGTCCAGTCCAGTGGTGTGTCTAGTCCAGTCCAGTCCAGTGGTGTGTCTAGTCCAGCCCAGTGGTGTGTCCAGCCCAGTGGTGTGGTGTGTCCAGCCCAGTGGTGTGGTGTGTCCAGTCCAGTGGTGTGTCTAGTCCAGCCCAGTGGTGTGGTGTGTCTAGTCCAGCCCAGTGGTGTGGTGTGTCTAGTCCAGCCCAGTGGTGTGGTGTGTCTAGTCCAGCCCAGTGGTGTGGTGTGTCTAGTCCAGCCCAGTGGTGTGGTGTGTCTAGTCCAGTCCAGTGGTGTGGTGTGTCTAGTCCAGTCCAGTGGTGTGGTGTGTCTAGTCCAGTCCAGTGGTGTGTCTAGTCCAGCCCAGCGGTGTGGTGTGTCTAGTCCAGTCCAGTGGTGTGTCTAGTCCAGCCCAGCGGTGTGTCTAGTCCAGCCCAGCGGTGTGTCTAGTCCAGCCCAGCGGTGTGTCTAGTCCAGCCCAGTGGTGTGTCTAGTCCAGCCCAGTGGTGTGTCTAGTCCAGCCCAGTGGTGTGTCTAGTCCAGCCCAGTGGTGTGTCTAGTCCAGCCCAGTGGTGTGTCTAGTCCAGCCCAGTGGTGTCCATTCCAACCACATGCACCCTACCACCCCTCCCCTAATTGTAGTAAACGAATGGACAACACTTAGGTTTCTACTTCCAGTTTTTACATACGTTATACATTTACAGACACAATAGTTGTCTTTAGTTTGTTTCTAATCCCATCAACCATCAATTTCTCTCAATTGACTGATTTCCTTATATGAACTGTAACTCAGTAAAAATCTTTCATATTGATGCATGTTTCATGTATATGTTTGTTCAGCGTTTGTACATGTAACAGATAGGAATATTAAACCTGTTGGACTCTGATCCAATTCTGATGGGAGGAATTCTTTCATATTGTCATGTGTGTGTGGTGGGTTTTTTTACTAGTCCATTCAGACAACTCTAATCTATATTCTCTGGCCTGACTAGTTGTTTTACTAGTCCATTCAGACAACTTTAATCTATATTCTCTGGCCTGGCTAGTTGTTCTACTAGTCCATTCAGACAACTCTAATCTATATTCTTCTGGCCTGACTAGTTGTTTTACTAGTCCCGGACAAGAAGACAAGAGTTGATGTGGAGCCCTGCACATACACTCCTCTCCTCGTTGCATCTTCCAAATCACTACAGTCCCATACAAGGTGTGTGTGTGTGTGTGTGTGTGTGTGTGTGTGTGTCTGTGTGTGACAGCGTAGAAAACCCCCATTCCATTTCCTTCTCATTTCCTCTTTCTTTACACCCCCACGATTCCGGCAGACGTGTCGCGGTGCAAAATGGCCGCCTAGGTGAGGATGATAAATATGACACAAAATGGAATCAGTTTACGGCAGACAGGCCCACTATCACTGGGTGAATTTGAAACCGCTGCACCTGGGTGCCTCGGAGACACACGCCGCATCCAGCGACGTGTGTGTGTGTGTGTGTGTGTGTGAGGGAGGGAGTGCGTATCCACGTGTGAACGTACTTCAGTAAAACAGAAGAATATGTGGGGTTCCTGTGATATCCTACGACAGTAGGCTGCCAGATGTGGACGTCGTTCTCAGCCGAACCCTTTCTGAAACGGCTTGTTTCAGTACAACAAGACACAGTGAAGGGGGATCTCCAATAGCTTTATGGAGAGGTGATCACGCCGGGGACAGCTCATAGTTGGTGCAACAATAACTAGCCTTGTCAAGCCATACAGGCCTACAGACAGCTAAAAGGCCAGAAAACAGTCACCGACAGGGAAAGTGCTGGAGTTCACAGCCGCCACTGATGAATGACCTCGTTACCAGTTGCTGGCTTTGTATGAGCTTTGACCCGTTGATCCACAACGGGAAAGTCAGTTTCAAGTTGTGAATGGTCTTTGACCCAGCACAATATGCAACCAGCCTGGGTTGTGCCACAATGAAGCCCAGTGAAGGTTGCCTGACATGACCGAGAGGAATGCGGGAGGAAGTGGTTTTGCCTTTCTGTCTGTGACGCAACAGAGAGAGGCAAGCATGCTGGTACACACACACCCTGAGAGAACACATTTACACACACACACACACACACACACACTGAGAGAACACATTTACACACACACAAGACAAACAGAAAATGTGTAATCCAAGGTAACGATTGAGATCACAGAGAATGGGAGAGAGAGAATGCGAGAGAGACAGACAGAGAGACACCCAGAGACAGACAGACAGACAGTGATTGTGTTCTAGCTCATTATCAGCGGTGGACCCATGTGCACCACCAGGGAGTCACACACACAATATTGGTTCTCGGTAAACTCTCCCTAGAGCCCGCCTCACAGTATTGAAATGACGTCTTCACTGTGTGTGTGTGTGTGTGTGGGTGGGGCTATGAGAGGAAGAGGGGTGTGTGCTAGTCATCAACAGTTTGTGACTGTGACTATGAGTTGGTTCTACAGAAAAACAATGTGGGGACACACTTCATATGAACGTTCCCTCTGAATGTTTCTGTCTAATTAAAGGCACATGCAGGCAAGACACACACACACACACACACACCACTAATTGCAGAAAAACACTCCAAGAGAGGAGAGCGAGAGACAGAAACAGATAGCAAAATAAGAAAGAGCAAGAGGGAAGTCAATAGGTTTATATGCAACATTTTTGAAAGGGAAACTAACTCGGGCTAAATCAATGCAAGTACTACAACCGTTCCGCAAGAGACCACTTGAGTCTGTGAGAGAGCATCCAACTAGTAGATATACAACTAACAGAGAGATTCCCTACTGCTCTCTATCCCCCTCTCTCCTTCCTTCCCTCCCTCCCTCCCTCCCTCCCTCTCTTTCTATATGACTAAGTCCAGAGACTAAGAAGTCTCTCTCTTTCTACACAACTGTGTTGGAGTCATATGACTAAGTCCAGAGACTAAGTCCTCTCCCTCCCTCCCTCCCTCCCTCGTTATTTTTAGCTTTCTTTTACAGATTAGTGTTCTATATTTATCCTCTAGGTGTTAGCCAATCAGACCGGCCCGTCCAGGAGAGAGGGTCACAGAGTTCTACACCTCCCACTTGGGCCTGAGCCAGGGCCCGCCCCCTCCATTTCCCCGCCTCTCTCCTTCTCGCTACCGCTCCTCTGCTTTTCCTCCCTTTCCCAGTGTTCCTCCTCCCCTCTACTCTACTCTTCTCCACCTCTCCCTTCCTCTGTCTCTTCTGTCCTCTCTTTCTCCTTCTGTCTTCCACCCCACTATGTTTCCTGTACAGCTCCTCCCTCCCCAGAGCTTCTCAGTCAACCACCCTGCTCCCTCCCTCACCCTCTCTGCCCCGGTGGAAACTTTACACACAGCAAAGAGAGTCTCCTACTCCCGTTCCCCTGCGTGTGTGTTTTGTCTGTGTATGTGTGTTTGAGTGGGTGTGTTTATACACAGGGTCTGCCACATTCCTTCAGAACAAACAAAATGGATGAAATCTTTTCAAATTAATTTCAGCTCAAATAATGGTTTGAGGCCATTAAACAACATATAATTTATTACTAATGTGTTACTCTTTCTGTTATTCAATGGCAGTGGTGGAGGAGGGCAGTAGGGGACGAGGGCAGTAGGGGACGAGGGCAGTAGGGGACGAGGGCAGTAGGGGACGAGGGCAGTAGGGGACGAGGGCAGTAGCGGACGAGGGCAGTAGCGGACGAGGGCAGTAGCGGACGAGGGCAGTAGCGGACGAGGGCAGTAGCGGACGAGGGCAGTAGCGGACGAGGGGACTACGTTTAGTATTTAATAATGAAATGCTTTTCAGAAAGAAAATCTTTTTTTCCCGTGTCTTTTTTTCTAGAAAAAGAGGACATTACATAATTCTCCAAACACTTCCTCTCGAAGCAGAGCCGCCCGGCTTTTTATCAGAGAAACACACACAGTCCAACTGAAACACACAGACATTCAGAAACCACACTGTCTCTCTCTCTCTCCTTTTCACTCTACCTAACACACAGTACACTAGACTCTCTCTCTCGCTCTCTAACACACACACACAGACACACACTTGACATATCTGAGCAGACAGGCAGCCTCTGCATCACAGTCACCATGACAACGTCGTGAGACAATCCGCAAAAGCAGCCAGTCCCCCGGTCACACACCCCGGAGGGAGAGATGAAGAGAGGAGAGAGAGATGGAGAGAGGAGAGAGAGATGGAGAGAGAGATGGAGAGAGGAGAGAGGAGAGAGAGATGGAGAGAGGAGAGAGAGATGGAGAGAGAGATGGAGAGAGGAGAGAGGAGAGAGAGAGACCGAGCGTGTGAGAGACGGAGAGAGAGAGAGAGACGGAGCGTGTGAGAGATGGAGAGGAGATTGAGATGAGGATAAAGAGGTTGGGAGGGAGAAGAGGGGGGTAGAGGAGGAGAGAAGCGAGGGAGCGTGACTTGTACATGCTACACATGACAATAGAATAGCCACGTAACAGCAGCCTGCTCTGAAGCACAGCAGCAACACATCTCTAGTAGAACAGAACAGTATACAAGACGTGCAGGGTTGTGGGTTGGAGTCCCGCTGGGGCCACCCATATGGAAATACATGCCCCCACTACGGTAGGATACGGGTCTGTTGAAGGGCATATTGTTAGAACACTACATTATGGGCCTGGTACCATTTTGGATGAGCCCCTAGACCAGCAGTTCCCAAACTGGGGGTCGCGACCCCATGTGGGGGTCGCCTGATATGAAAATGGGGTTCGTGGGACAATTTCACAAATCCTGAAGAAGAAAAATTATAATATCTTTGTAATGTGGTTAACCTTTGAATCTAAAATGGAAAGTATTGAAATGTAAAAGACACAATTCAACCTGAGACGAAAGGAAAAGCCTGCACTAGAACGGTGAATGGGAATCAAAGGCAACACACCCTGCCGTCTCCCTCAGAGCATTACAACTCGTGGTACCGTTCGCCCGCTCATATCGGCGTGAACACGGATTCAGCAGTGCTCTCGTCTGCATTAGTGCCGCGTTCAAGACAACTGGGAACTCGGGAAATGTCAGACTCCCCGACATCAGTACGTTCAACACAAATGGGAACTCTGGGGAAAAGACAAGCTCCAAATGTGTTGTTGAATGGTCATCAACTGGGGATTCCAACTCAGGAACTCGGGCGTCTTTCTAGCTCTGACTTTCTGACCTGAAGATCACTGACGTCATGATGAGACCTCTGATGTTTTCCAGAGTTCACAGTTGAAAGCACCATAAAACCAGATCTGGATCCTGGTTGGATGTGACAGCAGAGATGAGGTGTGCTCTGTCGACCACGCCCCCTGACTTGGAGAAGCTCCGACGCGACATGCACCAAGCCACACCCAATGTCATTAGTGGTGGTGAGATAAGAGAAATGATGTCACGGGAGTTCCTTCTCCTGACGCCTTTTGTGGGCGCTGAACACCTCAAAACCCTGACAGCAATAAGATGATAGAGCCACCGATGTTTCCACTGTGTGGGTCTCCCTTTCCCCCTTCAATCTGCATGGCTGTGAACACCTCTCATTCACTCTCCTTCTCTCCCTCCGCCCCGCCTCTCCCTCCGCCCCGCCTCTCGCCCCGCCTCTCCCTCCGCCCCACCTCTCGTGGCAGAGAAAGCTGGGTTCATATTTCATGTCTCTCTGTCAGATGCAGGTGTTTATAAAGCTCAACACAAGCGGTTTGGCTAAACATAACAACAGTTTAGGAAGGAGGCCATGTTTTTTGGGAGTCCAATTCTGGGTTTTGGGAGGGAGGGTTGATTAAAAAGGGTCATTTTCCCACACTGAATTCTCATCAATGGCCATTAAAAGAGCAATTGTCCATAACTAGGCTCCAAATGATTTCATACATCGTGACAAAAATGACATTATGAGAATGGTCACATTGTGTTATCAGCCTATACCAATATAGAGTTAATGGCCAACATCAGCCTATACCAAAATAGAGTTAATGGCCAACATCAGCCTATACCAATATAGAGTTAATGGCCAACATCAGCCTATACCAATATAGAGTTAAATATCAGCCTATACCAATATAGAGTTAATGACCAACATCAGCCTATACCAATATAGAGTTAATGGCCAACATCAGCCTATACCAATATAGAGGTAATGGCCAACATCAGCCTACACCAATATAGAGTTAATGGCCAACATCATCCTATACCAATATAGAGTTAATGACCAACATCAGCCTATACCAATATAGAGTTAATGGCCAACATCAGCCTATACCAATATAGAGGTAATGGCCAACATCAGCCTACACCAATATAGAGTTAATGGCCAACATCATCCTATACCAATATAGAGTTAATGGCCAACATCATCCTATACCAATATAGAGTTAAATATCAGCCTATACCAATATAGAGTTAATGGCCAACATCATCCTATACCAATTTAGAGTCAATGGCCAACATCATCCTATATACCAATATAGAGTTAATGGCCAACATCATCCTATACCAATATAGAGTTAAATATCAGCCTATACCAATATAGAGTTAATGGCCAACATCATCCTATACCAATTTAGAGTTAAATATCAGCCTATACCAATATAGAGTTAATGGCCAACATCATCCTATACCAATTTAGAGTCAATGTCCAACATCAGCCTATACCAATATAGAGTTAATGGCCAACATCAGCCTATACCAATATAGAGTTAATGGCCAACATCATCCTATACCAATATAGAGTTAAATATCATCCTATACCAATTTAGAGTCAATGGCCAACATCAGCCTATACCAATATAGAGTTAATGGCCAACATCAGCCTATACCAATATAGAGTTAATGACCAACATCAGCCTATACCAATATAGAGTTAATGATCAACATCAGCCTATACCAATATAGAGTTAATGGCCAACATCAGCCTATACCAATATAGAGTTAAAGGCCAACATCAGCCTATACCAATATAGAGTTAAAGGCCAACATCATCCTATACCAATATAGAGTTAAATATCAGCCTATACCAATATAGAGTTAATGGCCAACATCATCCTATACCAATTTAGAGTCAATGGCCAACATCATCCTATACCAATATAGAGTTAAATATCAGCCTATACCAATAGAGTTAATGGCCAACATCAGCCTATACCAATATAGAGTTAATGACCAACATCAGCCTATACCAATATAGAGTTAATGGCCAACATCAGCCTATACCAATATAGAGTTAATGACCAACATCAGCCTATACCAATATAGAGTTAATGGCCAACATCATCCTATACCAATATAGAGTTAAATATCAGCCTATACCAATATAGAGTTAATGGCCAACATCAGCCTATACCAATATAGAGGTAATGGCCAACATTAGCCTATACCAATAGAGTTAATGGCCAACATCAGCCTATACCAACATAGAGTTAAATATCAGCCTATACCAATATAAAGTTAATGGACAACATCAGCCTATATCAACATAGAGTTAATGGCCAACATCAGCCTATACCAATATAGAGTTAATGGCCAACATCAGCCTATACCAATATAGAGTTAATGACCAACATCATCCTATACCAATATAGAGTTAAATATCAGCCTATACCAATATAGAGTTAATGGCCAACATCAGCCTATACCAATATAGAGGTAATGGCCAACATCAGCCTATACCAATAGAGTTAATGGACAACATCAGCCTATACCAACATAGAGTTAAATATCAGCCTATACCAATAGAGTTAATGGCCAACATCAGCCTATACCAATATAGAGTTAATGACCAACATCAGCCTATACCAATATAGAGTTAATGACCAACATCAGCCTATACCAATATAGAGTTAATGGCCAACATCAGCCTATACCAATATAGAGTTAATGACCAACATCAGCCTATACCAATATAGAGTTAATGGCCAACATCAGCCTATACCAATATAGAGTTAATGGCCAACATCAGCCTATACCAATATAGAGTTAATGGCCAACATTAGCCTATACCAATAGAGTTAATGGACAACATCAGCCTATACCAACATAGAGTTAAATATCAGCCTATACCAATATAAAGTTAATGGACAACATCAGCCTATATCAACATAGAGTTAATGGCCAACATCAGCCTATACCAATATAGAGTTAATGGCCAACATCAGCCTATACCAATATAAAGTTAATGACCAACATCAGCCTATATCAATATAGAGTTAATGGCCAACAGAGAGAGGGCAGAGAGAGGGCAGAGGAGGGAGAGAGAGGGACAGTGAGACGGGGAGAGAGCGAGACGGGGAGACGGGGAGAGATCGAGACAGTGAGACGGGGAGAGATCGAGACAGAAAAAGAGGGGGTTCTCCCCAAAGCAAACAACCGTTTAACTGGATTGACAGAGGGGGTTGAGAAGTCAGACCTGTTCTCTTCCTTGTTTGTGATTGTTATCAGGGCTATTTTAGGAAGCTACCAGGAAGTTATTAACACACAGACTACAGCCTGACTGGGCTGCTCACTGAGAGGAGAGAGAGGATGATGGAGAGATGAGAATAGGGAGGATGAGAGAGACAGAGAGAGAAAAGCGAGGGAGGTGAAAGACTAGAGAGGAGGGAAAGACGGAGAGAATTATGGAAATATAGAAATATGAATTGTAATGATAAAGAGCAATCCTCCTACTCAGAACCACAACAATTACACACGCTTACATCAAAAAGAGACACTTTCAAACAGGACTCTCTCTCTCTCTCTCTCTGCGGTACTGTAGCACAAGTACTCAGCCTAGTGCTCTAATGGCTATTGATGCAGCCCAGGGCACCACACATACACTAACAAACACGCACACACACACGTGCTCTCACGTAGACACCCCCACTTGCACGCAGACACACTCCCAGGGAACGTTGATAAATAATGTCACGGAGGGGTTCGATAAGAAGGTGTTTCTCCAGCAGGAATAACATCACACAGAGAGAGAACATAGAGGACACACACAGTCAGTGTTTTGGTGTGGTGTGTGTTGATTCGGTGTGTGTGTTCATGTAGTGTGTGTGTATACAGGTAGCTAGGTAAACCTGAGCCTGCAGAGTAATTCCTACTTAGATGAGGATTTGGCCTCTCGGTTGTCGTGGGCGCGAAGAGCCGAGAGAGCTTTAGTGGACTAAGCCAGCTAGGATGAACAAGAGATCACCTCTGGGGGTGGGGGAGAGGACAGGAGAGGAGAGAGGGGAGAGAGAGGAGAGATAGAGGGAGAGAGAGAGGGGGGAGAGGAGAGGGAAGAGAGGAATCCTGTCATTTGGATTGTGTTTAGCAGCACGTGTCCCTCAGATCCAAGCTGATGTCCACTGTGTCCCATCTGCCTGTGTGTGTGTGTGTGTGTGTGTGTGTGTGTAAACCTGAACTCAACACCATATCTCTGGGGGTTTTAGTGGTGGTAGTTTTGGCATAATGAACCAAACACAAAGGCCAGTTAATGTCACTCAGTATGATGGTTCTGCTGGGAGTGTGTCAGATGAACTGGAGTGGGGAAAGGTTCTGCTGGGATCAGATGGACTGGAGTGGGGAGAGGTTCTGCTGGGATCAGATGGACTGGAGTGGGGAGAGGTTCTGCTGGGAGTGTGTCAGATGGACTGGAGTGGGGAGAGGTTCTGTTGGGAGTGTGTCAGATGGACTGGAGTGGGGAGAGGTTCTGCTGGGAGTGTGTCAGATGGACTGGAGTGGGGAGAGGTTCTGCTGGGAGTGTGACAGATGAACTGGAGTGGGGAGAGGTTGGAACCACCAAGACTCTTCCTAGAGCTGTCCTCTCGGCCAAACTGAGCCGGGCGGGAGGTTGTTCTGGGTGGTGACCAAAACCACAATGGTCATTCTGATAGAGCTCCAGAGTTCCTCTGTGGAGATGGGAGAACCTTCCAGAAGGACAACCATCTCTGCGCCAATCAGGCCTTTATGGTCGAGTGTCGAGGCGGAAGCCACTCCTCAGTACATGACACACGACAGCCCGCTTGGAGTTTGCCAAAAGGCACCTAAACGACTCTGACCATGAGAAACACGGTTCTCTGGTCTAATGAAACCAAGATTAAAGTATTTGGCCTGAATGCCAAGTGCCACGTCTGGAGGAGACCTGTCACCATCCCTACGGTGAAGCATGGTGGTGGCAGCATCATGCTGTGGGGGTGGATTTCAGTGGCAGGGACTGGGAGACTAGTCAGGATCGGGGGAAAGATGAACAGATCAAAGTACAGAGAGATCCTTGATGAAAACCTGCTCCAGAGCTCTCCGACGAGGGTTCACCTTCCAAGAGGACAACAACCCTAAGCACACAGCCAAGACAATGCAAAAGTAGCTTCGGGACAAGTCTCTGAATGTCCTTGAGTGGCCCAGCCAAAGCCCGGACTTGAACCCGATCAAACATCTCTGGAGAGACCTGAAAAAAGCTGTAAAGCAACACTCCCCATCCAACCTGACAGAGCTTGAGAGGATCTGCAGAGCAAAATAGGAAAAACTCCCCAAATACAGGTGTGCCAAGCTTGTAGAGTCACACCCAAGAAGACTCAAGGCTGTAATGACTGACAAAAGGTGCTTCAACAAAGTACTGAGTAAAGGGTCTGAACACTTATGTAAGCGTGACGTTTCCATTATTTTTTATAAAATGGCAAAAATGTCTAAAAACCTGTTTTTGCTTTGTCATTATGGGGGTATAGTGATGTCATTATGGGGGTATAGTGATGTCATTATGGGGGTATAGTGATGTCATTATGGGGTATTGTGATGTCATTATGGGGTATTGTGATGTCATTATGGAGGTATTGTGATGTCATTATGGAGGTATTGTGTGTAGATTGAGGGCATTTTTATTTTATTGAATCCATTTTAGAATAAGGCTGGAATGTATTCTAGAATAAGGCTGGAATGTATTCTAGAATAAGGCTGGAATGTATTCTAGAATAAGGCTGTAATGTATTCTAGAATAAGGCTGTAATGTATTCTAGAATAAGGCTGGAATGTATTCTAGAATAAGGCTGGAATGTATTCTAGAATAAGGCTGTAATGTATTCTAGAATAAGGCTGTAATGTAACAAAATGTGGAAAAGTAAAAGGGGTCTGAATACTTAGTGAATGCGCTGTACACACACAGTAGTATAACCTAGTGGACTGGTAACTGAGTCATTCATAATTAACCTGTGTGTGTCAGGAGCAGGAACGGTTGGCCAGCATCAATAATGTAAAGTGGGGCTGCATCTCAGACACAAAACACACAGCTAGCTGATAGCTAACTGGCTAATCACACTGACACACAAGACTCAACAATGTGGGGTGTCTACATTTGTCCTGTTAGACACTTGTACAAGTCTGGAAGGGAAAAGTCTTTCTTCCTATCCCAACTCCCCCTGAGATACCCGCAGCCAGTGGGCCCCCCTGAGATACCCGCAGCCAGTGGGCTCCCCTGAGATACCCGCAGCCAGTGGGCTCCCCTGAGATACCCGCAGCCAGTGGGCCCCCCTGAGATACCCGCAGCCAGTGGGCACCCCTGAGATACCCGCAGCCAGCGGGCCCCCCTGAGATACCCGCAGCCAGCGGGCCCCCCTGAGATACCCGCAGCCAGCGGGCTCCCCTGAGACACCCGCAGCCAGTGGGCTCCCCTGAGACACCCGCAGCCAGTGGGCTCCCCTGAGACACCCGCAGCCAGTGGGCTCCCCTGAGACACCCGCAGCCAGTGGGCTCCCCTGAGATACCCGCAGCCAGTGGGCCCCCCTGAGACACCCGCAGCCAGTGGGCTCCCCTGAGACACCCGCAGCCAGTGGGCTCCTGGCCAGGGTTAAGTGCCTTGGTCAAGGGCACAGCAGCTGATTTTTTACGTTGTCGGCTCTGGGATTGCAACCAGCAACCTTTTGGTGACTGGGGCCAATGCTGTAACCTCAAGGATCCTTGCCACCCCTATGTCTAGGTCAGGCATGGGAAATGTAGGCCGATGTGCACGTGTCTTTTTCTCTCTGTGTACGTGTGTGTGCGTGTGTGTGCGTGAACATGGAATGATCCTTGTATGCCAGTGAGTGACGTCACGTGTGTGCAGCTTTTCTCCTGTGATGTTGCTACGGTTCAACAGTCACCAACAACACAAACAGTGTCTTCAGGTGCTTAAAGAACATTCAAACACGCAGTGTGTTTTCACGCTTGTTACATTCAACACACACAGTCTCACACAACCAGGGGACTAATGGGTCATCAAAGCCATACTGTAGAACAAGAAAGCATCCACTCAATCTCCTCCAACACACATCCACTCAATCTCCTCCTCTCCTTGTGTTCTAATAGTCAGGCCCAGGATGTATCTAGTCTAGCAAGTAGACGGGTAAGTCTTCAATACACATTCTTCTCTGCTGGGACTTTGGCCATTGTTGGCACTACTATCCACAGAGGTATTTTAGAGAAGAACATAACATTACTCGCACACACTGGGACACGCACACTTCTCTGTGTACACAGTGTGAGGTTGTGGAGAGAGGCCTAGTACAGGGTGCAGGACAGTCTGATGAACATGTGAACATGCCTGGGAGGAGGGGAATGTGGTCACATAGCCTGGCCAAATTAAAAACATCCAGAGAGGAGAGAGAGAAGGAAAGGGGGGTATGAAACAGAGAGAGGTAGAGAGGAGGAGGAAAGAGACACGGAGAGAGGAATGGGGGAGAGGGAGAAGGAGAGAATATGAAACAGAGAGAGACACAGAAAGGATGAGAGGAGAGCCAGAGAGAGGGATCCCAGAGACAGAGAAAACAGCAGAATATGAAGAGAGAGAGGACACAACAGCTATGAGCCCTGTTGTGACTGAGGGATAGTTTGGCGGGTTGTACACTGCGTGTGTGATGTCGGCGTCCGCGGGCCTCCTCAGTGTGTGTGTGTGCCAGCTCCATGCCAGCTCACTGGGTTAAATATAGCTACTGGGCAGCGGTCCCAGACTGTATTAACAATACCACACCACCGCTTTAGCTAATACTGACACCGGATAGCAGGGGAGGAGGAGGAGGATAGGAGGGGGAGGGAGGGGAGGAGGAGAGCTAGGGTCATTGGAGGAGTAAAAAGTTAGGAAGAGAGTAGAAGAAGGGAGAGGATAGGAAGAGAGGAGAATGGTAGAGAGGTACAGTCAGAGAGGAAAGGAGAAGACCATGAGGGGAAGAGGAAGGGAGGAGAGCACAGGGAGGGAGAGCAGAGGAACACCTCAGTGGGACAGAAAATTCATGAAACTCAGCCGCCCACACTCCATCCATTCTGCCAGGAGTGTGTGTGTGTGTCATTCCATACTAGAGTGCATGCCAAGGGAAGGAGTCGTGGGCCAGATACTAACTCTGGCCTGAGCTTGCATGTCTGTGTCCAGCGAAACACTACACACACAGTTATGTAAACCTTAATGTTTATATACTGTGTAGACTGGTAATAAAAGGGTTTATAACCCCTTCTTGAGTATTAATAGACTAGTTATAAACTGTGGGTTACACTACTAACCCTCAGTACAAAATAAGAATTTGTTATTAACTGACTTGCCTAGTTAAATAAAGGTTAAAAATACATATAACACAAGGCTCTCCAGTCAGCTTCAACACACCGCTGTGGAACGAGTGATGGAACCTCCTAGAGATAATAACTAAGAGAATACAATGGTAGAGTGATAGCACTTCACCTCTGGCGGAGGAATGAGGGACAGAGAGACCGACAGACAGAGAGACCGGTGTGTAGAGAGAATCTGCTCTCCGGTATGAGCTGATGTAATGTACATGTTAATTATTACTGGTGTCAGTCGCTGTATAAAATGTCCTACTCTACACAACGACTCATAATAATATACAATGCCTAGATATCACTAATTACTAGACAACTTGAAAAGGCAAATAGCCTTCCGAGGACATGATCCCAGACATAGTAGGCTGTTCATATGCCTTCTTGCACTGAGACAGTCTACTCTCATCTCCAAAGAGATAGACTCGGGGCTCAACGGCTGTGAGAAGAGACTACCACAGAAGAGACTTTCCTAAGCCTGTAATAGTGGTGGCTGATGGGAAAAGGCAGCAAGAAATCCAAAGGGTTCCCTCTCACTCTAATAGCTCCCTAATGTTTACCATAATTACAGGGGCTGTCGTGGCTCGCCACGGGTGTGTCTGGGACCTTATGGGGGCAAGAGCGAGAGAACCTGGTCTCCATCTCAAATGGCACCTCATTCCCTATTTAGTGCACTACTTTTGACCAGAGCCACAAAGAATAGGCTGCCATTTGGGACGCATATAGTTCTGCGGGGCTCTACAGAGCGACCATTTCCCCTCACACTTCTATACTATTCTACTGTATCTTAGTCCGTTCCGCTCTGACGTCGCTCGCCCATATGTATATAGTCTTAATTCACTCCTACTTAGATGTGTGTATATGTTGTGTCATTTGTTAGATTATTACTTGTTAGGTATTACTGCACTGTAGGAGCTAGAAGTACAAGCATTTCACTACACCCGCAAATTACATCGGCTAATGTATGTGACCAATAAAATTCGAGTTTGACTTGGTGAATGTATAGTTTTGTAAGCTACTGACTGAGCCTTGGTTTGCTTTGCAGCATATGGAGTGACTACATACAGCCATCTAGCTGCCGCCTGGTAGTTGGCTTTTTCCTGGGCTCAGGCAGGGAAAGGGAGATAGAAGAGAGTCAAAATGAAAATGATGCTACTGTTTCCTTAAGACCAGCTAATGGGCGGTTCGGTTAAATGTCCACACGAAGCGGTAGGTCGTTTTTCTATGGCAATCACCGCTGCCTCTCCTCGATATACGACTCTTTAAAACGGCAAGACGGGGGGGGGTGTAGCGTTATCTCCTTGTTTGCTACCTAGTATTGTTGCCTGCAGAAATGAGAGCGCCAACGAGATACTACTTAGCATTTCAAAGGCATATTGGCCACCGCTACAACAAAAGGGGCTCTGTCGGCGCATTCCGACTCGCTGTTGTAGAGGAGTGCATGAACAAGGAGAGAGATGATTGTTTCTTGGTTTCTCCTTTTCACAGAAGCTTCTGGTTTTAAAGTCGTGATCTCAAAGACCGTTTCACAAAGCAAAAATCAACACTCGTGCTAAAAGAGGGCACCTCCCTCGGCTGGTGCTCGCACATGCGCAGATCAAATACACTGCTGGGTCGTCAATTATTATATTAAGGTGTTTACATGTCCTAAAACTCCGAAAGATTAAAAAAAAAGATATGGGTGTTTAATCGGCGTGTGGTGACTTCGATTTGGACCTTACACCGATTATAATAAAACGATTATTGCATAATCAGTTTAATATCGAATTTTTAGTGTGCAAGTAAACGTACAATGTTTCACGATACAGTCGGAATACATAATAACGCATGGGCCATTGCCTGTTAATCTAGTTCTATCAAAAGCAAAAGTTGTCTATCCACATAAGTGTAGTATTAGAATAGTATATTATTACCCCCCCCCCCCCTAAACTAAAGTTCAGACAGTAGCCTATAGGTTTATTACGTCCCTGTCGGATAGCTTCTTTATTATTATCAAGATGTCTAGTTCTAGTAGATGATTATTCTAGGTCTGTTCCCCCCTCTCACACACCTAGACGAGACTGTCAAGTAGAAATATAGACTACTATAGTACTCTCAACCGTTATGAGATTCATATTTGAAGTATAGCTGGAGATGTGCTTTACTGTTAACAACTGAAGAAATGCTGGCAACACTGTGGTCAACCGTGGGCGAGAATGGCTGCTGAGCAGGGAAACAATGTTGCAACAAAATTTCCGCAGAGAAAATGTAACAGTTAAACTACCAAAAACAAAGAACTCGTGTGGAAACTTGGTCGACAGTTCAAAAAGTAATCCTCCTATCAAGTAGTCCCCTCGAACATGTGTTCAACCAAGTAGCTGCGGACACTTTCCCCAAACAGGTAGCTTCCAATGCTGACGTTAGCTCGGGCTAAAAGCAAAGCAACATTGCCCTCAAAAGGGCTACCCCAGTCAGCAAGGCATGTTTATGAAAATACAACAAGGCGCAAAGTTAGTTGTTGGTTGCACAGGGTGGGAGGAAGTTAGTGGATTGCGTACTTTTGTAAACACAAGCGCTTGTTGGCAAACTGTTTGGAAACAACCGTAGAGTGAGTTCAAAGCAATTCACTGAGCGAAGTCAGAAGAATGTTCTCACCAACTTTTCCAGCGGGGGCGAAGGAGTTGTAGCCCAACTTTGCGGGGGTAGTGTGTGTACTATGTAGACTGATGACTGTCTCTTTAACTTACCGCTATAAGTGTGTTGTTCCTCTGCTCGGTCGAGGACGCCGATTCGGAGTCTTGCTGTTTACTTTGATGCTTGCTGTTGGCAGATTTCTTCGCCCTCTGCTCCAAGCTCCGCTGGTAGAGATTCACCGTCTCCCTCCGTTCAATCTCGAGCTGCTCGGCGTGGGCTTGCTGGTAACGGTTCTCACAGTTGACATGGTGCCGCCGGCACCCCTCTATCCTCTGCCGTAGCCTCTCCACCACCGTGCTGTGTTTGGGAATGCCCACGTTGTTGGGGTTTCCACCCGGATTCATGCCACTCGCCATGGCATTGTTGTTGATGCAAATGTTACTGCCGTTCGCGGCAGCGGGGGTTGCAAAGTCCCCCATCATTCACCCGAAATGCTCGTATTTTGGACTAAGTTGTTCTTCCCCTCAAGCCTCAAAGTAGTCTCTTCGTCTTCTAGGCGAAATGTTACTGGGAAACGGGAGAAGATAGTTGGGCTAAATGACGAACAAGACGGACCGGGTGATTCAAATGACCGTAAGGACAGTAAACAAACGGTGGTCGGTGTTGATTCTTGTTCCCTCCTTCGGGACAGGACGCGGTGGCTCCACCATTCAACACCGTTTTCAAATATCACCTTGGCCCCGTTCATGAAAAACACCGATGACAATGTCCCATAGCCCAGCACGAAGGCTTCAACAACGAGCTAGTTGGTCCGTAAATCAACACAACAACCGCGGCCAGACTATTAGCAAAGGTAATAACTCCATAGGAAACAACCGGATGTTCAGCTACAGGCGAACATCTCTACCTCCGATTCCCACTCCGACACAGAACAGACCGACGCTGCCTCGAGCTCGCCGTTGTTTTATTATGTTGTCCTTTGTGGAAAAAGTTTTGCTGTTTGAACCGAAGGGACTCCGGAGTTGCTCCGTGAACTTGCTGCATTTCATTGGTTTGGTCGGTAAAAAAAAAAAATAATAATCCCTAAGCTGAACGTGAAGAAGAGTTGTCGTGATGGGGGGGAACCGGGTCCCGTGAACTGGTGCACAGCGAAATCGTGAAGACGCCGCGGTGGCCGTGATCTCTCGGCTGGTCGCTAGTAGCTGTTCGCTGCCACCATCACAATAATCAAGAGCTGTCCTCCTCCATGCCAGCGGAGTGATATCAGGACAAGAGTTTAGTAGAAACCAGCTAGAGGCTGTGAGTAGCCCAACGGCACAGAGGGAAACCCGGAGTGGAGTCTGCATGTTACAGCCACTCCGGATCACTAACCAATACACAGTAGAATGAAAGCTGAATACGTTTAGGCCTAGTGGCCGGTCACTGTCCTTACCATCAGGCAATGCAACATCAAAGCAATGTTGTAGCTCACAAGTATATAACGGCGATTCAAATACAAAATCGAATCAAGGTGAATTGGTCGCATACACGTGTTTAGCGGATGTTATTGTGTAGTAGCGAAATGCTTATGTTTCTAGCTCCCGATAGTGCAATAATATCTAACAATATAAAACAATACACGCAAATCTAAAAAGTAAAATAATGCAATTGAGAAATAGTAGGACGAGCAATGTCTCAGTCCGGAATATAAATATATATATACATATGATAGAACATAGTAATGGACAGTATATGGATAGAATATGTAGCATATCTGTAGAATATATAGTATATCTGTAGAATATGTAGTATATGTGTAGAATATGTAGGATAGAATATGTAGTATATTTGTATTTATTTCACCTTTATTTAACCAGGTAGGCAAGTTGAGAACAAGTTCTCATTTACAACTGCGACCTGGCCAAGATAAAGCAAAGCAGTGCGACACAAACAACAAAACAGAGTTACACATGGAGTAAACAAACATACAGTCAATAATACAGTAGAAAAAAACTAATCTATATACAAAGAGTGCAAATGAGGTAAGATAAGGAAGGTAAGGCAATAAATAGGCCATGGTGATGAAGTAATTACAATATAGCATTTAAACACTGGAATGGTAGATGTGCAGTAGATGAATGTGCAATGTAGAAAAACTGGGGTGCAAAGGAGCAAGATAAATAAATAAATACGATAGGGGATGAGGTAGTTGGTTGGGCTATTTACAGATGGGCTATATACAGGTGCAGGGGTCTGTGAGCTGCTCTGACAGCTGGTGCTTAAAGCTGGAGAGGGAGATAAGTGTCTCCAGTTTCAGAGATTTTTGTAGTTCGTTCCAGTCATTGGCAGCAGAGAACTGGAAGGAGAGTCGGCCAAAGGAGGAATTGGCTTTGGGTGTGACCAGTGAGATATACCTGCTAGAGCGCGTGCTACGGGTTGGTGCTGCTAAGGTGACCAGCGAGCTGAGATAAGGCGGGGCTTTACCGAGCAGGGACTTGTAGATGACCTGGAGCCATTGGGTATGGCGACGAGTGTGAAGCGAGGGCCAGCCAACGAGAGCGTACAGGTTGCAGTGGTGGGTAGTATATGGGGCTTTGGTAACAAAACGGATGGCACTGTGATAGACTGCATCCAATTTGTTAAGTAGAGTATTGGAGGCTATTTTGTAAATGACATCACCGAAGTCGAGGATCGGTAGGATGGTCAGTTTTACGAGGGTATGTTTGGCAGCATGAGTGAAGGATGCTGTAGAATATGTAGCATAGAATATATAGTATATCTGTAGAATATGTAGTATATCTGTAGAATATGTAGGATAGAATATGTAGTATATCTGTAGAATATGTAGCATAGAATATATAGTATATCTGTAGAATATGTAGTATATCTGTAGAATATGTAGCATAGAATATATAGTATATCTGTAGAATATGTAGTGTAACTGTAGAATAAGTAGTATATCTGTAGAATATGTAGGATAGAATATGTAGTATATCTATAGAATATGTAGTATATCTGTAGAATATGTAGTGTAACTGTAGAATATGTAGTATATCTGTAGAATATGTAGGATAGAATATGTAGTATATCTGTAGAATATGTAGGATAGAATATGTAGTATATCTGTAGAATATGTAGCATAGAATATATAGTATATCCTTAGAATATGTAGTGTAACTGTAGAATATGTAGTATATCTGTAGAATATGTAGGGTAGAATATGTAGTATATCTATAGAATATGTAGTATAGAATATGTAGTATATCTGTAGAATATGTAGTGTAACTGTAGAATATGTGGTATATCTGTAGAATATGTAGTATATCTGTAGAATATGTAGTATAGAATATGTAGTATATCTGTAGAAAATGTAGGATAGAATATATAGTATATCTGTAGAAATTGTAGGATAGAATAGTACATGTACAACAGTTAAATAGGATACACTTTGACTAGAATACAGTATATACATATGAAGTGGGTAAAACAGTATGTAAACATTATTAAAGTGACCAGTTTTCGACGACTATGTACATAGGGCTGCAGTCTTTAAGGTACAGGGTTGAGTACCTGGTGGTATGCCGGCTAGTGACAGTGACTAAAGTTTAGGGCAGGGTACTGGGCGAAGGCAGACTGAAAAACAGCTTCTATTTATCTGTCTGGCCTTGAGAAAGAAGCTGTTTTTCAGTCTCTCGGTCCCAGCTTTGATGCACCTGTACTGACTTCGCCTTCTAGATGGTAGCAGGGTGAACAGGCCATGGCTCGGGTGGTTGAGGTCCTTGATGATCTTCTTGGCCTTCCTGTGGCACTGGGTGCTGTAGATATCCTGGAGGGCAGGCAGTGTACCCCAGGTGATTACCTGGGCCGACCGCACCACCCTCTGGAGAGCCCTGCGGTTGCGGATGGTGCAGTTAACGTACCAGGCGGTGATACAGCCCGACAGGATGCTCTCAATGGTGCATCTGTAGAAGTTTGGGAGGGTCTTAGGGGCCAAGCCAAATGAGGCGCTGTTGCGCCTTCTTCACCACACTGTCTATGTGGATGGACCATTTCAGAATGTCTGTGATGAATACGCCAAGGAACTTGAAGCTTTTAATTTCTCCACTGTGGTCCCGTCGATGTGAATAGGGGCATGCTCCATCTGCTGTCTCATGAAGTCCACGACCAGCTCCTTCATTTTGATGACGTTGAGGGAGGGGTTATTTTCCTGGCACCACTCTGCCAGGGTCCTCACCTCCACCATGTAGGTTGGCTCGTTGTTGTTGGTAATCAGGCCTACTACTGCAAACTTGATGATTGAGTTGGAGACGTGCATGACCAAGCGGTCATGGTTGAACAGGGAGTAAAGGAGGGGGCTGAGCATGCACCCTTGTGGGACCCCTGTGTTGAGGATCAGCGTATTAGAGGTGTTGTTGCCTACCTTCACCACCTGGGGTGGCTTGTCAGGAAGTCCAGGACCCAGTTGAACAGGGCGGGGTTCAGACCCAGGGCCCTGAGCTTAGTGATGAGCTTGGAGGGTACTATGGTGATCCAATTCAGGTAGAGTTGCATTTCTGGTTGAAATGCTGGTGAGTGACCCCCGATCTAATGACCAAAAGTTATTTTCGCCAATAGGTAATAATGCAAAAAATGTTCTGAGCAAATAATGTGAGAAATAACACACACAAAACACAAATACTGCAAAGTTGCTTAGGAGCCAGGAACAGGGCGTCAATGTCAAACAGCGCCATCTTGAATTGAAGAATACACTACATGGCTACAAAAGTATGTGGACCCCCCTTCAAATTAGTGGATTCGGCTATTTCAGCCACACCTGTTGCTGACTGGTGTATAAAATCAAGCACACAGCCATGCAATCTCCATAGACAAACATTGGCAGTAGAATGGCCTTACTGAAGAGCTCAATGACTTTCAACAAGGCAACGTCAGCACAAGAACTGTTCGTCGGGAGCTTCATAAAATGGGTTTCAAAGGCTGAGCAGCCGCACACAAACCTACCTGCCCAAATGCATAGTGTCAACTGTAAAGTTTGGTGGAGGAGGAATATTGGCCAGGGGGTGTTTTTCATGGTTCGGGCTAGGCCCCTTAGTTCCAGTGAAGGGAAATCTTAACGCTACAACATACAATGACATTCTAGACGATTCTGTGCTTTAAACTTTGTGGCAACAGTTAGGGAAGGTCCTGTTTCAGCATGACAATACCCCCATGCGCTAAGCGAGGTCCATACAGAAATGGTTTGTCGAGATCGGTGTGGAAGAACTTGACTGATCTGCACAGAGCCCTGACCTCAACCCCATCGAACACCTTTGGGATGAATTGGAACGCCGACTGCGAGCCGGGCCTAATAGGCCAACATCAGTGCCCGACCTCACTGCAATGTTCCAACATCTAGTGGAAAGCCTTCCCAGAAGGGTGGAGGCTGTTATAGCAGCAACGAGAGGACCAACTCCCTATTAATGCCCATTCTTTTGTAATGAGAAGTTCAAAAGCAAGTTTTTGTTTTTACAGAATTGAACCATTTACCACAAGGGCTTCATTTATGGTTGCGTAGAACATTCTCATTCTCTCTCTCTCTCTCTCTCTCTCTCTCTCTCTCTCTCTCTCTCTCTCTCTCTCTCTCTCTCTCTCTCTCTCTCTCTCTCTCTCTGAGATCCAATAGGGTTGGAGCTGACTTGGTGGCTTATCTAACTCCCTGAAGGAACAACATACAGGAACAGAAAGAGAGAGGAAGGCAACGGACGTGAAGTGGACATAGGGCAGGTTAGAACACATCAGTTTCCTGACCCCACATCACAGAGGAGACCATCATCGTCCCAGCCGTTATGATGTTCCAATGCCATGGAACATTCTGACATCTCATTGTGATTGTGACATCACAATAACAATTAGTTCAGAGAGAAATTCATACACCTCTCCATTGTGATGTCACAATAACAGATTATTGGCAAAGTTACACAAAGCTAATAATAACAATAATAATTTATTCCATTTTATTCCAAAGTGCTTGAAAAAATGAAAAAAGACCGATTTATAATAGAGAAGGTCTGGACTATGAAAGTTGAATGTTTCAAGCCTACAACATATGGAACCAGATGGCTTGAGCAGAGGGAAGAGGTCAACAGGGGAGATGAGTAGGTCCTCCATTGGCAGGCAGCCCAGTTCAGTCTTCCTTGAAGGCCGTTGACTCTCTGGTCTTATAGAACGAGATGGAAGTTAGTTTTTGAGCTCTAACTCACTCAGGATAATGATGACAGCCTGCTCATAACTTCGTAGGAAACCTGAGCAGTGAAATCGTCACTACCTGCTCTCCATGCATTGTAGTTCATTGGGTCAGGAAGCTGTAGAAACAACAAAAAAATAGGCTGGTGTATTCAAATCAAAATACACTAGCTAGCTAACCGGGTAGCATTGCTAGCTAGCTATCCTTAGAAAGATTTACCATGAATTCACGGGCAGGAAACAAATAGATGCAATCCAGACTTAATCTATACACATTTGGCTATAAAAAAAAAAAACATAAAAATGATTCAATATTTGCTAAATGTACAGGAGCTCTCTGCCTAGGCGACCTCACGGCGCCATAGCAACCACAGAACTTATTAGACTTTTCAAGCCTTTTCAAGCCTGAAAGCTGCATCCACTGCAGATAGAGAGGGTCCGTTCATGGCTTGAGTGAAGGGAGCTAGATAGAGGAGGGTAGATGATGGTGTTGGAGTCTGCTGATGATCTTGTAGGAGGGCACGTCTGGGAACCAGCCTGAGTCTTACAGCTACTGGACTTCTCCTCTTCCACTCTGTGTAACACCCACTTGGGTGATGCCTCAGCAGCTCTGGGCGCCAGAAAAAACACCACACAAAGTTCAGAGTAGCAGCCAGTCGTCCTCACTACGAGTCCGCTGCTTCAGCACTGCTCTGTTCCTCTGTCTCCCATTCCTCTCACGCTTCAGGCGATCCCTCAAATTAGGTTCTCAAAAGATCAGGAATTGGCAGCCAGGTGAATAAAACAAGATGGTATTGTGTCCAGATTCATAACAAAAATATTTAAAAACCTAGATAGCCAAGCCAAAAAGTGTTAACCTGTCAGTCAATCTGCAAATTTGTGGCTTAAAAACATCAGATATATGCATTAAAAACCCAACGTTATCAAAAACAAAACACCTGCTTAAAAAACACAGTTAAAAACACCTAGAAATAACAACATGCACATTTATAGGAGTTCTTTGCTTAGGCTGCTACTAGGGCGCCATGGCAACTATAGAACTATGTCAGAATTCAACAATGATGTCATTGTTTTAGCACTATGCACAGACGGCATGGGGAATGGTTCAAAACTACGGCATGGGAAATGGTTCAAAACTACGGCATGGGGAATGGTGCAAAACTACGGCATGGGAAATGGTTCAAACTACGGCATGGGGAATGGTGCAAAACTACGGCATGGGGAATGGTTCAAAACTACGGCATGGGAAATGGTTCAAAACTACGGCATGGGGAATGGTTCAAAACTACGGCATGGGGAATGGTTCAAAACTACGGCATGGGGAATGGTGCAAAACTACGGCATGGGGAATGGTTCAAAACTACGGCATGGGGAATGGTTCAAAACTACGGCATGGGGAATGGTTCAAAACTACGGCATGGTGAATGGTTCAAAACTACGGCATGGGGAATGGTTCAAAACTACGACATGGGAAATGGTTCAACGCACCAACAAATCAGCACAACCTTTTTCAGTTTTTTCATATTGGCGGGGTATTGGAGGTAAAATTGGGAGCGTGTGTACTGTGCTAATGACGATGCAAAAAAGAGAAACGTAGAGCCATGTACAGTACGGTGAACTTAGCAACTGAGGCGTTGGAGGAAAGTGCATGGGGGCCACCATTTTGTGTACTAAATTCATCCATCGCAAAAACCTTTTGATCCACATCTGTTTTTTTTCTGGACAGATTATAATAACTAGCATAAGTAGTCTATCGCTCTCTCTCTCGCTCTCTCTGTCTCGCTCTCTCTCTCGCTCTCCCTCGCTCTCCCTCGCTCGCTCTCTCTTTCTCTCTCTCTCTCTCTCGCTCTCCCTCGCTCGCTCTCTCTTTCTCTCTCTCTCGCTCTCTCTACCTGCTTAGTCATGCTTGGTGGTAACATGACACAGTGACTAATCTATTTCTCATCAGGCATTACACTGCAGTCTAGTACAGGACAGTGTGTCAGCACCTCAGTAAAACAACACGTAAACGTAGCGATTCACCTGTGTGTGTGTGTGTGTGTGTGTGTTTTGCTGTAACTGGTGCTGCGGCCCAGTCCGACCAGCTTAGTGCCAGAGGAATGACTGGAATGTTGTTGTCCACACACACACCACCCCCACACGTGTCCATCTCTAACAACCGACACCGCTCCTAACTGCTCTCTCTCTGTCTCTGTCTCTCTGTCTCTCTCTCTGTCTCTGTCTCTCTGTCTCTCTCTCTCTCTGTCTCTCTCTCTTTGTCTCTCTTTCTCTCTCTCTCTCTCTCTCTCTCTCTCTCTCTCTCTCTCTCTCTCCACCCCTCATCACCTCTTTATCTCTGCATAGAACTAGTGACCTGCAGCAGTATTATCTAGAATGTACAGGAGTTCCTTTACATTTGTAAAGGAACTCACCTCTTTTTTCACGCTCAACAGTTTCCTGTGTGTATCAAGAATGGTCCACCACCCAAAGGACATCCAGCCAACTGTGGGAAGCATTGGAGTCAACATGGGTCAGCCTCCCTGTGGGACGCTTTCAACACCTTGTAGAGCATCCCCCTGAGAGCAAGTTGTTAGTAATGTTTTTTACACTCAGTTTATATCGATCCGCAGCGTTTTTAAGACTGTCTAGTCAGACGGGTTGCGAAGACATTTGAGAGGTTAGCTAACTAGCTAGCTAGCTATTGTTTTTATTTGAACAAGATCAGAAGAATTGGCTTGGAGATGGCTTGGTGAAATTGAGTGGATCTCCCGAGAGGTTACTCCAAGGTGATAGCAGTGAGCCTTTGGCGCCCTAGCGGTGTCTAGCTGGCGTCACCCAGGTGGGTTCTGGAGGAGTAGTTTACCACTGAGCCTACAGAGAGGCTGGGGCTGGCAAGGGGGTGCCCTGATCAACGGCTCCGGACCTGTCTTCCTGATGTGTGTGTGTGTTCCTCCATCTGCTAACGAGCCGTGGACTGTGAGGCGGAGGAGTAATGGTGGAGTGGAGACAGGAATCCGGGCTGGTGGAGTTGGATGTCGTCTGGACATGTCCACCTCCGTGGTAGATCATTGTCCAGCCCCACATGAACGATCATCAATAATTGAATTCTTGTTTTTGTTGTTGTTTTTAAAGCGTCTTTGAGATTCTTCATGTAATGAAAAGCGCTATATCAAATAAATATATTATTATTATTTAGCTTTGAGTTAAGCAGTTATTGTGATGTCACAATGGAGAGGTGTTACAAGGCTTGCCAATATCACAGGTTATTCGTTTTCTTGGTAACCCAGCACTGGGTAAATATTGGACAGAACACACGCTGGGTTATTTTGACCCAGCCAGTTGGGCTGTGTGAATAACCCAACATGTTGGGTTGTTGGGATTACCCAACCCTACCATGCTCTTTTTAAAGGAAACAAACCCAACTAAGTGTCCAAATGCCTGTAACCCAGCGTTTGTTAGACTGTGTGATGTCACAATGGCTAGAGTGATCAATGACCTGCTGAGAACTACTGTATGGGTCATTATCATTCAGATGTCACAATAAGGTGATGTTCCATTTGCCTGGGGGAGGCCCCCAACTCCGCTAAAACCATTGACAACTGCGTTTTCAAGGGATTATTAAGTACATGGTGTAACTATTTGGTTGTATTATCAAGGCAAGGTAAAGTGTTACCAGTTTGTCTAACACTATATATATTATAGTGGTGTATTTCTGTCATGTCAGGTATATCTACAGGTTGTAACTCATAGTTTGGCTCTAGGACCACAAATGACTGGGGGGTTATTCCAAATGGAACGCTATTTCCTACATAGGGCCCAGGTCAAAAGTAGTGCACTATATAGGGAATAGGGACGCAACTTGGGAGTGTTTCTCACAGCTGTGTCTGACTCATGTATGTAACAAACAGTCCTTTATCAGTGACAGCAAGAGTTTTGAACATACGCACACACACATATACACACACACACACATGCACACACACACACACACACACATATACACACACACACACATACACACACACACATATACACACACATATACACACACACACACACACACATATACACACACACACATATACACACACACAAAGGAGAGCTAACAACGCCCCTCAAGTCGTTGTTCTGGTTTGTCTGCTCAGGACTTCAAGTGCAGTTGTTGAATAATCTACACTACTGGTAAGCAGAGAGAGAGAGAGAGAGAGGGAAAGCGAGAGAGAGGGAGAGAGAGAGAGAGAGAGAGAGAGAGGGATAGAGAGGAGAGGGATAGAGAGAGAGAGGGATAGAGAGGGATAGAGAGGGATAGATAGAGAGAGAGAGAGAGAGAGAGAGAGAGAGAGAGAGAGAGAGAGAGAGAGAGAGAGAGAGAGAGAGAGAGAGAGAGACATAAAGAAAAATAGAAAAATACATCACACAGACATACTGGGTAAAAGTGAAAGCAGAACTTATGTTGTTCTATGCTGCAAACCACGTAGTTCACCGGTTGGTCACCCCTGTAGCATGTCAGTCCCACATAAAGTGTTCTGGACATTCTGGATGTTTCATCCCTGTAGCATGTCAGTCCCACATAAAGTGTTAAAGGATATTTTCACACCTACTGAACGTGACCCGGTGTACTGGTGTATGATTGGTGGGTAGGAAGTATCCAGTTGTAAATTCAACCTATTGAACCCTTGGTAACCAATTTGTGTGTGTAAAACAATTCCAGCATAGGAGGTAACCCTGATGAGAGACCTGAAGAGCACACACACACACACACACACACAGCGAGACTGTGGGTGCATCCCACACGGGACCCTATTCCTTATATAGTGAACTTTTGTCCTATGGGCACTGATCTAAAGTAGTGCACTATGTAGGGAATAGGGCTCTGGTCTAAAGTAGTGCATTATATAGGGAATATGGCTCTGGTCTAAAGTAGTGCACTATATAGGGAATAGGGCTCTTGTCTAAAGTAGTGCACTATATAGGGAATAGGGCTCTGGTCTAAAGTAGTGCACTATATAGGGAATAGGGCCCTGGTTTAAAGTAGTGCACTCTATAGAGAAAAGGGCTCTTGTCTGAAGTAGTGCACTATATAGGGAATAGTGCCCTGGTCTAAAGTAGTGCACTATATAGGGAATAGGGCTCTGGTCTAAAGTAGTGCACTATATAGGGAATAGGGCTCTGGTCTAAAGTAGTGCACTATATAGGGAATAGGGCTCTGGTCTAAAGTAGTGCACTATATAGGGAATAGGGCCCTGGTTTAAAGTAGTGCACTCTATAGGGAATAGGGCTCTTATCTAAAGTAGTGCACTATATAGGGAATAGGGCTCTTGTCTGAAGTAGTGCACTACATAGGGAATAGGATGCAATTTGAGATGCAAACACTGTGTCTAAATATTTAATGTGCCCCTCGGTCCATTAGGAAATCGTGATAAAGACATAATCAATGAAGCTGATATATTGACTATCCACAAGCAGAGAGAAAGAGAGAGAGAGATGGTGAGAGAGAGAGAGAGAAAGAGAGAGAGGGGGAGGAGAGAGAGAAAGAGAATGAGAGAGATGGAAGGAGACAGAGAAAAGGTGAGGGAAAGAGAGAGATGGTGAGGGAGAGAGATGGTGAGATATATAAATAGATAGAGAGAGGGATGGATGGATGGATGGATGGAGGGAGAAATTACCTGTCTAAGTGCCCATGTTCTCCCACTCCAAGGGTGTGAGGTGGTGGTTTCTGTGTGGTATGAGAGAAAGGTGTGTGTGCGTGCCTCTGTGTGTGTGTGAGGACATTGGTGAGGGGGTATTGGTGACTCATAGCCAGCATTATTTCTCCCTGCCTCTCACATATAAAGGCAGTGGTGTGGAAGAAGTGACAGGCGTCGTGATCTCTGTCACGCAGAAAGGAGACAAAGAGAGATGGGGAGAGAGAGAGAGAGAGAGAGAGAGAGAGAGAGAGAGAGAGAGAGAGGAGAGGGAGAGAGATGGGGAGAGAGATGGGGAGAGAGAGAGAGAGAAAGAGAGATGGGGAGAGAGAGAGAGAGAAAGAGAGAGAAAGAGAGATGGGGAGAGAGAGAGAGAGAGAGAGAGGGGGGGAGAGAGAGAGAGAGATGGGGAGAGAGAGAGAGAGAGAGAGAGAGAGAGAGAGAGAGAGAGATGGAGGGGGAGACAGAGAGAGAGAGAGAGAGAGAGAGAGAGAGAGAGAGAGAGAGAGAGAATTCTTGGTATGGACCCTGGTCAAAAGTAGGGCCGTTTAGTGATCAGATCAGTTGTTATTGGGTAGAGATTCCCACAGCTGAAGGCTGTGAGTGAGACAGACAGAGCAACTTGATAGTGTAGAATCAAGTATTGAGAAAGTTTTAGTCATTGAACAAACTTTTGCTAGAGGAGGGAACATTGGTCATTTGAGGATAAGTAGAGTTTTGGAAAGAAATAAAGAGACTAAGAGATGGGTAGAGAGGGAATCTGAGGAGAAGAGGAAAGAGTGGTGAAAATAACACTCAAGACAGCAGAGGGAGAGAGAGACAGAGAGAGAGAAGAGAGAGAAAGAGATAGACAGAGAGAGAGAGAGAGAGAGAGAGAGAGAGAGGGAGAGAGAAAGAGACAGAGACAGAGAGAGAGAGAGAGAGAGAGAGAGAGAGAGAGAGAGAGAGAGAGAGAGAGAGAGAGAGAGAGAGAGAGAGAGAGAGAGAGAGAGAGAGAGAGAGAGAGAGAGAGAGAGAGAGAGAGAGAGAGAGAGAGAGAGAGAGAGAGAGAGAGAGAGAGAGAGAGAGAGAGAGAGAGAGAGAGAGAGAGAGAGAGAGAGAGAGAGAGAGAGAGAGAGGGCGGAGGAGAGAGAAAGAGAGAGAGAGGAGAGAGAGAAAGTGACAGAGAGATAGGGAGAGACAATGATAGAGAGGAGAGAGACAGAGGAGAGAGAGACAGAGAAATACACTACGGAAAAAGAAGGAACAGCACGTCAGAAATCAGCTCAATGTAATTGAAGAATCTATAGACTCTAACCACTTCTGGGAAAATTGGAAAACACTAAACAAACAACAACACTAAGAATTATCTATCCAAAACGGAGATGGATAAACCACTTCTCCAATCTTTTTGGCTCTGTAACAAAGAACAAACAGCAAAAATATACACATGATAAAATACAAATCTTAGAATCAACTATTAAAGACTACCAGAACCCACTGGATTCTCCAATTACCTTGAATGAACTACAGGACAAAATACAAACCCTCCAACCCAAAAAGGCCTGTGGTGTTGGTGGTATCAATGAAATGATAAAATATACAGACCACAAAATCCAATTGACTATACTTAAACTCTTTAACATCATCCTCAGCTCTGGCATCTTACCCAATATTTGGAACCAAGGACTGATCACCCCAATCCACAAAAGTGGAGATAAATTTGACCCCAATAACTACCTTGGGATATGCGTCAACAGCAACCTTGGGGAAATCCTCTGCATTATCAGTAACAGCAGACTTGTACATTTCCTTAGCAAAAACAATGTACTGAGCAAATGTCAAATTGGCTTTTTACCAAATTACCATACCACAGACCACGTATTCACCCTGCACAGCCTAATTGACAAATAAACAAACCAAAACAAAGGCAAAGTCTTCTCATGCTTTGTTGATTCCAAAAAAGCTTTCGACTCAATTTGGCATGAGGGTCTGCTATACAAATTGATGGAAAGTGGTGTTGGGGGAAAAACATACGACATTATAAAATCCATGTACACAAACAAAAGTGTGCTTTTAAAATTGGCAAAAAACACACACATTTCTTTCTACAGGGACGTGGGGTGAGACAGGGATGCAGCTTAAGCCCCACCCTCTTCCACATATATATCAACGAATTGGTGAGGGCACTAGAACAGTCTGCAGCACCCGGCCTCACCATATTAGAATCTGAAGTCAAATGTCTACTGTTTGCTGATGATCTGATGCTTCTGTCCCCAACCAAGGAGGGTCTACAGCAGTACCTACAGTAGATCTTCTGCACAGATTCTGTCAGACCTGGGCCCTGACAGTAAATCTCAGTAAGACAAATATAATGGTGTTCCAAAAAAGGTCCAGTTCCCAGGACCACAAGTACAAATTCCATCTAGACACCGTTGACCTAGAGCACACAACAAAACTACACATACCTTGGCCTAAACATCCGCGCCACAGGTAACTTCCACAAAGCTGTAAACGATCTGAGAGACAAGGCAAGAAGTGCCTTCTATGCCATCAAAAGGAACATAAACTTTTACATACCAATTAGGATCAGGCAAAAAAATACTTGAATAAGTTATAGAACCCATTGCCCTATGGTTGCGAGGTCTGGGGTCCGCTCACCAACCAAGAATTCACAAAATGGGACAAACACCAAAATGAGACTCTGCATGCAGAATTCTGCAAAAATATCCTCTGTGTACAACGTAAAACACCAAATAATGCATACAGAGCCGTTAAATTCTACAACCACCTAAAACAAAGCCAACACCTACAGAGAGACGAACCTGGGGAAGAGCCCCCTAATAAAGCTGGTCTTGGGGCTCTGTTCACAAACACAAACAGACCTCACACAGCCCCAGAACAGCAACACAAATAGACTCAACCAAATCATGAGAAGACAAAAAGATAATTTCTTGAAACATTGGAAAGAATTTACCAAAAAAACAGAGCAAACGAGAATGCTATTTGGCCCTAAACAGAGAGTACACAGTGGCAGAATACCTGACCACTGTGACTGACGAAGAATGAAGGAAATCTTTGACTATGTACAGACTCAATGAGCATAGCCTTGCTATTGAGAAAGGTCACCGTAGGCAGACCTGGCTCTCAAGAGAAGACAGGCTATGTGCACACTGCCCACAAAATGAGGTGGAAACTGAGCTGCACTTCCTAACCTCCTGCCAAATGTATGACTATGTCACATGTTGACCAAACCGTGCGCCTGCAAGCGTCACCGCGCAGCTAATGTTGAGGGAGAGACAGAGAGAGACACAGAGACACAGAGAGAGAGGAGAGAGGGACAGAGAGGAAAGAGACAGAGAGAGAGAGGAGAGAGGGAGAGAGAGAGACAGAGAGAGAGAGAGAGAGAGAGAGAGAGAGAGAGAGAGAGAGAGAGAGAGAGAGAGAGAGAGAGAGGGGGACAGAGAGAGAGAGAGACAGAGAGGAGAAAGACAGGGAGAGACAGAGAGACAGAGAGAGAGATTTTCAGTTACACTATAAACGTCACGACCGCCCTGCATGACTCACACACACACGCACAACACACACACACACACACACACACCCCTCCCCCCACAGACAAGGACACCAACTAAAGATTAACACATCCTGGTGTCATCATCTCGAAGGACTCTGGATAATGATGTTAATGAGTAGATAATGAGATGTATACAGCCCTTCTCATTACAGACCTCTGTATTCTCCCCTTTAAAGATATGATCATTTATCTATGCTGCGCCACACACACACACGCTAGCGTGAACGCACATTGGCACACGCACACACAGGCATGTATGCACGTACGCATTCACACACACATATGCATGCACAAGATAGATACACACACACTCAGAGATGTGCTCTCATTGACATTTTCTGTGGCTAACACACACACACACATCATTGACATATTGGATGGCTCATGTATGATATTCTACAGACAAGGTGTTCAATATGTGCTGGGTAATGTATGAGTCCCATTAGCTTCCATACGCAAACAAACTGTAGAACTAACCATCTGAGTGAGTAGCAGCAAGCAGCGACATGACTCTTAGAAAGAAGAACTAGAGGGGTGATGCCATGACCACAAACACACACAGCCAACACAGCTGGCCAACCAAGATCCTTTAAGTCCTAAATGACTGTTATTCACCTTTATCTGCAGAGTCACAGTGATATTGGAACGAGACAACAACTAGACACCATTTGCAAAAGTTCCAACGGTGAAACTGTCTGAAAAAAGAAGAAGCTAAATGGATTGATATCACATTAAGAATACTTACCTTTATTTAACTAGGCAAGTCAGTTAAGAACAAATTCTTATTCGCAATGACGGCCTACCTCAGACGACACTGGGCCAATTGTGCACCGCCCTATGGGACTCCCAATCACAGCTGGTTGTGATACAGCCTGGATTCAAACCAGGGTGTCTGTGGTGACACCACAAGCACTGAGAGTCAGTGCCTTAGACCGCTGCCCCACTCGGGAGCCCTCATTAATCTAGTCAAAACGATTTCTCTCTGCAAATCTTTCCACATCCACAAAAATATAAGAATAGATATGCGACACCTCTCCCCTACTACCCTTGTGGGTATTTCTGAATGTATGTGTATTTGTGTGTGTTCACAGTTAGTGAGTGGGATGATATTGAGGACTGATGGGCTGAGAGAGGGGGAGAGAGGAGGGAGAGAGGGAGAGAGAGAAGAGGGAGAGAGGAGGGAGAGAGGGAGAGAGAGAAGAGGGAGAGAGGGAGAGAGGAGGAAGAGAAGAGGGAGAGAGGGGAGAGGGGAAAGGAGGGAGAGGGGGAGAGGGAGAGAGGAGGGAGAGAAGGGGAGAGGGGGAGGAGGAGAGAAGATCATAAAGTAACATTGTAGCTGTTCACAGCTTCCTCCAAACCGTGCAGCGGAGTAGAGGGGATCACTGGAGCAGGATTGAGCTCTGGAGAGAGAGAGAGAGAGAGAGAGAGAGAGAGAGAGAGGGTGTTGAGAAAAAGAGACAAACAGACACTCTGTCATTCATTCATATTTGTCTGCCTGCGAGCTGCTGAAAACTTCAAAAGGCAATTCAATTAGTAAATGGAAAAAGCTGTAAGCAGGGAAAGACACACATTTACCAGACGCTCTTATCCAGAGCGACTTGCAGGAGCAATTAGAGTTAAGTGCCTTACTCAAGGGCACATTGAGTCGGCTTGGAGATTCAAACACACATTTACACACACAATATCCAAAAGCTGATGATCTCTCTCTGTTAGGTGGTGACAACCCTTCTGGGATGCTCTGAGAGAGTGAGTGTGTGTGTGTGTGTGTGTGTGTGTGTGTGTGTGTGTGTGTGTGTGTGTGTGTGTGTGTGTGTGTGTGTGTGTGTGTGTGTGTGTGTGTGTGTGTGTGTGTGTGTGTGTGTGTGTGTGTGTGTGTGTGTGTGTGTGTGTGTGTGTATGTGAGAGAGACTGTAGACAGGGTACCACCACTACCCACTGTGTAAAGCCCTGGATAAGAGCTAAGGACCAGATGGGTACGACTCCCTGCATGGAACACCTCTGTTTCTCTCTCACAACCCACTCACCATCCCACTCACCATCCACTCACCACCCCACTCACATCCCACTCACCACCCCACTCACCACCCCACTGACACCCCACTCACCACCCCACTGACATCCCACTCACCACCCCACTCACCATCCCACTCACCACCCCACTCACATCCCACTCACCACCCCACTCACCACCCCACTGACATCCCACTTACCACCCCACTCACATCCCACTCACCACCCCACTAACCACCCCACTGACACCCCACTCACCACCCCACTGACATCCCACTCACCACCCCACTCACCATCCCACTCACCACCCCCACTCACCACCCCACTCACCATCCCACTCACCACCCCACTGACCACCCCACTGACACCCCACTCACCACCCCACTCACATCCCACTCACCACCCCACTCACCACCCCACTGACATCCCACTCACCACCCCACTCACATCCCACTCACCACCCCACTCACCACCCCACTGACACCCCACTCACCACCCCACTGACATCCCACTCACCACCCCACTCACCATCCCCACTCACCACCCCACTCACCACCCCACTCACCACCCCACTGACATCCCACTCACCACCCCACTCACCATCCCCCTTACCACCCCACTCACCACCCCACTCACCAACCCACTCACCACCCCACTCACCACTCACATCCCACTCACCACCCCACTCACCACCCCACTCCCTCACCAACAGTTAAAACTCCCTCACCAACAGTTTGTTATACAGTCAATGACAATAGTATATTGGTGTAACACACAAGATACTGTATGTGTGATAGTTTCTTCACACAAGCTCTGTTTTACTTCGAAGGAGAAGTTACGTGAGTCTATTTTAGCAGAGCTTGTCGCCTCTCTATCCCATGATAACAACAATGCTATGAGGGGGAGCGTTTGCAAAAAATGACTAAAATGTAGAAATGAGGAGTGAACAACAGCAGGGAGATAGAAGCAACAACATTGGAGCTCTTGAATCAACTTGGTAGGATTGCTGCAGTACACACACAGGGGCTGTTTCTACTCACTGGAACACCAGTGTTCCTGGACTAGTGTATACACCTGATGTCATACTGGGGAAGTTGTGCTCCATAGCTGGGCTGACAGTAAGGACTTGTGAAGAGCAGAATCAACAGCCTCTGGGGTGGTTGTTTTGTGAGAAGAGGTTGTCAAGCGTCGAAGGTGTAAGCCCACGTTCACAGTTAGCCATTGTTATGTAAATGAAGTCGGAAAAAAGCCCCAGCGGCCTTGGCGCTAAGTCACAGCAGGTCCACTGAGGCCTTGGCCCAGTCAGAGATGGGCAGTATTTCTGTTACATGTATTTTAAATATGATTTCAATTACTTCTGAGTATTTTGTAACTTATATTACACTGGGCTGAACTCCAATGCATTTTGGAACAAGATACTTTTGAGAGCTGTAATTTCGATTTCGTAAATACTTTTCTATACCACTTTTTAAAGCGGTTCACTATTTTGTGGCCCCCTTTCAACCTGCATTGGTATCAGAAGTCTAATGGCACTACGGTGTGATAAGAGCGTCTGAACGAAATATACATGTATATGTACAAATGAACAAATATTCTAATGAGGATGCTGAGTATTATTCTAATGAGGATGCTGAGTATTACTCTAATGAGGATGCTGAGTATTATTCTAATGAGGATGCTGAGTATTACTCTAATGAGGATGCTGAGTATTATTCTAATGAGGATGCTGAGTATTATTCTAATGAGGATGCTGAGTATTCTTCTAATGAGGATGCTGAGTATTATTCTAATGAGGATACTGAGTATTATTCTAATGAGGATGCTGAGTACTATTCTAATGAGGATGCTGAGTATTATTCTAATGAGGATGCTGAGTATTATTCCAATGAGGATGCTGAGTATTATTCTAATGAGGATGCTGAGGATTATTCCAATGAGGATGCTGAGTATTATTCTAATGAGGATGCGGAGTATTATTCTAATGAGGATGCTGAGTATTCTTCTAATGAGGATGCTGAGTATTATTCTAATGAGGATGCTGAGTATTATTCTAATGAGGATGCTAAGTACTATTCTAATGAGGATGCTGAGTATTATCTTCACCGAAACAAGTCTAATAATTATACCCAGTGTGCTTTGCAGTTCATTTTGGTATGTTCCTTTCCACAATGCTTCTCATAGACGCGAGGAAAATAGACTTGCTTCCTAATTTGAAGCGCATGACGCTTTTGACGGCGTTGACACTAGCAGCCGTCTGTTTTCTGTCATTCATTCTAATTCCAGAATGTACCCGCTCGTTCACGTTTCGTTTGATTTGGCCTTTACAGTCAGTGCATTCAACTATGGTAGATAAACAACAACATATCACAGTCGTAGCATGTAAAACGTTGCTGTAACCGTTACTGAGAATTCTGTTGCTGTTCAGGCCGGCTACTTGCAAATGTATTTCTGTATTTAAAAATATTTAATTAAATATATTTAAAAATATATGTATTTTGAAGTTTATCTTGATACATTGATCTTGATGGTATTTTGTAATTGTATTTAGTAATTTTGCCCCATCAATGGGCCCGGTGAGTCCCAGCAGCCGGACCGTGGAGGTGGACACACTAAAGTCTGAGTGTTGCTGGTAAAACTCTGGGGAAATCCTCAGTGGAAATGCACCAGTCCTCCATCCCACTTCAACTGATGTCCTTTCAGCTGCACACCAACTCCGACAGAAACCCACGGAGGAGGAGCTCCTTACAATGAGCCCATCCTCCTGTAGCTCCTCCTACCAGCCTCTCTGACACACACACACACACGCACACTGTTCAATGTCTGTCCGAGTGAGGCTCTATAGCTGCTCTGAGACCCCGATGTCCTGAGTGCCAGAGAGATGGCAGATGGACCAGTGCTCTTTTACAGCCCTGTGTGTGTCTGCCTGCGTGTTTATACACTGTTCATACACTGTGTATGTGCGCGTGTCCACTCCTCACTCCATGTGTGTGTGAGAGAGTGTGTGTGAGATAGTGTGTGTGTGAGAGAGTGTGTGTGTGTGTCAGCCCCTTGCCGTGCTCTGCCAAAGTGGGCATCTGGTGTGTGGACTATCACAGGGGAGAGAGAGGACCACAGAAAGAGAAGTCACCCCATCGGCCATCTCTCTCTCCTATCTCCCTCTCCCTCTCTCTCTCTCTCTCTGTCTCTCTCCTATCTCCCTCTCTTCCTCTCTCTCTCTCTCTCTCTCTCTCTCTCTCTCTCTCTCTCTCTGTCTCTCTCCTATCTCCCTCTACCCTCCTCTTTCTCTTTTCCCTCTTCATCTGTCTCTCTCTCTCTGTCTTTCTGAGAGCCAAACCTCGGTTAATCACAATGAGAGTTATAGACTGCTCTTAACGTCTAGAGACAGAGGGTCCATCAAGCTGTGTTAGTTTGCTTGTGGCGTAGGTAGATAACCTGATCTATCGGCAGGTGTCCACCAAACAACCGCCCCCTCTCACTATCCAACTGGCCACAGACACACAGACACACAGACACACAGACACACACATGGTGCCGTTGGCAGGAAGCGTAGTGGGAGTGACCTTTATTATGCCCCTCCATTGGGGGTCTGGACTACTTCCAGGTCGCCTAGGGGTCAAACTGGTTCTGGGGCCAGGGAGGGACGCAGGTGCTGGTGCACAACACTGGACAGCTGGATACAATGTAGTAACACACAGAGGGAGAGAGAGAAACCTCCCTCCACATATACACTCAAACTCACAACACACATCCCTTCCATTGAAAACTTCAGAATATCTCAGGTGTGATCTGCACCAGTCAACACCAGTCTCTCTCATTCTCTCTCGCTGCCTGCCAGACCCAGGCCTGGTCCTCCAGACAGAAGAATGTCCAAGGTAAGGTTTTGATTAGCACTAAACCTTGCGTGTTAACGGCTATCCTTTGCCGTGAAATTGCACTCTTATAAATGCCAGTTTCCCCTCAACTTTACAGCCTGACAGACACACACACCCAAACACACACACCGACACACACACAAACACACAAACACACACACACATGGAACACACACACACACACACACTTTCTACAGCCTGGCGGAATAATCCTGTCCAAAGCACAGAATGTGTTTCAGACAACAGAACACATGCTGTGTTAATAATAGACTCACAGCCTTTGTCCCAAATGGTATCCTATTCCCTGTACAGTGCACTACTTTTGACCAGAGCCCTATTCCCTGTACAGTGCACTACTTTTGACCAGAGCCCTATTGGAAGTTGGGGGCCATTTGGGATGCACAGACACAGTCTGGCCAGGAGAAAAGGAAAGCAACAAGTTATTTTCAAATATTCTGCAGCCAAACTGCACATACCTGAAGAGTAGGATATGTGTGTGTGTTTGTGTGTGTGTGTTTGTGTTTGTGTGTAAATAATGAATTAATCAAATGATTGATGGACCCGTCTATCTGTTTCTTCACCATTCTGTCTCTCTGTCTCTTAGTCCATAAAGTCCCCTGTCCTCCCTCCCTTCCTTGGAAAATCAAAAACCAATGAAAACTCCTAAAATGAGTCAGAAAAAAGCATTAAAATGTCACTCCACAATAAAACAATAACTAAAAATGTATACTACTAATTTAAAACCCACGTTGTAGATAGACACTATTCAAGAGTTTTGAAACAGTGTGGACATTCATAGTATAGTAAAACACATTCTTGGCCAGTACGGGTATCGAACCCGCGACCTTCGCGTTATTAGCACGACGCTCTAACCAACTGAGCTAACCGGCCTAGCGTGTCTTTCCGCCAACGGAAGGAGGTTACAGCGATATATGGCTCTGGAAGGGGTCGTTCATCTATAATGTCTACATTCTACCATTAGAGGGCAGAAAACGTAAACAAATACAGCCCTTATTTTACCTTTTCAGCTGCTTTTGAGACATGGTTCCATCCCTCCTTGGGAAAACTACTTGATTGAGTAAATAAAACACTAAACAATCACAATACAGTAACTAGGTACAGGTAGCCTAGTGGTTAAAATGGCAGGTAGCCTGCTGGTTAGAACGGCAGGTAGCCTAGTGGTGTAACTGAAAGGTTGCTGCATCAAATCCCTGAGCTGACTAGGTAAAAATCTGTTGTTCTGCCCTTGAACAAGTTAACCCACTGTTCCTAGGCCATCATTAGGAATTGCACTTAACTTACTTGTTAAATAAAATATTCATTATAGAATTGTGTCTGTTGTTAATGATGAACCTTTAAACTGCACTCTTCCTCCCATCTCAGTATTTTTCAGCTCCAGGATGACAAAACCTACACAGTCCAAGGGTTGCAGGTCTGCCCACTTCCTTCTGGTCACACATTGTATTCAGAGAAATATCCAGTAAACCAAAGACATTGCTTTAACTGTGAATGTATTTTACTGCAGATATTATTACAATGTATTTACATTGGGTCTAATGTGTGAGTCATGTTTATTGTGTGCGTGTGTGTGAGTCATGTTTATTGTGCGTGTGGGAGAGAATGAGAGTATGTGCATGTTGCATTACATTTGTTCCTTGTCAGCCACCATCTCACCTAACCATGACCTCTTCACCAACTGTGAGTAAGCACAACTGCACATGTCCGTTGGGGGAAATGGATAACATCTGTAGGCCTAAATATCTCTAATCATAAAAAGGAGCATATATATAAAATAAACAAGAAATTACAATATATAGATATATTTACATACTAATGTGTGTGAGTGTGTGAATGTTGTATTTATTCTTGTTAACCACCCATCTCTGCTTTTCTGCTGCATAAATAACTGAGCCTGAAACTCCCTCCAGGTGATCTCTCTCTCCATTCCTTGGCCTTGGTTGCCTGATGATTCACCTGGAATTTTACATTCATTCATTGTGGAGAACAAACATTTAGTTTGGCCTGAGCGATGTGGATGGGTAGCCAGGGAATGACCTTGGTACATTAAAAAAACCTTTTTCAAGACAAACATGTTTGCCTGCTGGTCCTGGGAAGCCCGTCCATATGTGAGGGCTGTTGGGGCCCTGTTTCAGCTCCAGATGACAAAACTTGCACACACTCCCAGAGGGTTGCAGGTCTGCCCACTTCCTTCTGGTCATTCATTTTAATCAAGAGAAATATCCAAAAAACCAAACTGTTGCTTTAACTGTGAACATACTTTCTTTCACACAATCTTCAAATAAAATGGAGCAAACATGAAATAAACAAGTAATTACAACGTATTTACATTGTGGATAATGTGTGTTGTGTTTTATATCTCCTTGTCAGCCACCCATCTCTGCTTTGTCAGTCTCGACAGGCCCAGTGTCTTCTGGGTGAGGCTGTCAGGCAGTGGTGGAGTGCATGGCAGATCTGAAAGAGACGCACAAAGTGACAGTAAGTATACAGCTCAACAACATGTCTGTGTGTACATCTGTTGGTGTGACTGAGCATATGCAATATCATTCTGAATGACCTGTATCCATCTGGGTATCCTCTAAAGTTTCTCCCTTCACGGCCAGTGTAGCAGGAACTGGTGCAGCCGGTAAATGAAATACCACAGCAGAGGACTGCTGGGACTGCAGCTGAACTGCTGGGGGTGGCAGAACTAAAGGAGAGAGTAAGAATTTTAACTGACAATAATCATACAACTAAACAGACTGAATGAATGTAAGGTCTACATTCAATCAGATCAAGCGTCAACCGGCGATAGCAAGCAGTAAAATAAGATTTAAAAAACAGATAAAAATACACCTTATGGAACAGCGGGGACTGTGAAAAGACACACGCATACACACAATAACATACGCACTGTACACACACGTACACAAGGATTTTGTGTTGGAGATATGTGGTAGTAGAGTAGAGGCCTGATGGCACACACTTAATGTGTTGTGAATGTATTGTAATGTTAAAATTGTATAACTGCCTTCATTTTGCTGGACCCGAAGAAGTCACAGCTGTATTGGCAGCAGCTAATGGGGATCCACAATAAATACAATACAACAAATGAATTAAGTTTGTGTGTGTGGCAATCTGGCAACCCACGCAGCAGACTTCATTTTCCCAGCTGCTCATTGTACTCACCCTTGCAATCTGATATGTGTGTGTGTGTGTTCTATGTTATTATGACTTAGAAGTGCCAACCTGACCACATCCTTGTAGTTGGACATTCAGTGATTAGCTTCGGGAAAAATGACTATCAACAGTGTACAGTAAAAAGGACATCAAACATTCAGATCTGGATCAACAACTATGCTAAATCATGTGAAGTTACAAACCTCTAGGGCTTAGTCTACACTCCAAGTTAAATAAAGGATTCAGGACATGAGTTCTAGGACCATGCATCAGGACTACCTGGCCTGACGACTCCTGGCTGTCCCCGTCTCCAGTCCACCTGGTCGTGCTGCTGATCCAGTCTCTGCTGTTTCTGTCTGCAGCTATGGAACCCTGAACTGCTCAAGGCTCAGTGGAGGTACTACCTTGTCCCAGACCCGCTGTTTGATCCTGTCTCTCTCTACCGGACCTACTGTCTCAACCTCTAAATGCTCAGCTATGAAGAGCCAACTGGCATTTACTCCTGAGGTGCTGAACTATTGCACCCTCTATAAACCTCTATAACCCTCTATAAACCTCTATAACCCTCTATAAACCTCTATAACCCTCTATAAACCTCTATAACCTATATTATTTGGCACTGCAGGTCATCTGTCTAAATGGCTGTAGTCTGTTATAATCTCCACCAGCACAGCCAGAAGAGGACTGGCCACCCCTCAGAGCCAGGTTTCTCTCTAGGTTTCTTCCTAGGTTCCTGTGTTTTTCCTAGCCACTGTGCTTCTACATCTGCATTGCTTGTTCTTTGGGGTTTTAAGCTGGGTATCTGTATAGGCACTTTGTGACAACAGCTGATGTAAAAAAGGCTTTTTAAAATACATGTGATAGATTGCTTGTATATGCTGCTATTCATGTCAGTAACTCTAAATCTAAATATGACATTGAGTTGTCTTACATTTACTCAATAGGAAGTTGTACCTTAAGCCAACACTTTTTCCTGGTCTTTCCTGCTGGGGACAGGGGGCTTCAGGTTTGGGATTGGAGGGCCTAGAGAATTAGTATATCAACAATAATTAGTGTCCACATCAATAAATGAATGAAATTCAATATGGGTTAGCTGTGTATCTCATCTGATTGAGAAGTGCTGATGATATACTGTATATGTCTATTTTCTGGTGAAAATCTGCCACCAAACCACACAATTCTATCTAGTGAGACACAACCATTAGCTTATTTTACCAAGTCAAAAACAACATCATTTTTCAAATGACCCAACGAATAACAACAGTAGGAAGGCGATTGTTGCTGTATACTGTACACTACTGTACTCACCCCATATCAACCAACTACTAGCTGATCACAAGGCTACGTTGTTATCATTTAGTAGTGTTGTACTGTAACCTACTGTACCCCATATCAACCAACTACTAGCTGGTCACAAGGCTACGTTGTTATCATTTAGTAATGTTGTACTGTAGCCTACTGCACCCCATATCAACCAACTACTAGCTGGTCACAAGGCTACGTTGTTATCATTTAGTAATGTTGTACTGTAGCCTACTGCACCCCATATCAACCAACTACTAGCTGGTCACAAGGCTACGTTGTTATCATTTAGTAATGTTGTACTGTAACCTACTGCACCCCATATCAACCAACTACTAGCTGATCACAAGGCTACGTTGTTATCATTTAGTAGTGTTGTACTGTAACCTACTGTACCCCATATCAACCAACTACTAGCTGGTCACAAGGCTACGTTGTTATCATTTAGTAATGTTGTACTGTAGCCTACTGCACCCCATATCAACCAACTACTAGCTGGTCACAAGGCTACGTTGTTATCATTTAGTAATGTTGTACTGTAGCCTACTGCACCCCATATCAACCAACTACTAGCTGGTCACAAGGCTACGTTGTTATCATTTAGTAATGTTGTACTGTAGCCTACTGCACCCCATATCAACCAACTACTAGCTGGTCACAAGGCTACGTTGTTATCATTTAGTAATGTTGTACTGTAGCCTACTGCACCCCATATCAACCAACTACTAGCTGGTCACAAGGCTACGTTGTTATCATTTAGTAATGTTGTACTGTAGCCTACTGCACCCCATATCAACCAACTACTAGCTGGTCACAAGGCTACGTTGTTATCATTTAGTAATGTTGTACTGTAGCCTACTGCACCCCATATCAACCAACTACTAGCTGGTCACAAGGCTACGTTGTTATCATTTAGTAATGTTGTACTGTAGCCTACTGCACCCCATATCAACCAACTACTAGCTGGTCACAAGGCTACGTTGTTATCATTTAGTAATGTTGTACTGTAGCCTACTGCACCCCATAATCAACCAACTACTAGCTGGTCACAAGGCTACGTTGTTATCATTTAGTAATGTTGTACTGTAACCTACTGCACCCCATATCAACCAACTACTAGCTGGTCACAAGGCTACGTTGTTATCATTTAGTCATGATATCTATCTAGCTTGTATGACTGCATGTAAAACAACTTTACAGGTGATTCCAAAGTGTGAAAGCAAAGTTGTGACCAGTATGCTGCTCTCTCGGGAACTAGTGAGACATCCAGATATGAGGCTAGCTAGCGCCGTTAGCATTAGCTAGCTAGCAGCGCCAGCATGTTAGCTATGAAAGTATCTATCCAGCAACAATGTCGAAAACGAAAATGATTGATAGACCCGTCTATCTGTTTCGTTGGCATTCTGTCCCTTAGTTCATGAAGTCACCTGTCCTCCCTTCCTTGGATAATAAAACCAATGAAAACTCCTACAAATTAGTTAGAAAAAGTCATTAAAATGTCACTCCACAATAAAACAACAAATAACTATTCAAATTGTACATTCTACTCATTAGAGTTTTGAAAGTAAAACACGTTCTGGCCAGTACGGGTATCGAACCCGCGACCTTCGCGTTATTAGCACGACGCTCTAACCAACTGAGCTAACCGGCCTTAAGGACTTAAGGAAATGGGGGTTACACCCATACATTGATCTGGAAGGGGTCTATATTCGACCGTTAGAGGGCAGAGAACGAAAACAAATCCAACCCAGTTCCAAGAACTATTTTCTACACTGTCAATGATACCCACCATGGCTGTATCTCTTTCTCTGTAGTTGTAGTTGACTGGCTGATGGCAGTCCTGTACAGATAAGCCTGAATAAATACTGTGTTGTAAAGACCCTTCCCCACAGTCCATTTCTGATACACCCATAATAATAACAACACTTAATAGAGATCATTGATTTAACAGAATACATGTCTGTGACCTGTCAGTTAATGGAATATAATGAAGCATTTCACACCCACACTCTGTGACCAAGGAGTCTACTCTCCTCACAAAGACCACTTACAGAGGAAAGAGAGATGAAGGGAGTCAGAGACGGAAATGGAGAAAGACCTTTTGCATTTCTTTAATGAGCCAACCTCATTGTACTTTAACCATTTGCACATCATTACAACACTGTGTACATAATATGACATTTGAAATGTCTTTATTCTTTTGGAACTTCTGTGAGTGTAATGTTTACTGTTCATTTTCATTGTTGATATCACTTTTGTATGTTATCTACCTGACTTGCTTTGGCAATGTTAACATATGTTTCCCATACCAATAAAGCCCCTTGAATTGAATTGAATTGAGAGAGAGAAAGAAATAAAGAGTGAGAGAAAGAAGTAGAGAAAGAGGGTGCAGCTGTTTGCTGTCTCTTTACTTGTCTGTGTACTTAGTGCCCTTCTCTAGTTAATGTGTGACCAAGTGAGCACAGGGAAAGGTGTGTGGACGTGTTTAACTATTCTTGTGGGGACCAGAAATCCCCACAAGAATAGTAAACAAACAATTGACCAACTGGGGACATTTTATTAGTCCTCAAGAGGTGAAAATGCTATTTCTAGTGAGTTTACGGTTAAAGTTAGAATTTGTGTCAGAGTTAGAATAAGGAGCTAGGGTTAGTGTTAGGGTAAGGGTAAGAGTACGGGTTAGGTTTAGGGTTAGGTGTTAGGGAAAATAGGATTTTGAATGGGGACTGAATTGTTTGTCCCCACAAGGTTAGCTGTACAAGACTGTGTGTGTGTGTGTGTGTGTGTGTGTGTATGTAAATAATGAATGAATCAAATGATTGATGGACCGTCTATCTATTTCTTCACCATTTTGTCTCTCTGTCTCTTAGTCCATAAAGTCCCCTGTCCTCCCTCCCTTCCTTGGATAATAAAAGACTAATGAAAAGTCCTACAAATTATTTAGAAAAAAAGCATTAAACTGTCAGTCCACAATGAAACAAGAATCGACAATTCATATTTCTAACTTAAAACCCCCATTGTAGACCCTATTCAATAGAGTGTTGAGACAGTGTAGACATTCAGAGTAAAGTAAAATACCTCTTGGCCAGTACGGGTATCGAACCCGCGACCTTCGCGTTATTAGCACGACGCTCTAACCAACTGAGCTAACCGGCCTCGATAGCCTTGCCACACCAGAAGCGGATAGAAGCAACAACACTGTACTAAATACAGCAGAGCGAGATGGAGACATTCCATAACAAATCCATCACCTACAGAGAAATAAACATTGAGAAGAGTCCCCTAAGCAAGCTGGTCATGGGGCTCTGTTCACAAACACTCCCCACAGAGCTCCAGGACAGCAACACAATTAGACCCAGCCAAATCATGAGAAATCAAAAGATAACTATTGACACACATTGTAAAGAATTGACCAAAAAACAGAGCAAACTAGAAAGCTATTTGGCCCTAAACAGAGCGTACACAGTGGCAGAATACCTGACCACTGTGACTGCCCCCAAATGAAGGGAATCTTTGACTACGTACAGACTCAGTGAGCATAGCCTTGCTATTGAGAAAGGTCACCGTAGGCAGAGCTGGCTCTCAAGAGAAGACAGGCTATGTGCACACTGCCCACAAAATGAGGTGGAAACTGAGCTGCACTTCCTAACCTCATGCCAAATGTATGACCATATTTCCCTCAGATTACACAGACCCACAAAGAATTTGAAAACAAACCCAATTTTGATCAACTCCAATATCTACTGGGTGAAATACCACAGTGTGCCATCACAGCAGGAAGATTTGTGACCTGTTGCCACGAGAAAAGGGCAACCAAAGACCATTGTAAATACAACCCATATTTATGTAAATGTATTTTCCATTTTGTACTTGAACTATTTTCACATCGTTACAACACTGTTTATAGACATAATATGACATTTGAAATGTCTTTATTCTTTTGGAACTTCTGTGAGTGTAATGTTTACTGTTCATTTTCATTGTTGATATCACTTTTGTATGTTATCTACCTGACTTGCTTTGGCAATGTTAACATATGTTTCCCATACCAATAAAGCCCCTTGAATTGAATTGAATTGAGAGAGAGAAAGAAATAAAGAGTGAGAGAAAGAAGTAGAGAAAGAGGGTGCAGCTGTTTGCTGTCTCTTTACCTGTCTGTGTACTTAGTGCCCTTCTCTAGTTAATGTGTGACCAAGTGAGCACAGGGAAAGGTGTGTGGACGTGTTTAACTATTCTTGTGGGGACCAGAAATCCCCACAAGAATAGTAAACAAACAATTGACCAACTGGGGACATTTTATTAGTCCTCAAGAGGTGAAAATGCTATTTCTAGTGAGTTTACGGTTAAAGTTAGAATTTGTGTCAGAGTTAGAATAAGGAGCTAGGGTTAGTGTTAGGGTAAGGGTAAGAGTACGGGTTAGGTTTAGGGTTAGGTGTTAGGGAAAATAGGATTTTGAATGGGGACTGAATTGTTTGTCCCCACAAGGTTAGCTGTACAAGACTGTGTGTGTGTGTGTGTGTGTGTGTGTGTGTATGTAAATAATGAATGAATCAAATGATTGATGGACCGTCTATCTATTTCTTCACCATTTTGTCTCTCTGTCTCTTAGTCCATAAAGTCCCCTGTCCTCCCTCCCTTCCTTGGATAATAAAAGACTAATGAAAAAGTCCTACAAATTATTTAGAAAAAAAGCATTAAACTGTCAGTCCACAATGAAACAAGAATCGACAATTCATATTTCTAACTTAAAACCCCATTGTAGACCCTATTCAATAGAGTGTTGAGACAGTGTAGACATTCAGAGTAAAGTAAAATACCTCTTGGCCAGTACGGTATCGAACCCGCGACCTTGCGTTATTAGCACGACGCTCTAACCAACTGAGCTAACCGGCCTCGATAGCCTTGCCACACCAGAAGCGGATAGAAGCAACAACACTGTACTAAATACAGCAGAGCGAGATGGAGACATTCCATAACAAATCCATCACCTACAGAGAAATAAACATTGAGAAGAGTCCCCTAAGCAAGCTGGTCATGGGGCTCTGTTCACAAACACTCCCCACAGAGCTCCAGGACAGCAACACAATTAGACCCAGCCAAATCATGAGAAATCAAAAAGATAACTATTGACACACATTGTAAAGAATTGACCAAAAACAGAGCAAACTAGAAAGCTATTTGGCCCTAAACAGAGCGTACACAGTGGCAGAATACCTGACCACTGTGACTGCCCCCAAATGAAGGGAATCTTTGACTACGTACAGACTCAGTGAGCATAGCCTTGCTATTGAGAAAGGTCACCGTAGGCAGAGCTGGCTCTCAAGAGAAGACAGGCTATGTGCACACTGCCCACAAAATGAGGTGGAAACTGAGCTGCACTTCCTAACCTCATGCCAAATGTATGACCATATTTCCCTCAGATTACACAGACCCACAAAGAATTTGAAAACAAACCCAATTTTGATCAACTCCAATATCTACTGGGTGAAATACCACAGTGTGCCATCACAGCAGGAAGATTTGTGACCTGTTGCCACGAGAAAAGGGCAACCAAAGACCATTGTAAATACAACCCATATTTATGTAAATGTATTTTCCATTTTGTACTTGAACTATTTTCACATCGTTACAACACTGTTTATAGACATAATATGACATTTGAAATGTCTTTATTCTTTTGGAACTTCTGTGAGTGTAATGTTTACTGTTCATTTTCATTGTTGATATCACTTTTGTATGTTATCTACCTGACTTGCTTTGGCAATGTTAACATATGTTTCCCATACCAATAAAGCCCCTTGAATTGAATTGAATTGAGAGAGAGAAAGAAATAAAGAGTGAGAGAAAGAAGTAGAGAAAGAGGGTGCAGCTGTTTGCTGTCTCTTTACCTGTCTGTGTACTTAGTGCCCTTCTCTAGTTAATGTGTGACCAAGTGAGCACAGGGAAAGGTGTGTGGACGTGTTTAACTATTCTTGTGGGGACCAGAAATCCCCACAAGAATAGTAAACAAACAATTGACCAACTGGGGACATTTTATTAGTCCTCAAGAGGTGAAAATGCTATTTCTAGTGAGTTTACGGTTAAAGTTAGAATTTGTGTCAGAGTTAGAATAAGGAGCTAGGGTTAGTGTTAGGGTAAGGGTAAGAGTACGGGTTAGGTTTAGGGTTAGGTGTTAGGGAAAATAGGATTTTGAATGGGGACTGAATTGTTTGTCCCCACAAGGTTAGCTGTACAAGACTGTGTGTGTGTGTGTGTGTGTGTGTGTGTATGTAAATAATGAATGAATCAAATGATTGATGGACCGTCTATCTATTTCTTCACCATTTTGTCTCTCTGTCTCTTAGTCCATAAAGTCCCTGTCCTCCCTCCCTTCCTTGGATAATAAAAGACTAATGAAAAGTCCTACAAATTATTTAGAAAAATAGCATTAAACTGTCAGTCCACAATGAAACAAGAATCGACAATTCATATTTCTAACTTAAACCCCCATTGTAGACCCTATTCAATAGAGTGTTGAGACAGTGTAGACATTCAGAGTAAAGTAAAATACCTCTTGGCCAGTACGGTATCGAACCCGCGACCTTGGCGTTATTAGCACGACGCTCTAACCAACTGAGCTAACCGGCCTCGATAGCCTTGCCACACCAGAAGCGGATAGAAGCAACAACACTGTACTAAATACAGCAGAGCGAGATGGAGACATTCCATAACAAATCCATCACCTACAGAGAAATAAACATTGAGAAGAGTCCCCTAAGCAAGCTGGTCATGGGGCTCTGTTCACAAACACTCCCCACAGAGCTCCAGGACAGCAACACAATTAGACCCAGCCAAATCATGAGAAATCAAAAAGATAACTATTGACACACATTGTAAAGAATTGACCAAAAAACAGAGCAAACTAGAAAGCTATTTGGCCCTAAACAGAGCGTACACAGTGGCAGAATACCTGACCACTGTGACTGCCCCCAAATGAAGGGAATCTTTGACTACGTACAGACTCAGTGAGCATAGCCTTGCTATTGAGAAAGGTCACCGTAGGCAGAGCTGGCTCTCAAGAGAAGACAGGCTATGTGCACACTGCCCACAAAATGAGGTGGAAACTGAGCTGCACTTCCTAACCTCATGCCAAATGTATGACCATATTTCCCTCAGATTACACAGACCCACAAAGAATTTGAAAACAAACCCAATTTTGATCAACTCCAATATCTACTGGGTGAAATACCACAGTGTGCCATCACAGCAGGAAGATTTGTGACCTGTTGCCACGAGAAAAGGGCAACCAAAGACCATTGTAAATACAACCCATATTTATGTAAATGTATTTTCCATTTTGTACTTGAACTATTTTCACATCGTTACAACACTGTTTATAGACATAATATGACATTTGAAATGTCTTTATTCTTTTGGAACTTCTGTGAGTGTAATGTTTACTGTTCATTTTCATTGTTGATATCACTTTTGTATGTTATCTACCTGACTTGCTTTGGCAATGTTAACATATGTTTCCCATACCAATAAAGCCCCTTGAATTGAATTGAATTGAGAGAGAGAAAGAAATAAAGAGTGAGAGAAAGAAGTAGAGAAAGAGGGTGCAGCTGTTTGCTGTCTCTTTACCTGTCTGTGTACTTAGTGCCCTTCTCTAGTTAATGTGTGACCAAGTGAGCACAGGGAAAGGTGTGTGGACGTGTTTAACTATTCTTGTGGGGACCAGAAATCCCCACAAGAATAGTAAACAAACAATTGACCAACTGGGGACATTTTATTAGTCCTCAAGAGGTGAAAATGCTATTTCTAGTGAGTTTACGGTTAAAGTTAGAATTTGTGTCAGAGTTAGAATAAGGAGCTAGGGTTAGTGTTAGGGTAAGGGTAAGAGTGCGGGTTAGGTTTAGGGTTAGGTGTTAGGGAAAATAGGATTTTGAATGGGGACTGAATTGTTTGTCCCCACAAGGTTAGCTGTACAAGACTGTGTGTGTGTGTGTGTGTGTGTGTGTGTGTATGTAAATAATGAATGAATCAAATGATTGATGGACCGTCTATCTATTTCTTCACCATTTTGTCTCTCTGTCTCTTAGTCCATAAATGTCCCTGTCCTCCCTCCCTTCCTTGGATAATAAAAGACTAATGAAAAGTCCTACAAATTATTTAGAAAAAAAGCATTAAACTGTCAGTCCACAATGAAACAAGAATCGACAATTCATATTTCTAACTTAAAACCCCCATTGTAGACCCTATTCAATAGAGTGTTGAGACAGTGTAGACATTCAGAGTAAAGTAAAATACCTCTTGGCCAGTACGGGTATCGAACCCGCGACCTTAGCGTTATTAGCACGACGCTCTAACCAACTGAGCTAACCGGCCTCGATAGCCTTGCCACACCAGAAGCGGATAGAAGCAACAACACTGTACTAAATACAGCAGAGCGAGATGGAGACATTCCATAACAAATCCATCACCTACAGAGAAATAAACATTGAGAAGAGTCCCCTAAGCAAGCTGGTCATGGGGCTCTGTTCACAAACACTCCCCACAGAGCTCCAGGACAGCAACACAATTAGACCCAGCCAAATCATGAGAAATCAAAAGATAACTATTGACACACATTGTAAAGAATTGACCAAAAAACAGAGCAAACTAGAAAGCTATTTGGCCCTAAACAGAGCGTACACAGTGGCAGAATACCTGACCACTGTGACTGCCCCCAAATGAAGGGAATCTTTGACTACGTACAGACTCAGTGAGCATAGCCTTGCTATTGAGAAAGGTCACCGTAGGCAGAGCTGGCTCTCAAGAGAAGACAGGCTATGTGCACACTGCCCACAAAATGAGGTGGAAACTGAGCTGCACTTCCTAACCTCATGCCAAATGTATGACCATATTTCCCTCAGATTACACAGACCCACAAAGAATTTGAAAACAAACCCAATTTTGATCAACTCCAATATCTACTGGGTGAAATACCACAGTGTGCCATCACAGCAGGAAGATTTGTGACCTGTTGCCACGAGAAAAGGGCAACCAAAGACCATTGTAAATACAACCCATATTTATGTAAATGTATTTTCCATTTTGTACTTGAACTATTTTCACATCGTTACAACACTGTTTATAGACATAATATGACATTTGAAATGTCTTTATTCTTTTGGAACTTCTGTGAGTGTAATGTTTACTGTTCATTTTCATTGTTGATATCACTTTTGTATGTTATCTACCTGACTTGCTTTGGCAATGTTAACATATGTTTCCCATACCAATAAAGCCCCTTGAATTGAATTGAATTGAGAGAGAGAAAGAAATAAAGAGTGAGAGAAAGAAGTAGAGAAAGAGGGTGCAGCTGTTTGCTGTCTCTTTACCTGTCTGTGTACTTAGTGCCCTTCTCTAGTTAATGTGTGACCAAGTGAGCACAGGGAAAGGTGTGTGGACGTGTTTAACTATTCTTGTGGGGACCAGAAATCCCCACAAGAATAGTAAACAAACAATTGACCAACTGGGGACATTTTATTAGTCCTCAAGAGGTGAAAATGCTATTTCTAGTGAGTTTACGGTTAAAGTTAGAATTTGTGTCAGAGTTAGAATAAGGAGCTAGGGTTAGTGTTAGGGTAAGGGTAAGAGTGCGGGTTAGGTTTAGGGTTAGGTGTTAGGGAAAATAGGATTTTGAATGGGGACTGAATTGTTTGTCCCCACAAGGTTAGCTGTACAAGACTGTGTGTGTGTGTGTGTGTGTGTATGTAAATAATGAATGAATCAAATGATTGATGGACCGTCTATCTATTTCTTCACCATTTTGTCTCTCTGTCTCTTAGTCCATAAAGTCCCTGTCCTCCCTCCCTTCCTTGGATAATAAAAGACTAATGAAAAGTCCTACAAATTATTTAGAAAAAGCATTAAACTGTCAGTCCACAATGAAACAAGAATCGACAATTCATATTTCTAACTTAAACCCCCATTGTAGACCCTATTCAATAGAGTGTTGAGACAGTGTAGACATTCAGAGTAAAGTAAAATACCTCTTGGCCAGTACGGGTATCGAACCCGAGACCTTCCGTTATTAGCACGACGCTCTAACCAACTGAGCTAACCGGCCTCGATAGCCTTGCCACACCAGAAGCGGATAGAAGCAACAACACTGTACTAAATACAGCAGAGCGAGATGGAGACATTCCATAACAAATCCATCACCTACAGAGAAATAAACATTGAGAAGAGTCCCCTAAGCAAGCTGGTCATGGGGCTCTGTTCACAAACACTCCCCACAGAGCTCCAGGACAGCAACACAATTAGACCCAGCCAAATCATGAGAAATCAAAAAGATAACTATTGACACACATTGTAAAGAATTGACCAAAAAACAGAGCAAACTAGAAAGCTATTTGGCCCTAAACAGAGCGTACACAGTGGCAGAATACCTGACCACTGTGACTGCCCCCAAATGAAGGGAATCTTTGACTACGTACAGACTCAGTGAGCATAGCCTTGCTATTGAGAAAGGTCACCGTAGGCAGAGCTGGCTCTCAAGAGAAGACAGGCTATGTGCACACTGCCCACAAAATGAGGTGGAAACTGAGCTGCACTTCCTAACCTCATGCCAAATGTATGACCATATTTCCCTCAGATTACACAGACCCACAAAGAATTTGAAAACAAACCCAATTTTGATCAACTCCAATATCTACTGGGTGAAATACCACAGTGTGCCATCACAGCAGGAAGATTTGTGACCTGTTGCCACGAGAAAAGGGCAACCAAAGACCATTGTAAATACAACCCATATTTATGTAAATGTATTTTCCATTTTGTACTTGAACTATTTTCACATCGTTACAACACTGTTTATAGACATAATATGACATTTGAAATGTCTTTATTCTTTTGGAACTTCTGTGAGTGTAATGTTTACTGTTCATTTTCATTGTTGATATCACTTTTGTATGTTATCTACCTGACTTGCTTTGGCAATGTTAACATATGTTTCCCATACCAATAAAGCCCCTTGAATTGAATTGAATTGAGAGAGAGAAAGAAATAAAGAGTGAGAGAAAGAAGTAGAGAAAGAGGGTGCAGCTGTTTGCTGTCTCTTTACCTGTCTGTGTACTTAGTGCCCTTCTCTAGTTAATGTGTGACCAAGTGAGCACAGGGAAAGGTGTGTGGACGTGTTTAACTATTCTTGTGGGGACCAGAAATCCCCACAAGAATAGTAAACAAACAATTGACCAACTGGGGACATTTTATTAGTCCTCAAGAGGTGAAAATGCTATTTCTAGTGAGTTTACGGTTAAAGTTAGAATTTGTGTCAGAGTTAGAATAAGGAGCTAGGGTTAGTGTTAGGGTAAGGGTAAGAGTACGGGTTAGGTTTAGGGTTAGGTGTTAGGGAAAATAGGATTTTGAATGGGGACTGAATTGTTTGTCCCCACAAGGTTAGCTGTACAAGACTGTGTGTGTGTGTGTGTGTGTGTGTGTGTATGTAAATAATGAATGAATCAAATGATTGATGGACCGTCTATCTATTTCTTCACCATTTTGTCTCTCTGTCTCTTAGTCCATAAAGTCCCTGTCCTCCCTCCCTTCCTTGGATAATAAAAGACTAATGAAAAGTCCTACAAATTATTTAGAAAAAGCATTAAACTGTCAGTCCACAATGAAACAAGAATCGACAATTCATATTTCTAACTTAAAACCCCATTGTAGACCCTATTCAATAGAGTGTTGAGACAGTGTAGACATTCAGAGTAAAGTAAAATACCTCTTGGCCAGTGCGGTATCAGAACCCGCGACCAGCGTTATTAGCACGACGCTCTAACCAACTGAGCTAACCGGCCTCGATAGCCTTGCCACACCAGAAGCGGATAGAAGCAACAACACTGTACTAAATACAGCAGAGCGAGATGGAGACATTCCATAACAAATCCATCACCTACAGAGAAATAAACATTGAGAAGAGTCCCTAAGCAAGCTGGTCATGGGGCTCTGTTCACAAACACTCCCCACAGAGCTCCAGGACAGCAACACAATTAGACCCAGCCAAATCATGAGAAATCAAAAGATAACTATTGACACACATTGTAAAGAATTGACCAAAAACAGAGCAAACTAGAAAGCTATTTGGCCCTAAACAGAGCGTACACAGTGGCAGAATACCTGACCACTGTGACTGCCCCCAAATGAAGGGAATCTTTGACTACGTACAGACTCAGTGAGCATAGCCTTGCTATTGAGAAAGGTCACCGTAGGCAGAGCTGGCTCTCAAGAGAAGACAGGCTATGTGCACACTGCCCACAAAATGAGGTGGAAACTGAGCTGCACTTCCTAACCTCATGCCAAATGTATGACCATATTTCCCTCAGATTACACAGACCCACAAAGAATTTGAAAACAAACCCAATTTTGATCAACTCCAATATCTACTGGGTGAAATACCACAGTGTGCCATCACAGCAGGAAGATTTGTGACCTGTTGCCACGAGAAAAGGGCAACCAAAGACCATTGTAAATACAACCCATATTTATGTAAATGTATTTTCCATTTTGTACTTGAACTATTTTCACATCGTTACAACACTGTTTATAGACATAATATGACATTTGAAATGTCTTTATTCTTTTGGAACTTCTGTGAGTGTAATGTTTACTGTTCATTTTCATTGTTGATATCACTTTTGTATGTTATCTACCTGACTTGCTTTGGCAATGTTAACATATGTTTCCCATACCAATAAAGCCCCTTGAATTGAATTGAATTGAGAGAGAGAAAGAAATAAAGAGTGAGAGAAAGAAGTAGAGAAAGAGGGTGCAGCTGTTTGCTGTCTCTTTACCTGTCTGTGTACTTAGTGCCCTTCTCTAGTTAATGTGTGACCAAGTGAGCACAGGGAAAGGTGTGTGGACGTGTTTAACTATTCTTGTGGGGACCAGAAATCCCCACAAGAATAGTAAACAAACAATTGACCAACTGGGGACATTTTATTAGTCCTCAAGAGGTGAAAATGCTATTTCTAGTGAGTTTACGGTTAAAGTTAGAATTTGTGTCAGAGTTAGAATAAGGAGCTAGGGTTAGTGTTAGGGTAAGGGTAAGAGTGCAGGTTAGGTTTAGGGTTAGGTGTTAGGGAAAATAGGATTTTGAATGGGGACTGAATTGTTTGTCCCCACAAGGTTAGCTGTACAAGACTGTGTGTGTGTGTGTGTGTGTGTGTGTATGTAAATAATGAATGAATCAAATGATTGATGGACCGTCTATCTATTTCTTCACCATTTTGTCTCTCTGTCTCTTAGTCCATAAAGTCCCTGTCCTCCCTCCCTTCCTTGGATAATAAAAGACTAATGAAAAGTCCTACAAATTATTTAGAAAAAAAGCATTAAACTGTCAGTCCACAATGAAACAAGAATCGACAATTCATATTTCTAACTTAAAACCCCCATTGTAGACCCTATTCAATAGAGTGTTGAGACAGTGTAGACATTCAGAGTAAAGTAAAATACCTCTTGGCCAGTACGGGTATCGAACCCGCGACCTTGGCGTTATTAGCACGACGCTCTAACCAACTGAGCTAACCGGCCTCGATAGCCTTGCCACACCAGAAGCGGATAGAAGCAACAACACTGTACTAAATACAGCAGAGCGAGATGGAGACATTCCATAACAAATCCATCACCTACAGAGAAATAAACATTGAGAAGAGTCCCCTAAGCAAGCTGGTCATGGGGCTCTGTTCACAAACACTCCCCACAGAGCTCCAGGACAGCAACACAATTAGACCCAGCCAAATCATGAGAAATCAAAAAGATAACTATTGACACACATTGTAAAGAATTGACCAAAAAACAGAGCAAACTAGAAAGCTATTTGGCCCTAAACAGAGCGTACACAGTGGCAGAATACCTGACCACTGTGACTGCCCCCAAATGAAGGGAATCTTTGACTACGTACAGACTCAGTGAGCATAGCCTTGCTATTGAGAAAGGTCACCGTAGGCAGAGCTGGCTCTCAAGAGAAGACAGGCTATGTGCACACTGCCCACAAAATGAGGTGGAAACTGAGCTGCACTTCCTAACCTCATGCCAAATGTATGACCATATTTCCCTCAGATTACACAGACCCACAAAGAATTTGAAAACAAACCCAATTTTGATCAACTCCAATATCTACTGGGTGAAATACCACAGTGTGCCATCACAGCAGGAAGATTTGTGACCTGTTGCCACGAGAAAAGGGCAACCAAAGACCATTGTAAATACAACCCATATTTATGTAAATGTATTTTCCATTTTGTACTTGAACTATTTTCACATCGTTACAACACTGTTTATAGACATAATATGACATTTGAAATGTCTTTATTCTTTTGGAACTTCTGTGAGTGTAATGTTTACTGTTCATTTTCATTGTTGATATCACTTTTGTATGTTATCTACCTGACTTGCTTTGGCAATGTTAACATATGTTTCCCATACCAATAAAGCCCCTTGAATTGAATTGAATTGAGAGAGAGAAAGAAATAAAGAGTGAGAGAAAGAAGTAGAGAAAGAGGGTGCAGCTGTTTGCTGTCTCTTTACCTGTCTGTGTACTTAGTGCCCTTCTCTAGTTAATGTGTGACCAAGTGAGCACAGGGAAAGGTGTGTGGACGTGTTTAACTATTCTTGTGGGGACCAGAAATCCCCACAAGAATAGTAAACAAACAATTGACCAACTGGGGACATTTTATTAGTCCTCAAGAGGTGAAAATGCTATTTCTAGTGAGTTTACGGTTAAAGTTAGAATTTGTGTCAGAGTTAGAATAAGGAGCTAGGGTTAGTGTTAGGGTAAGGGTAAGAGTACGGGTTAGGTTTAGGGTTAGGTGTTAGGGAAAATAGGATTTTGAATGGGGACTGAATTGTTTGTCCCCACAAGGTTAGCTGTACAAGACTGTGTGTGTGTGTGTGTGTGTGTGTGTATGTAAATAATGAATGAATCAAATGATTGATGGACCGTCTATCTATTTCTTCACCATTTTGTCTCTCTGTCTCTTAGTCCATAAATGTCCCTGTCCTCCCTCCCTTCCTTGGATAATAAAAGACTAATGAAAAGTCCTACAAATTATTTAGAAAAAATAGCATTAAACTGTCAGTCCACAATGAAACAAGAATCGACAATTCATATTTCTAACTTAAAACCCCCATTGTAGACCCTATTCAATAGAGTGTTGAGACAGTGTAGACATTCAGAGTAAAGTAAAATACCTCTTGGCCAGTACGGGTATCGAACCCGCGACCTTCGTTATTAGCACGACGCTCTAACCAACTGAGCTAACCGGCCTCGATAGCCTTGCCACACCAGAAGCGGATAGAAGCAACAACACTGTACTAAATACAGCAGAGCGAGATGGAGACATTCCATAACAAATCCATCACCTACAGAGAAATAAACATTGAGAAGAGTCCCCTAAGCAAGCTGGTCATGGGGCTCTGTTCACAAACACTCCCCACAGAGCTCCAGGACAGCAACACAATTAGACCCAGCCAAATCATGAGAAATCAAAGATAACTATTGACACACATTGTAAAGAATTGACCAAAAACAGAGCAAACTAGAAAGCTATTTGGCCCTAAACAGAGCGTACACAGTGGCAGAATACCTGACCACTGTGACTGCCCCCAAATGAAGGGAATCTTTGACTACGTACAGACTCAGTGAGCATAGCCTTGCTATTGAGAAAGGTCACCGTAGGCAGAGCTGGCTCTCAAGAGAAGACAGGCTATGTGCACACTGCCCACAAAATGAGGTGGAAACTGAGCTGCACTTCCTAACCTCATGCCAAATGTATGACCATATTTCCCTCAGATTACACAGACCCACAAAGAATTTGAAAACAAACCCAATTTTGATCAACTCCAATATCTACTGGGTGAAATACCACAGTGTGCCATCACAGCAGGAAGATTTGTGACCTGTTGCCACGAGAAAAGGGCAACCAAAGACCATTGTAAATACAACCCATATTTATGTAAATGTATTTTCCGTTTTGTACTTGAACTATTTTCACATCGTTACAACACTGTTTATAGACATAATATGACATTTGAAATGTCTTTATTCTTTTGGAACTTCTGTGAGTGTAATGTTTACTGTTCATTTTCATTGTTGATATCACTTTTGTATGTTATCTACCTGACTTGCTTTGGCAATGTTAACATATGTTTCCCATACCAATAAAGCCCCTTGAATTGAATTGAATTGAGAGAGAAAGAAATAAAGAGTGAGAGAAAGAAGTAGAGAAAGAGGGTGCAGCTGTTTGCTGTCTCTTTACCTGTCTGTGTACTTAGTGCCCTTCTCTAGTTAATGTGTGACCAAGTGAGCACAGGGAAAGGTGTGTGGACGTGTTTAACTATTCTTGTGGGGACCAGAAATCCCCACAAGAATAGTAAACAAACAATTGACCAACTGGGGACATTTTATTAGTCCTCAAGAGGTGAAAATGCTATTTCTAGTGAGTTTACGGTTAAAGTTAGAATTTGTGTCAGAGTTAGAATAAGGAGCTAGGGTTAGTGTTAGGGTAAGGGTAAGAGTACGGGTTAGGTTTAGGGTTAGGTGTTAGGGAAAATAGGATTTTGAATGGGACTGAATTGTTTGTCCCCACAAGGTTAGCTGTACAAGACTGTGTGTGTGTGTGTGTGTGTGTGTATGTAAATAATGAATGAATCAAATGATTGATGGACCGTCTATCTATTTCTTCACCATTTTGTCTCTCTGTCTCTTAGTCCATAAAGTCCCTGTCCTCCCTCCCTTCCTTGGATAATAAAAGACTAATGAAAAGTCCTACAAATTATTTAGAAAAAAAGCATTAAACTGTCAGTCCACAATGAAACAAGAATCGACAATTCATATTTCTAACTTAAAACCCCCATTGTAGACCCTATTCAATAGAGTGTTGAGACAGTGTAGACATTCAGAGTAAAGTAAAATACCTCTTGGCCAGTACGGTATCGAACCCGCGACCTTAGCGTTATTAGCACGACGCTCTAACCAACTGAGCTAACCGGCCTCGATAGCCTTGCCACACCAGAAGCGGATAGAAGCAACAACACTGTACTAAATACAGCAGAGCGAGATGGAGACATTCCATAACAAATCCATCACCTACAGAGAAATAAACATTGAGAAGAGTCCCTAAGCAAGCTGGTCATGGGGCTCTGTTCACAAACACTCCCACAGAGCTCCAGGACAGCAACACAATTAGACCCAGCCAAATCATGAGAAATCAAAAGATAACTATTGACACACATTGTAAAGAATTGACCAAAAACAGAGCAAACTAGAAAGCTATTTGGCCCTAAACAGAGCGTACACAGTGGCAGAATACCTGACCACTGTGACTGCCCCCAAATGAAGGGAATCTTTGACTACGTACAGACTCAGTGAGCATAGCCTTGCTATTGAGAAAGGTCACCGTAGGCAGAGCTGGCTCTCAAGAGAAGACAGGCTATGTGCACACTGCCCACAAAATGAGGTGGAAACTGAGCTGCACTTCCTAACCTCATGCCAAATGTATGACCATATTTCCCTCAGATTACACAGACCCACAAAGAATTTGAAAACAAACCCAATTTTGATCAACTCCAATATCTACTGGGTGAAATACCACAGTGTGCCATCACAGCAGGAAGATTTGTGACCTGTTGCCACGAGAAAAGGGCAACCAAAGACCATTGTAAATACAACCCATATTTATGTAAATGTATTTTCCATTTTGTACTTGAACTATTTTCACATCGTTACAACACTGTTTATAGACATAATATGACATTTGAAATGTCTTTATTCTTTTGGAACTTCTGTGAGTGTAATGTTTACTGTTCATTTTCATTGTTGATATCACTTTTGTATGTTATCTACCTGACTTGCTTTGGCAATGTTAACATATGTTTCCCATACCAATAAAGCCCCTTGAATTGAATTGAATTGAGAGAGAGAAAGAAATAAAGAGTGAGAGAAAGAAGTAGAGAAAGAGGGTGCAGCTGTTTGCTGTCTCTTTACCTGTCTGTGTACTTAGTGCCCTTCTCTAGTTAATGTGTGACCAAGTGAGCACAGGGAAAGGTGTGTGGACGTGTTTAACTATTCTTGTGGGGACCAGAAATCCCCACAAGAATAGTAAACAAACAATTGACCAACTGGGGACATTTTATTAGTCCTCAAGAGGTGAAAATGCTATTTCTAGTGAGTTTACGGTTAAAGTTAGAATTTGTGTCAGAGTTAGAATAAGGAGCTAGGGTTAGTGTTAGGGTAAGGGTAAGAGTGCGGGTTAGGTTTAGGGTTAGGTGTTAGGGAAAATAGGATTTTGAATGGGACTGAATTGTTTGTCCCCACAAGGTTAGCTGTACAAGACTGTGTGTGTGTGTGTGTGTGTGTGTGTGTGTATGTAAATAATGAATGAATCAAATGATTGATGGACCGTCTATCTATTTCTTCACCATTTTGTCTCTCTGTCTCTTAGTCCATAAAGTCCCTGTCCTCCCTCCCTTCCTTGGATAATAAAAGACTAATGAAAAGTCCTACAAATTATTTAGAAAAAGCATTAAACTGTCAGTCCACAATGAAACAAGAATCGACAATTCATATTTCTAACTTAAAACCCCATTGTAGACCCTATTCAATAGAGTGTTGAGACAGTGTAGACATTCAGAGTAAAGTAAAATACCTCTTGGCCAGTACGGGTATCGAACCCGCGACCTTCGCGTTATTAGCACGACGCTCTAACCAACTGAGCTAACCGGCCTCGATAGCCTTGCCACACCAGAAGCGGATAGAAGCAACAACACTGTACTAAATACAGCAGAGCGAGATGGAGACATTCCATAACAAATCCATCACCTACAGAGAAATAAACATTGAGAAGAGTCCCCTAAGCAAGCTGGTCATGGGGCTCTGTTCACAAACACTCCCCACAGAGCTCCAGGACAGCAACACAATTAGACCCAGCCAAATCATGAGAAATCAAAAAGATAACTATTGACACACATTGTAAAGAATTGACCAAAAAACAGAGCAAACTAGAAAGCTATTTGGCCCTAAACAGAGCGTACACAGTGGCAGAATACCTGACCACTGTGACTGCCCCCAAATGAAGGGAATCTTTGACTACGTACAGACTCAGTGAGCATAGCCTTGCTATTGAGAAAGGTCACCGTAGGCAGAGCTGGCTCTCAAGAGAAGACAGGCTATGTGCACACTGCCCACAAAATGAGGTGGAAACTGAGCTGCACTTCCTAACCTCATGCCAAATGTATGACCATATTTCCCTCAGATTACACAGACCCACAAAGAATTTGAAAACAAACCCAATTTTGATCAACTCCAATATCTACTGGGTGAAATACCACAGTGTGCCATCACAGCAGGAAGATTTGTGACCTGTTGCCACGAGAAAGGGCAACCAAAGACCATTGTAAATACAACCCATATTTATGTAAATGTATTTTCCATTTTGTACTTGAACTATTTTCACATCGTTACAACACTGTTTATAGACATAATATGACATTTGAAATGTCTTTATTCTTTTGGAACTTCTGTGAGTGTAATGTTTACTGTTCATTTTCATTGTTGATATCACTTTTGTATGTTATCTACCTGACTTGCTTTGGCAATGTTAACATATGTTTCCCATACCAATAAAGCCCCTTGAATTGAATTGAATTGAGAGAGAGAAAGAAATAAAGAGTGAGAGAAAGAAGTAGAGAAAGAGGGTGCAGCTGTTTGCTGTCTCTTTACCTGTCTGTGTACTTAGTGCCCTTCTCTAGTTAATGTGTGACCAAGTGAGCACAGGGAAAGGTGTGTGGACGTGTTTAACTATTCTTGTGGGGACCAGAAATCCCCACAAGAATAGTAAACAAACAATTGACCAACTGGGGACATTTTATTAGTCCTCAAGAGGTGAAAATGCTATTTCTAGTGAGTTTACGGTTAAAGTTAGAATTTGTGTCAGAGTTAGAATAAGGAGCTAGGGTTAGTGTTAGGGTAAGGGTAAGAGTACGGGTTAGGTTTAGGGTTAGGTGTTAGGGAAAATAGGATTTTGAATGGGGACTGAATTGTTTGTCCCCACAAGGTTAGCTGTACAAGACTGTGTGTGTGTGTGTGTGTGTGTATGTAAATAATGAATGAATCAAATGATCGATGGACCGTCTATCTATTTCTTCACCATTTTGTCTCTCTGTCTCTTAGTCCATAAAGTCCCTGTCCTCCCTCCCTTCCTTGGATAATAAAAGACTAATGAAAAGTCCTACAAATTATTTAGAAAAATAGCATTAAACTGTCAGTCCACAATGAAACAAGAATCGACAATTCATATTTCTAACTTAAAACCCCCATTGTAGACCCTATTCAATAGAGTGTTGAGACAGTGTAGACATTCAGAGTAAAGTAAAATACCTCTTGGCCAGTACGGGTATCGAACCCGCGACCTTCGCGTTATTAGCACGACGCTCTAACCAACTGAGCTAACCGGCCTCGATAGCCTTGCCACACCAGAAGCGGATAGAAGCAACAACACTGTACTAAATACAGCAGAGCGAGATGGAGACATTCCATAACAAATCCATCACCTACAGAGAAATAAACATTGAGAAGAGTCCCCTAAGCAAGCTGGTCATGGGGCTCTGTTCTAAACACTCCCCACAGAGCTCCAGGACAGCAACACAATTAGACCCAGCCAAATCATGAGAAATCAAAAAGATAACTATTGACACACATTGTAAAGAATTGACCAAAAAACAGAGCAAACTAGAAAGCTATTTGGCCCTAAACAGAGCGTACACAGTGGCAGAATACCTGACCACTGTGACTGCCCCCAAATGAAGGGAATCTTTGACTACGTACAGACTCAGTGAGCATAGCCTTGCTATTGAGAAAGGTCACCGTAGGCAGAGCTGGCTCTCAAGAGAAGACAGGCTATGTGCACACTGCCCACAAAATGAGGTGGAAACTGAGCTGCACTTCCTAACCTCATGCCAAATGTATGACCATATTTCCCTCAGATTACACAGACCCACAAAGAATTTGAAAACAAACCCAATTTTGATCAACTCCAATATCTACTGGGTGAAATACCACAGTGTGCCATCACAGCAGGAAGATTTGTGACCTGTTGCCACGAGAAAAGGGCAACCAAAGACCATTGTAAATACAACCCATATTTATGTAAATGTATTTTCCATTTTGTACTTGAACTATTTTCACATCGTTACAACACTGTTTATAGACATAATATGACATTTGAAATGTCTTTATTCTTTTGGAACTTCTGTGAGTGTAATGTTTACTGTTCATTTTCATTGTTGATATCACTTTTGTATGTTATCTACCTGACTTGCTTTGGCAATGTTAACATATGTTTCCCATACCAATAAAGCCCCTTGAATTGAATTGAATTGAGAGAGAGAAAGAAATAAAGAGTGAGAGAAAGAAGTAGAGAAAGAGGGTGCAGCTGTTTGCTGTCTCTTTACCTGTCTGTGTACTTAGTGCCCTTCTCTAGTTAATGTGTGACCAAGTGAGCACAGGGAAAGGTGTGTGGACGTGTTTAACTATTCTTGTGGGGACCAGAAATCCCCACAAGAATAGTAAACAAACAATTGACCAACTGGGGACATTTTATTAGTCCTCAAGAGGTGAAAATGCTATTTCTAGTGAGTTTACGGTTAAAGTTAGAATTTGTGTCAGAGTTAGAATAAGGAGCTAGGGTTAGTGTTAGGGTAAGGGTAAGAGTACGGGTTAGGTTTAGGGTTAGGTGTTAGGGAAAATAGGATTTTGAATGGGGACTGAATTGTTTGTCCCCACAAGGTTAGCTGTACAAGACTGTGTGTGTGTGTGTGTGTGTGTATGTAAATAATGAATGAATCAAATGATTGATGGACCGTCTATCTATTTCTTCACCATTTTGTCTCTCTGTCTCTTAGTCCATAAAGTCCCCTGTCCTCCCTCCCTTCCTTGGATAATAAAAGACTAATGAAAAGTCCTACAAATTATTTAGAAAAAATAGCATTAAACTGTCAGTCCACAATGAAACAAGAATCGACAATTCATATTTCTAACTTAAAACCCCATTGTAGACCCTATTCAATAGAGTGTTGAGACAGTGTAGACATTCAGAGTAAAGTAAAATACCTCTTGGCCAGTACGGGTATCGAACCCGCGACCTTGGCGTTATTAGCACGACGCTCTAACCAACTGAGCTAACCGGCCTCGATAGCCTTGCCACACCAGAAGCGGATAGAAGCAACAACACTGTACTAAATACAGCAGAGCGAGATGGAGACATTCCATAACAAATCCATCACCTACAGAGAAATAAACATTGAGAAGAGTCCCCTAAGCAAGCTGGTCATGGGGCTCTGTTCACAAACACTCCCCACAGAGCTCCAGGACAGCAACACAATTAGACCCAGCCAAATCATGAGAAATCAAAAGATAACTATTGACACACATTGTAAAGAATTGACCAAAAAACAGAGCAAACTAGAAAGCTATTTGGCCCTAAACAGAGCGTACACAGTGGCAGAATACCTGACCACTGTGACTGCCCCCAAATGAAGGGAATCTTTGACTACGTACAGACTCAGTGAGCATAGCCTTGCTATTGAGAAAGGTCACCGTAGGCAGAGCTGGCTCTCAAGAGAAGACAGGCTATGTGCACACTGCCCACAAAATGAGGTGGAAACTGAGCTGCACTTCCTAACCTCATGCCAAATGTATGACCATATTTCCCTCAGATTACACAGACCCACAAAGAATTTGAAAACAAACCCAATTTTGATCAACTCCAATATCTACTGGGTGAAATACCACAGTGTGCCATCACAGCAGGAAGATTTGTGACCTGTTGCCACGAGAAAAGGGCAACCAAAGACCATTGTAAATACAACCCATATTTATGTAAATGTATTTTCCATTTTGTACTTGAACTATTTTCACATCGTTACAACACTGTTTATAGACATAATATGACATTTGAAATGTCTTTATTCTTTTGGAACTTCTGTGAGTGTAATGTTTACTGTTCATTTTCATTGTTGATATCACTTTTGTATGTTATCTACCTGACTTGCTTTGGCAATGTTAACATATGTTTCCCATACCAATAAAGCCCCTTGAATTGAATTGAATTGAGAGAGAGAAAGAAATAAAGAGTGAGAGAAAGAAGTAGAGAAAGAGGGTGCAGCTGTTTGCTGTCTCTTTACCTGTCTGTGTACTTAGTGCCCTTCTCTAGTTAATGTGTGACCAAGTGAGCACAGGGAAAGGTGTGTGGACGTGTTTAACTATTCTTGTGGGGACCAGAAATCCCCACAAGAATAGTAAACAAACAATTGACCAACTGGGGACATTTTATTAGTCCTCAAGAGGTGAAAATGCTATTTCTAGTGAGTTTACGGTTAAAGTTAGAATTTGTGTCAGAGTTAGAATAAGGAGCTAGGGTTAGTGTTAGGGTAAGGGTAAGAGTGCAGGTTAGGTTTAGGGTTAGGTGTTAGGGAAAATAGGATTTTGAATGGGGACTGAATTGTTTGTCCCCACAAGGTTAGCTGTACAAGACTGTGTGTGTGTGTGTGTGTGTGTATGTAAATAATGAATGAATCAAATGATTGATGGACCGTCTATCTATTTCTTCACCATTTTGTCTCTCTGTCTCTTAGTCCATAAAGTCCCTGTCCTCCCTCCCTTCCTTGGATAATAAAAGACTAATGAAAAGTCCTACAAATTATTTAGAAAAATAGCATTAAACTGTCAGTCCACAATGAAACAAGAATCGACAATTCATATTTCTAACTTAAAACCCCATTGTAGACCCTATTCAATAGAGTGTTGAGACAGTGTAGACATTCAGAGTAAAGTAAAATACCTCTTGGCCAGTACGGGTATCGAACCCGCGACCTTCGCGTTATTAGCACGACGCTCTAACCAACTGAGCTAACCGGCCTCGATAGCCTTGCCACACCAGAAGCGGATAGAAGCAACAACACTGTACTAAATACAGCAGAGCGAGATGGAGACATTCCATAACAAATCCATCACCTACAGAGAAATAAACATTGAGAAGAGTCCCCTAAGCAAGCTGGTCATGGGGCTCTGTTCACAAACACTCCCCACAGAGCTCCAGGACAGCAACACAATTAGACCCAGCCAAATCATGAGAAATCAAAAGATAACTATTGACACACATTGTAAAGAATTGACCAAAAACAGAGCAAACTAGAAAGCTATTTGGCCCTAAACAGAGCGTACACAGTGGCAGAATACCTGACCACTGTGACTGCCCCCAAATGAAGGGAATCTTTGACTACGTACAGACTCAGTGAGCATAGCCTTGCTATTGAGAAAGGTCACCGTAGGCAGAGCTGGCTCTCAAGAGAAGACAGGCTATGTGCACACTGCCCACAAAATGAGGTGGAAACTGAGCTGCACTTCCTAACCTCATGCCAAATGTATGACCATATTTCCCTCAGATTACACAGACCCACAAAGAATTTGAAAACAAACCCAATTTTGATCAACTCCAATATCTACTGGGTGAAATACCACAGTGTGCCATCACAGCAGGAAGATTTGTGACCTGTTGCCACGAGAAAAGGGCAACCAAAGACCATTGTAAATACAACCCATATTTATGTAAATGTATTTTCCATTTTGTACTTGAACTATTTTCACATCGTTACAACACTGTTTATAGACATAATATGACATTTGAAATGTCTTTATTCTTTTGGAACTTCTGTGAGTGTAATGTTTACTGTTCATTTTCATTGTTGATATCACTTTTGTATGTTATCTACCTGACTTGCTTTGGCAATGTTAACATATGTTTCCCATACCAATAAAGCCCCTTGAATTGAATTGAATTGAGAGAGAGAAAGAAATAAAGAGTGAGAGAAAGAAGTAGAGAAAGAGGGTGCAGCTGTTTGCTGTCTCTTTACCTGTCTGTGTACTTAGTGCCCTTCTCTAGTTAATGTGTGACCAAGTGAGCACAGGGAAAGGTGTGTGGACGTGTTTAACTATTCTTGTGGGGACCAGAAATCCCCACAAGAATAGTAAACAAACAATTGACCAACTGGGGACATTTTATTAGTCCTCAAGAGGTGAAAATGCTATTTCTAGTGAGTTTACGGTTAAAGTTAGAATTTGTGTCAGAGTTAGAATAAGGAGCTAGGGTTAGTGTTAGGGTAAGGGTAAGAGTACGGGTTAGGTTTAGGGTTAGGTGTTAGGGAAAATAGGATTTTGAATGGGGACTGAATTGTTTGTCCCCACAAGGTTAGCTGTACAAGACTGTGTGTGTGTGTGTGTGTGTGTGTGTGTATGTAAATAATGAATGAATCAAATGATTGATGGACCGTCTATCTATTTCTTCACCATTTTGTCTCTCTGTCTCTTAGTCCATAAAGTCCCTGTCCTCCCTCCCTTCCTTGGATAATAAAAGACTAATGAAAAGTCCTACAAATTATTTAGAAAAAATAGCATTAAACTGTCAGTCCACAATGAAACAAGAATCGACAATTCATATTTCTAACTTAAAACCCCCATTGTAGACCCTATTCAATAGAGTGTTGAGACAGTGTAGACATTCAGAGTAAAGTAAAATACCTCTTGGCCAGTACGGGTATCGAACCCGCGACCTTCGCGTTATTAGCACGACGCTCTAACCAACTGAGCTAACCGGCCTCGATAGCCTTGCCACACCAGAAGCGGATAGAAGCAACAACACTGTACTAAATACAGCAGAGCGAGATGGAGACATTCCATAACAAATCCATCACCTACAGAGAAATAAACATTGAGAAGAGTCCCCTAAGCAAGCTGGTCATGGGGCTCTGTTCACAAACACTCCCCACAGAGCTCCAGGACAGCAACACAATTAGACCCAGCCAAATCATGAGAAATCAAAAAGATAACTATTGACACACATTGTAAAGAATTGACCAAAAACAGAGCAAACTAGAAAGCTATTTGGCCCTAAACAGAGCGTACACAGTGGCAGAATACCTGACCACTGTGACTGCCCCCAAATGAAGGGAATCTTTGACTACGTACAGACTCAGTGAGCATAGCCTTGCTATTGAGAAAGGTCACCGTAGGCAGAGCTGGCTCTCAAGAGAAGACAGGCTATGTGCACACTGCCCACAAAATGAGGTGGAAACTGAGCTGCACTTCCTAACCTCATGCCAAATGTATGACCATATTTCCCTCAGATTACACAGACCCACAAAGAATTTGAAAACAAACCCAATTTTGATCAACTCCAATATCTACTGGGTGAAATACCACAGTGTGCCATCACAGCAGGAAGATTTGTGACCTGTTGCCACGAGAAAAGGGCAACCAAAGACCATTGTAAATACAACCCATATTTATGTAAATGTATTTTCCATTTTGTACTTGAACTATTTTCACATCGTTACAACACTGTTTATAGACATAATATGACATTTGAAATGTCTTTATTCTTTTGGAACTTCTGTGAGTGTAATGTTTACTGTTCATTTTCATTGTTGATATCACTTTTGTATGTTATCTACCTGACTTGCTTTGGCAATGTTAACATATGTTTCCCATACCAATAAAGCCCCTTGAATTGAATTGAATTGAGAGAGAGAAAGAAATAAAGAGTGAGAGAAAGAAGTAGAGAAAGAGGGTGCAGCTGTTTGCTGTCTCTTTACCTGTCTGTGTACTTAGTGCCCTTCTCTAGTTAATGTGTGACCAAGTGAGCACAGGGAAAGGTGTGTGGACGTGTTTAACTATTCTTGTGGGGACCAGAAATCCCCACAAGAATAGTAAACAAACAATTGACCAACTGGGGACATTTTATTAGTCCTCAAGAGGTGAAAATGCTATTTCTAGTGAGTTTACGGTTAAAGTTAGAATTTGTGTCAGAGTTAGAATAAGGAGCTAGGGTTAGTGTTAGGGTAAGGGTAAGAGTACGGGTTAGGTTTAGGGTTAGGTGTTAGGGAAAATAGGATTTTGAATGGGGACTGAATTGTTTGTCCCCACAAGGTTAGCTGTACAAGACTGTGTGTGTGTGTGTGTGTGTGTGTGTATGTAAATAATGAATGAATCAAATGATTGATGGACCGTCTATCTATTTCTTCACCATTTTGTCTCTCTGTCTCTTAGTCCATAAAGTCCCCTGTCCTCCCTCCCTTCCTTGGATAATAAAAGACTAATGAAAAGTCCTACAAATTATTTAGAAAAAATAGCATTAAACTGTCAGTCCACAATGAAACAAGAATCGACAATTCATATTTCTAACTTAAAACCCCATTGTAGACCCTATTCAATAGAGTGTTGAGACAGTGTAGACATTCAGAGTAAAGTAAAATACCTCTTGGCCAGTACGGGTATCGAACCCGCGACCCGCGTTATTAGCACGACGCTCTAACCAACTGAGCTAACCGGCCTCGATAGCCTTGCCACACCAGAAGCGGATAGAAGCAACAACACTGTACTAAATACAGCAGAGCGAGATGGAGACATTCCATAACAAATCCATCACCTACAGAGAAATAAACATTGAGAAGAGTCCCCTAAGCAAGCTGGTCATGGGGCTCTGTTCACAAACACTCCCCACAGAGCTCCAGGACAGCAACACAATTAGACCCAGCCAAATCATGAGAAATCAAAAAGATAACTATTGACACACATTGTAAAGAATTGACCAAAAAACAGAGCAAACTAGAAAGCTATTTGGCCCTAAACAGAGCGTACACAGTGGCAGAATACCTGACCACTGTGACTGCCCCCAAATGAAGGGAATCTTTGACTACATTACAGACTCAGTGAGCATAGCCTTGCTATTGAGAAAGGTCACCGTAGGCAGAGCTGGCTCTCAAGAGAAGACAGGCTATGTGCACACTGCCCACAAAATGAGGTGGAAACTGAGCTGCACTTCCTAACCTCATGCCAAATGTATGACCATATTTCCCTCAGATTACACAGACCCACAAAGAATTTGAAAACAAACCCAATTTTGATCAACTCCAATATCTACTGGGTGAAATACCACAGTGTGCCATCACAGCAGGAAGATTTGTGACCTGTTGCCACGAGAAAAGGGCAACCAAAGACCATTGTAAATACAACCCATATTTATGTAAATGTATTTTCCATTTTGTACTTGAACTATTTTCACATCGTTACAACACTGTTTATAGACATAATATGACATTTGAAATGTCTTTATTCTTTTGGAACTTCTGTGAGTGTAATGTTTACTGTTCATTTTCATTGTTGATATCACTTTTGTATGTTATCTACCTGACTTGCTTTGGCAATGTTAACATATGTTTCCCATACCAATAAAGCCCCTTGAATTGAATTGAATTGAGAGAGAGAAAGAAATAAAGAGTGAGAGAAAGAAGTAGAGAAAGAGGGTGCAGCTGTTTGCTGTCTCTTTACCTGTCTGTGTACTTAGTGCCCTTCTCTAGTTAATGTGTGACCAAGTGAGCACAGGGAAAGGTGTGTGGACGTGTTTAACTATTCTTGTGGGGACCAGAAATCCCCACAAGAATAGTAAACAAACAATTGACCAACTGGGGACATTTTATTAGTCCTCAAGAGGTGAAAATGCTATTTCTAGTGAGTTTACGGTTAAAGTTAGAATTTGTGTCAGAGTTAGAATAAGGAGCTAGGGTTAGTGTTAGGGTAAGGGTAAGAGTACGGGTTAGGTTTAGGGTTAGGTGTTAGGGAAAATAGGATTTTGAATGGGGACTGAATTGTTTGTCCCCACAAGGTTAGCTGTACAAGACTGTGTGTGTGTGTGTGTGTGTATGTAAATAATGAATGAATCAAATGATTGATGGACCGTCTATCTATTTCTTCACCATTTTGTCTCTCTGTCTCTTAGTCCATAAAGTCCCCTGTCCTCCCTCCCTTCCTTGGATAATAAAAGACTAATGAAAAGTCCTACAAATTATTTAGAAAAAAAGCATTAAACTGTCAGTCCACAATGAAACAAGAATCGACAATTCATATTTCTAACTTAAAACCCCCATTGTAGACCCTATTCAATAGAGTGTTGAGACAGTGTAGACATTCAGAGTAAAGTAAAATACCTCTTGGCCAGTACGGGTATCGAACCCGCGACCTTCGCGTTATTAGCACGACGCTCTAACCAACTGAGCTAACCGGCCTCGATAGCCTTGCCACACCAGAAGCGGATAGAAGCAACAACACTGTACTAAATACAGCAGAGCGAGATGGAGACATTCCATAACAAATCCATCACCTACAGAGAAATAAACATTGAGAAGAGTCCCCTAAGCAAGCTGGTCATGGGGCTCTGTTCACAAACACTCCCCACAGAGCTCCAGGACAGCAACACAATTAGACCCAGCCAAATCATGAGAAATCAAAAAGATAACTATTGACACACATTGTAAAGAATTGACCAAAAACAGAGCAAACTAGAAAGCTATTTGGCCCTAAACAGAGCGTACACAGTGGCAGAATACCTGACCACTGTGACTGCCCCCAAATGAAGGGAATCTTTGACTACGTACAGACTCAGTGAGCATAGCCTTGCTATTGAGAAAGGTCACCGTAGGCAGAGCTGGCTCTCAAGAGAAGACAGGCTATGTGCACACTGCCCACAAAATGAGGTGGAAACTGAGCTGCACTTCCTAACCTCATGCCAAATGTATGACCATATTTCCCTCAGATTACACAGACCCACAAAGAATTTGAAAACAAACCCAATTTTGATCAACTCCAATATCTACTGGGTGAAATACCACAGTGTGCCATCACAGCAGGAAGATTTGTGACCTGTTGCCACGAGAAAAGGGCAACCAAAGACCATTGTAAATACAACCCATATTTATGTAAATGTATTTTCCATTTTGTACTTGAACTATTTTCACATCGTTACAACACTGTTTATAGACATAATATGACATTTGAAATGTCTTTATTCTTTTGGAACTTCTGTGAGTGTAATGTTTACTGTTCATTTTCATTGTTGATATCACTTTTGTATGTTATCTACCTGACTTGCTTTGGCAATGTTAACATATGTTTCCCATACCAATAAAGCCCCTTGAATTGAATTGAATTGAGAGAGAGAAAGAAATAAAGAGTGAGAGAAAGAAGTAGAGAAAGAGGGTGCAGCTGTTTGCTGTCTCTTTACCTGTCTGTGTACTTAGTGCCCTTCTCTAGTTAATGTGTGACCAAGTGAGCACAGGGAAAGGTGTGTGGACGTGTTTAACTATTCTTGTGGGGACCAGAAATCCCCACAAGAATAGTAAACAAACAATTGACCAACTGGGGACATTTTATTAGTCCTCAAGAGGTGAAAATGCTATTTCTAGTGAGTTTACGGTTAAAGTTAGAATTTGTGTCAGAGTTAGAATAAGGAGCTAGGGTTAGTGTTAGGGTAAGGGTAAGAGTACGGGTTAGGTTTAGGGTTAGGTGTTAGGGAAAATAGGATTTTGAATGGGACTGAATTGTTTGTCCCCACAAGGTTAGCTGTACAAGACTGTGTGTGTGTGTGTGTGTGTGTGTATGTAAATAATGAATGAATCAAATGATTGATGGACCGTCTATCTATTTCTTCACCATTTTGTCTCTCTGTCTCTTAGTCCATAAAGTCCCTGTCCTCCCTCCCTTCCTTGGATAATAAAAGACGAATGAAAAGTCCTACAAATTATTTAGAAAAAAAGCATTAAACTGTCAGTCCACAATGAAACAAGAATCGACAATTCATATTTCTAACTTAAAACCCCCATTGTAGACCCTATTCAATAGAGTGTTGAGACAGTGTAGACATTCAGAGTAAAGTAAAATACCTCTTGGCCAGTACGGGTATCGAACCCGCGACCTTCACGTTATTAGCACGACGCTCTAACCAACTGAGCTAACCGGCCTCGATAGCCTTGCCACACCAGAAGCGGATAGAAGCAACAACACTGTACTAAATACAGCAGAGCGAGATGGAGACATTCCATAACAAATCCATCACCTACAGAGAAATAAACATTGAGAAGAGTCCCCTAAGCAAGCTGGTCATGGGGCTCTGTTCACAAACACTCCCCACAGAGCTCCAGGACAGCAACACAATTAGACCCAGCCAAATCATGAGAAATCAAAAAGATAACTATTGACACACATTGTAAAGAATTGACCAAAAAACAGAGCAAACTAGAAAGCTATTTGGCCCTAAACAGAGCGTACACAGTGGCAGAATACCTGACCACTGTGACTGCCCCCAAATGAAGGGAATCTTTGACTACGTACAGACTCAGTGAGCATAGCCTTGCTATTGAGAAAGGTCACCGTAGGCAGAGCTGGCTCTCAAGAGAAGACAGGCTATGTGCACACTGCCCACAAAATGAGGTGGAAACTGAGCTGCACTTCCTAACCTCATGCCAAATGTATGACCATATTTCCCTCAGATTACACAGACCCACAAAGAATTTGAAAACAAACCCAATTTTGATCAACTCCAATATCTACTGGGTGAAATACCACAGTGTGCCATCACAGCAGGAAGATTTGTGACCTGTTGCCACGAGAAAAGGGCAACCAAAGACCATTGTAAATACAACCCATATTTATGTAAATGTATTTTCCATTTTGTACTTGAACTATTTTCACATCGTTACAACACTGTTTATAGACATAATATGACATTTGAAATGTCTTTATTCTTTTGGAACTTCTGTGAGTGTAATGTTTACTGTTCATTTTCATTGTTGATATCACTTTTGTATGTTATCTACCTGACTTGCTTTGGCAATGTTAACATATGTTTCCCATACCAATAAAGCCCCTTGAATTGAATTGAATTGAGAGAGAGAAAGAAATAAAGAGTGAGAGAAAGAAGTAGAGAAAGAGGGTGCAGCTGTTTGCTGTCTCTTTACCTGTCTGTGTACTTAGTGCCCTTCTCTAGTTAATGTGTGACCAAGTGAGCACAGGGAAAGGTGTGTGGACGTGTTTAACTATTCTTGTGGGGACCAGAAATCCCCACAAGAATAGTAAACAAACAATTGACCAACTGGGGACATTTTATTAGTCCTCAAGAGGTGAAAATGCTATTTCTAGTGAGTTTACGGTTAAAGTTAGAATTTGTGTCAGAGTTAGAATAAGGAGCTAGGGTTAGTGTTAGGGTAAGGGTAAGAGTACGGGTTAGGTTTAGGGTTAGGTGTTAGGGAAAATAGGATTTTGAATGGGACTGAATTGTTTGTCCCCACAAGGTTAGCTGTACAAGACTGTGTGTGTGTGTGTGTGTGTGTATGTAAATAATGAATGAATCAAATGATTGATGGACCGTCTATCTATTTCTTCACCATTTTGTCTCTCTGTCTCTTAGTCCATAAAGTCCCCTGTCCTCCCTCCCTTCCTTGGATAATAAAAGACTAATGAAAAGTCCTACAAATTATTTAGAAAAAATAGCATTAAACTGTCAGTCCACAATGAAACAAGAATCGACAATTCATATTTCTAACTTAAAACCCCCATTGTAGACCCTATTCAATAGAGTGTTGAGACAGTGTAGACATTCAGAGTAAAGTAAAATACCTCTTGGCCAGTACGGGTATCGAACCCGCGACCTTCGCGTTATTAGCACGACGCTCTAACCAACTGAGCTAACCGGCCTCGATAGCCTTGCCACACCAGAAGCGGATAGAAGCAACAACACTGTACTAAATACAGCAGAGCGAGATGGAGACATTCCATAACAAATCCATCACCTACAGAGAAATAAACATTGAGAAGAGTCCCCTAAGCAAGCTGGTCATGGGGCTCTGTTCACAAACACTCCCCACAGAGCTCCAGGACAGCAACACAATTAGACCCAGCCAAATCATGAGAAATCAAAAAGATAACTATTGACACACATTGTAAAGAATTGACCAAAAAACAGAGCAAACTAGAAAGCTATTTGGCCCTAAACAGAGCGTACACAGTGGCAGAATACCTGACCACTGTGACTGCCCCCAAATGAAGGGAATCTTTGACTACGTACAGATTCAGTGAGCATAGCCATGCTATTGAGAAAGGTCACCGTGTGGACGTGTTTAACTATTCTTGTGGGGACCAGAAATCCCCACAAGAATAGTAAACAAACAATTGACCAACTGGGGACATTTTATTAGTCCTCAAGAGGTGAAAATGCTATTTCTAGTGAGTTTACGGTTAAAGTTAGAATTTGTGTCAGAGTTAGAATAAGGAGCTAGGGTTAGTGTTAGGGTAAGGGTAAGAGTACGGGTTAGGTTTAGGGTTAGGTGTTAGGGAAAATAGGAGTTTGAATGGGACTGAATTGTTTGTCCCCACAAGGTTAGCTGTACAAGACTGTGTGTGTGTGTGTGTATGTAAATAATGAATGAATCAAATGATTGATGGACCGTCTATCTATTTCTTCACCATTTTGTCTCTCTGTCTCTTAGTCCATAAAGTCCCCTGTCCTCCCTCCCTTCCTTGGATAATAAAAGACTAATGAAAAGTCCTACAAATTATTTAGAAAAAATAGCATTAAACTGTCAGTCCAAAATGAAACAAGAATCGACAATTCATATTTCTAACTTAAAACCCCCATTGTAGACCCTATTCAATAGAGTGTTGAGACAGTGTAGACATTCAGAGTAAAGTAAAATACCTCTTGGCCAGTACGGGTATCGAACCCGCGACCTTCGCGTTATTAGCACGACGCTCTAACCAACTGAGCTAACCGGCCTCGATAGCCTTGCCACACCAGAAGCGGATAGAAGCAACAACACTGTACTAAATACAGCAGAGCGAGATGGAGACATTCCATAACAAATCCATCACCTACAGTTGATATCACTTTTGTATGTTATCTACCTGACTTGCTTTGGCAATGTTAACATATGTTTCCCATACCAATAAAGCCCCTTGAATTGAATTGAATTGAGAGAGAGAAAGAAATAAAGAGTGAGAGAAAGAAGTAGAGAAAGAGGGTGCAGCTGTTTGCTGTCTCTTTACCTGTCTGTGTACTTAGTGCCCTTCTCTAGTTAATGTGTGACCAAGTGAGCACAGGGAAAGGTGTGTGGACGTGTTTAACTATTCTTGTGGGGACCAGAAATCCCCACAAGAATAGTAAACAAACAATTGACCAACTGGGGACATTTTATTAGTCCTCAAGAGGTGAAAATGCTATTTCTAGTGAGTTTACGGTTAAAGTTAGAATTTGTGTCAGAGTTAGAATAAGGAGCTAGGGTTAGTGTTAGGGTAAGGGTAAGAGTACGGGTTAGGTTTAGGGTTAGGTGTTAGGGAAAATAGGATTTTGAATGGGACTGAATTGTTTGTCCCCACAAGGTTAGCTGTACAAGACTGTGTGTGTGTGTGTGTGTGTATGTAAATAATGAATGAATCAAATGATTGATGGACCGTCTATCTATTTCTTCACCATTTTGTCTCTCTGTCTCTTAGTCCATAAAGTCCCCTGTCCTCCCTCCCTTCCTTGGATAATAAAAGACTAATGAAAAGTCCTACAAATTATTTAGAAAAAATAGCATTAAACTGTCAGTCCACAATGAAACAAGAATCGACAATTCATATTTCTAACTTAAAACCCCCATTGTAGACCCTATTCAATAGAGTGTTGAGACAGTGTAGACATTCAGAGTAAAGTAAAATACCTCTTGGCCAGTACGGGTATCGAACCCGCGACCTTCGCGTTATTAGCACGACGCTCTAACCAACTGAGCTAACCGGCCTCGATAGCCTTGCCACACCAGAAGCGGATAGAAGCAACAACACTGTACTAAATACAGCAGAGCGAGATGGAGACATTCCATAACAAATCCATCACCTACAGAGAAATAAACATTGAGAAGAGTCCCCTAAGCAAGCTGGTCATGGGGCTCTGTTCACAAACACTCCCCACAGAGCTCCAGGACAGCAACACAATTAGACCCAGCCAAATCATGAGAAATCAAAAAGATAACTATTGACACACATTGTAAAGAATTGACCAAAAACAGAGCAAACTAGAAAGCTATTTGGCCCTAAACAGAGCGTACACAGTGGCAGAATACCTGACCACTGTGACTGCCCCCAAATGAAGGGAATCTTTGACTACGTACAGACTCAGTGAGCATAGCCTTGCTATTGAGAAAGGTCACCGTAGGCAGAGCTGGCTCTCAAGAGAAGACAGGCTATGTGCACACTGCCCACAAAATGAGGTGGAAACTGAGCTGCACTTCCTAACCTCATGCCAAATGTATGACCATATTTCCCTCAGATTACACAGACCCACAAAGAATTTGAAAACAAACCCAATTTTGATCAACTCCAATATCTACTGGGTGAAATACCACAGTGTGCCATCACAGCAGGAAGATTTGTGACCTGTTGCCACGAGAAAAGGGCAACCAAAGACCATTGTAAATACAACCCATATTTATGTAAATGTATTTTCCATTTTGTACTTGAACTATTTTCACATCGTTACAACACTGTTTATAGACATAATATGACATTTGAAATGTCTTTATTCTTTTGGAACTTCTGTGAGTGTAATGTTTACTGTTCATTTTCATTGTTGATATCACTTTTGTATGTTATCTACCTGACTTGCTTTGGCAATGTTAACATATGTTTCCCATACCAATAAAGCCCCTTGAATTGAATTGAATTGAGAGAGAGAAAGAAATAAAGAGTGAGAGAAAGAAGTAGAGAAAGAGGGTGCAGCTGTTTGCTGTCTCTTTACCTGTCTGTGTACTTAGTGCCCTTCTCTAGTTAATGTGTGACCAAGTGAGCACAGGGAAAGGTGTGTGGACGTGTTTAACTATTCTTGTGGGGACCAGAAATCCCCACAAGAATAGTAAACAAACAATTGACCAACTGGGGACATTTTATTAGTCCTCAAGAGGTGAAAATGCTATTTCTAGTGAGTTTACGGTTAAAGTTAGAATTTGTGTCAGAGTTAGAATAAGGAGCTAGGGTTAGTGTTAGGGTAAGGGTAAGAGTATGGGTTAGGTTTAGGGTTAGGTGTTAGGGAAAATAGGATTTTGAATGGGGACTGAATTGTTTGTCCCCACAAGGTTAGCTGTACAAGACTGTGTGTGTGTGTGTGTGTGTGTGTATGTAAATAATGAATGAATCAAATGATTGATGGACCGTCTATCTATTTCTTCACCATTTTGTCTCTCTGTCTCTTAGTCCATAAAGTCCCCTGTCCTCCCTCCCTTCCTTGGATAATAAAAGACGAATGAAAAGTCCTACAAATTATTTAGAAAAAAAGCATTAAACTGTCAGTCCACAATGAAACAAGAATCGACAATTCATATTTCTAACTTAAAACCCCCATTGTAGACCCTATTCAATAGAGTGTTGAGACAGTGTAGACATTCAGAGTAAAGTAAAATACCTCTTGGCCAGTACGGGTATCGAACCCGCGACCTTCACGTTATTAGCACGACGCTCTAACCAACTGAGCTAACCGGCCTCGATAGCCTTGCCACACCAGAAGCGGATAGAAGCAACAACACTGTACTAAATACAGCAGAGCGAGATGGAGACATTCCATAACAAATCCATCACCTACAGAGAAATAAACATTGAGAAGAGTCCCCTAAGCAAGCTGGTCATGGGGCTCTGTTCACAAACACTCCCCACAGAGCTCCAGGACAGCAACACAATTAGACCCAGCCAAATCATGAGAAATCAAAAGATAACTATTGACACACATTGTAAAGAATTGACCAAAAACAGAGCAAACTAGAAAGCTATTTGGCCCTAAACAGAGCGTACACAGTGGCAGAATACCTGACCACTGTGACTGCCCCCAAATGAAGGGAATCTTTGACTACGTACAGACTCAGTGAGCATAGCCTTGCTATTGAGAAAGGTCACCGTAGGCAGAGCTGGCTCTCAAGAGAAGACAGGCTATGTGCACACTGCCCACAAAATGAGGTGGAAACTGAGCTGCACTTCCTAACCTCATGCCAAATGTATGACCATATTTCCCTCAGATTACACAGACCCACAAAGAATTTGAAAACAAACCCAATTTTGATCAACTCCAATATCTACTGGGTGAAATACCACAGTGTGCCATCACAGCAGGAAGATTTGTGACCTGTTGCCACGAGAAAAGGGCAACCAAAGACCATTGTAAATACAACCCATATTTATGTAAATGTATTTTCCATTTTGTACTTGAACTATTTTCACATCGTTACAACACTGTTTATAGACATAATATGACATTTGAAATGTCTTTATTCTTTTGGAACTTCTGTGAGTGTAATGTTTACTGTTCATTTTCATTGTTGATATCACTTTTGTATGTTATCTACCTGACTTGCTTTGGCAATGTTAACATATGTTTCCCATACCAATAAAGCCCCTTGAATTGAATTGAATTGAGAGAGAGAAAGAAATAAAGAGTGAGAGAAAGAAGTAGAGAAAGAGGGTGCAGCTGTTTGCTGTCTCTTTACCTGTCTGTGTACTTAGTGCCCTTCTCTAGTTAATGTGTGACCAAGTGAGCACAGGGAAAGGTGTGTGGACGTGTTTAACTATTCTTGTGGGGACCAGAAATCCCCACAAGAATAGTAAACAAACAATTGACCAACTGGGGACATTTTATTAGTCCTCAAGAGGTGAAAATGCTATTTCTAGTGAGTTTACGGTTAAAGTTAGAATTTGTGTCAGAGTTAGAATAAGGAGCTAGGGTTAGTGTTAGGGTAAGGGTAAGAGTACGGGTTAGGTTTAGGGTTAGGTGTTAGGGAAAATAGGATTTTGAATGGGGACTGAATTGTTTGTCCCCACAAGGTTAGCTGTACAAGACTGTGTGTGTGTGTGTGTGTGTGTGTGTGTGTATGTAAATAATGAATGAATCAAATGATTGATGGACCGTCTATCTATTTCTTCACCATTTTGTCTCTCTGTCTCTTAGTCCATAAAGTCCCCTGTCCTCCCTCCCTTCCTTGGATAATAAAAGACGAATGAAAAGTCCTACAAATTATTTAGAAAAATAGCATTAAACTGTCAGTCCACAATGAAACAAGAATCGACAATTCATATTTCTAACTTAAAACCCCCATTGTAGACCCTATTCAATAGAGTGTTGAGACAGTGTAGACATTCAGAGTAAAGTAAAATACCTCTTGGCCAGTACGGGTATCGAACCCGCGACCTTGGTTATTAGCACGACGCTCTAACCAACTGAGCTAACCGGCCTCGATAGCCTTGCCACACCAGAAGCGGATAGAAGCAACAACACTGTACTAAATACAGCAGAGCGAGATGGAGACATTCCATAACAAATCCATCACCTACAGAGAAATAAACATTGAGAAGAGTCCCCTAAGCAAGCTGGTCATGGGGCTCTGTTCACAAACACTCCCCACAGAGCTCCAGGACAGCAACACAATTAGACCCAGCCAAATCATGAGAAATCAAAAAGATAACTATTGACACACATTGTAAAGAATTGACCAAAAACAGAGCAAACTAGAAAGCTATTTGGCCCTAAACAGAGCGTACACAGTGGCAGAATACCTGACCACTGTGACTGCCCCCAAATGAAGGGAATCTTTGACTACGTACAGACTCAGTGAGCATAGCCTTGCTATTGAGAAAGGTCACCGTAGGCAGAGCTGGCTCTCAAGAGAAGACAGGCTATGTGCACACTGCCCACAAAATGAGGTGGAAACTGAGCTGCACTTCCTAACCTCATGCCAAATGTATGACCATATTTCCCTCAGATTACACAGACCCACAAAGAATTTGAAAACAAACCCAATTTTGATCAACTCCAATATCTACTGGGTGAAATACCACAGTGTGCCATCACAGCAGGAAGATTTGTGACCTGTTGCCACGAGAAAAGGGCAACCAAAGACCATTGTAAATACAACCCATATTTATGTAAATGTATTTTCCATTTTGTACTTGAACTATTTTCACATCGTTACAACACTGTTTATAGACATAATATGACATTTGAAATGTCTTTATTCTTTTGGAACTTCTGTGAGTGTAATGTTTACTGTTCATTTTCATTGTTGATATCACTTTTGTATGTTATCTACCTGACTTGCTTTGGCAATGTTAACATATGTTTCCCATACCAATAAAGCCCCTTGAATTGAATTGAATTGAGAGAGAGAAAGAAATAAAGAGTGAGAGAAAGAAGTAGAGAAAGAGGGTGCAGCTGTTTGCTGTCTCTTTACCTGTCTGTGTACTTAGTGCCCTTCTCTAGTTAATGTGTGACCAAGTGAGCACAGGGAAAGGTGTGTGGACGTGTTTAACTATTCTTGTGGGGACCAGAAATCCCCACAAGAATAGTAAACAAACAATTGACCAACTGGGGACATTTTATTAGTCCTCAAGAGGTGAAAATGCTATTTCTAGTGAGTTTACGGTTAAAGTTAGAATTTGTGTCAGAGTTAGAATAAGGAGCTAGGGTTAGTGTTAGGGTAAGGGTAAGAGTACGGGTTAGGTTTAGGGTTAGGTGTTAGGGAAAATAGGATTTTGAATGGGGACTGAATTGTTTGTCCCCACAAGGTTAGCTGTACAAGACTGTGTGTGTGTGTGTATGTAAATAATGAATGAATCAAATGATTGATGGACCGTCTATCTATTTCTTCACCATTTTGTCTCTCTGTCTCTTAGTCCATAAAGTCCCCTGTCCTCCCTCCCTTCCTTGGATAATAAAAGACTAATGAAAAGTCCTACAAATTATTTAGAAAAAAAGCATTAAACTGTCAGTCCACAATGAAACAAGAATCGACAATTCATATTTCTAACTTAAAACCCCCATTGTAGACCCTATTCAATAGAGTGTTGAGACAGTGTAGACATTCAGAGTAAAGTAAAATACCTCTTGGCCAGTACGGGTATCGAACCCGCGACCTTCACGTTATTAGCACGACGCTCTAACCAACTGAGCTAACCGGCCTCGATAGCCTTGCCACACCAGAAGCGGATAGAAGCAACAACACTGTACTAAATACAGCAGAGCGAGATGGAGACATTCCATAACAAATCCATCACCTACAGAGAAATAAACATTGAGAAGAGTCCCCTAAGCAAGCTGGTCATGGGGCTCTGTTCACAAACACTCCCCACAGAGCTCCAGGACAGCAACACAATTAGACCCAGCCAAATCATGAGAAATCAAAAAGATAACTATTGACACACATTGTAAAGAATTGACCAAAAAACAGAGCAAACTAGAAAGCTATTTGGCCCTAAACAGAGCGTACACAGTGGCAGAATACCTGACCACTGTGACTGCCCCCAAATGAAGGGAATCTTTGACTACGCACAGACTCAGTGAGCATAGCCTTGCTATTGAGAAAGGTCACCGTAGGCAGAGCTGGCTCTCAAGAGAAGACAGGCTATGTGCACACTGCCCACAAAATGAGGTGGAAACTGAGCTGCACTTCCTAACCTCATGCCAAATGTATGACCATATTTCCCTCAGATTACACAGACCCACAAAGAATTTGAAAACAAACCCAATTTTGATCAACTCCAATATCTACTGGGTGAAATACCACAGTGTGCCATCACAGCAGGAAGATTTGTGACCTGTTGCCACGAGAAAAGGGCAACCAAAGACCATTGTAAATACAACCCATATTTATGTAAATGTATTTTCCATTTTGTACTTGAACTATTTTCACATCGTTACAACACTGTTTATAGACATAATATGACATTTGAAATGTCTTTATTCTTTTGGAACTTCTGTGAGTGTAATGTTTACTGTTCATTTTCATTGTTGATATCACTTTTGTATGTTATCTACCTGACTTGCTTTGGCAATGTTAACATATGTTTCCCATACCAATAAAGCCCCTTGAATTGAATTGAATTGAGAGAGAGAAAGAAATAAAGAGTGAGAGAAAGAAGTAGAGAAAGAGGGTGCAGCTGTTTGCTGTCTCTTTACCTGTCTGTGTACTTAGTGCCCTTCTCTAGTTAATGTGTGACCAAGTGAGCACAGGGAAAGGTGTGTGGACGTGTTTAACTATTCTTGTGGGGACCAGAAATCCCCACAAGAATAGTAAACAAACAATTGACCAACTGGGGACATTTTATTAGTCCTCAAGAGGTGAAAATGCTATTTCTAGTGAGTTTACGGTTAAAGTTAGAATTTGTGTCAGAGTTAGAATAAGGAGCTAGGGTTAGTGTTAGGGTAAGGGTAAGAGTACGGGTTAGGTTTAGGGTTAGGTGTTAGGGAAAATAGGATTTTGAATGGGACTGAATTGTTTGTCCCCACAAGGTTAGCTGTACAAGACTGTGTGTGTGTGTGTGTGTGTGTGTGTGTGTATGTAAATAATGAATGAATCAAATGATTGATGGACCGTCTATCTATTTCTTCACCATTTTGTCTCTCTGTCTCTTAGTCCATAAAGTCCCCTGTCCTCCCTCCCTTCCTTGGATAATAAAAGACTAATGAAAAGTCCTACAAATTATTTAGAAAAAAAGCATTAAACTGTCAGTCCACAATGAAACAAGAATCGACAATTCATATTTCTAACTTAAAACCCCCATTGTAGACCCTATTCAATAGAGTGTTGAGACAGTGTAGACATTCAGAGTAAAGTAAAATACCTCTTGGCCAGTACGGGTATCGAACCCACGACCTTCGCGTTATTAGCACGACGCTCTAACCAACTGAGCTAACCGGCCTCGATAGCCTTGCCACACCAGAAGCGGATAGAAGCAACAACACTGTACTAAATACAGCAGAGCGAGATGGAGACATTCCATAACAAATCCATCACCTACAGAGAAATAAACATTGAGAAGAGTCCCCTAAGCAAGCTGGTCATGGGGCTCTGTTCACAAACACTCCCCACAGAGCTCCAGGACAGCAACACAATTAGACCCAGCCAAATCATGAGAAATCAAAAAGATAACTATTGACACACATTGTAAAGAATTGACCAAAAAACAGAGCAAACTAGAAAGCTATTTGGCCCTAAACAGAGCGTACACAGTGGCAGAATACCTGACCACTGTGACTGCCCCCAAATGAAGGGAATCTTTGACTACGCACAGACTCAGTGAGCATAGCCTTGCTATTGAGAAAGGTCACCGTAGGCAGAGCTGGCTCTCAAGAGAAGACAGGCTATGTGCACACTGCCCACAAAATGAGGTGGAAACTGAGCTGCACTTCCTAACCTCATGCCAAATGTATGACCATATTTCCCTCAGATTACACAGACCCACAAAGAATTTGAAAACAAACCCAATTTTGATCAACTCCAATATCTACTGGGTGAAATACCACAGTGTGCCATCACAGCAGGAAGATTTGTGACCTGTTGCCACGAGAAAAGGGCAACCAAAGACCATTGTAAATACAACCCATATTTATGTAAATGTATTTTCCATTTTGTACTTGAACTATTTTCACATCGTTACAACACTGTTTATAGACATAATATGACATTTGAAATGTCTTTATTCTTTTGGAACTTCTGTGAGTGTAATGTTTACTGTTCATTTTCATTGTTGATATCACTTTTGTATGTTATCTACCTGACTTGCTTTGGCAATGTTAACATATGTTTCCCATACCAATAAAGCCCCTTGAATTGAATTGAATTGAGAGAGAGAAAGAAATAAAGAGTGAGAGAAAGAAGTAGAGAAAGAGGGTGCAGCTGTTTGCTGTCTCTTTACCTGTCTGTGTACTTAGTGCCCTTCTCTAGTTAATGTGTGACCAAGTGAGCACAGGGAAAGGTGTGTGGACGTGTTTAACTATTCTTGTGGGGACCAGAAATCCCCACAAGAATAGTAAACAAACAATTGACCAACTGGGGACATTTTATTAGTCCTCAAGAGGTGAAAATGCTATTTCTAGTGAGTTTACGGTTAAAGTTAGAATTTGTGTCAGAGTTAGAATAAGGAGCTAGGGTTAGTGTTAGGGTAAGGGTAAGAGTACGGGTTAGGTTTAGGGTTAGGTGTTAGGGAAAATAGGATTTTGAATGGGGACTGAATTGTTTGTCCCCACAAGGTTAGCTGTACAAGACTGTGTGTGTGTGTGTGTGTGTGTATGTAAATAATGAATGAATCAAATGATTGATGGACCGTCTATCTATTTCTTCACCATTTTGTCTCTCTGTCTCTTAGTCCATAAAGTCCCCTGTCCTCCCTCCCTTCCTTGGATAATAAAAGACTAATGAAAAGTCCTACAAATTATTTAGAAAAAAAGCATTAAACTGTCAGTCCACAATGAAACAAGAATCGACAATTCATATTTCTAACTTAAAACCCCCATTGTAGACCCTATTCAATAGAGTGTTGAGACAGTGTAGACATTCAGAGTAAAGTAAAATACCTCTTGGCCAGTACAGGTATCGAACCCGCGACCTTCGCGTTATTAGCACGACGCTCTAACCAACTGAGCTAACCGGCCTCGATAGCCTTGCCACACCAGAAGCGGATAGAAGCAACAACACTGTACTAAATACAGCAGAGCGAGATGGAGACATTCCATAACAAATCCATCACCTACAGAGAAATAAACATTGAGAAGAGTCCCCTAAGCAAGCTGGTCATGGGGCTCTGTTCACAAACACTCCCCACAGAGCTCCAGGACAGCAACACAATTAGACCCAGCCAAATCATGAGAAATCAAAAAGATAACTATTGACACACATTGTAAAGAATTGACCAAAAACAGAGCAAACTAGAAAGCTATTTGGCCCTAAACAGAGCGTACACAGTGGCAGAATACCTGACCACTGTGACTGCCCCCAAATGAAGGGAATCTTTGACTACGTACAGACTCAGTGAGCATAGCCTTGCTATTGAGAAAGGTCACCGTAGGCAGAGCTGGCTCTCAAGAGAAGACAGGCTATGTGCACACTGCCCACAAAATGAGGTGGAAACTGAGCTGCACTTCCTAACCTCATGCCAAATGTATGACCATATTTCCCTCAGATTACACAGACCCACAAAGAATTTGAAAACAAACCCAATTTTGATCAACTCCAATATCTACTGGGTGAAATACCACAGTGTGCCATCACAGCAGGAAGATTTGTGACCTGTTGCCACGAGAAAAGGGCAACCAAAGACCATTGTAAATACAACCCATATTTATGTAAATGTATTTTCCATTTTGTACTTGAACTATTTTCACATCGTTACAACACTGTTTATAGACATAATATGACATTTGAAATGTCTTTATTCTTTTGGAACTTCTGTGAGTGTAATGTTTACTGTTCATTTTCATTGTTGATATCACTTTTGTATGTTATCTACCTGACTTGCTTTGGCAATGTTAACATATGTTTCCCATACCAATAAAGCCCCTTGAATTGAATTGAATTGAGAGAGAGAAAGAAATAAAGAGTGAGAGAAAGAAGTAGAGAAAGAGGGTGCAGCTGTTTGCTGTCTCTTTACCTGTCTGTGTACTTAGTGCCCTTCTCTAGTTAATGTGTGACCAAGTGAGCACAGGGAAAGGTGTGTGGACGTGTTTAACTATTCTTGTGGGGACCAGAAATCCCCACAAGAATAGTAAACAAACAATTGACCAACTGGGGACATTTTATTAGTCCTCAAGAGGTGAAAATGCTATTTCTAGTGAGTTTACGGTTAAAGTTAGAATTTGTGTCAGAGTTAGAATAAGGAGCTAGGGTTAGTGTTAGGGTAAGGGTAAGAGTACGGGTTAGGTTTAGGGTTAGGTGTTAGGGAAAATAGGATTTTGAATGGGACTGAATTGTTTGTCCCCACAAGGTTAGCTGTACAAGACTGTGTGTGTGTGTGTGTGTGTATGTAAATAATGAATGAATCAAATGATTGATGGACCGTCTATCTATTTCTTCACCATTTTGTCTCTCTGTCTCTTAGTCCATAAAGTCCCCTGTCCTCCCTCCCTTCCTTGGATAATAAAAGACTAATGAAAAGTCCTACAAATTATTTAGAAAAAAAGCATTAAACTGTCAGTCCACAATGAAACAAGAATCGACAATTCATATTACTAACTTAAAACCCCCATTGTAGACCCTATTCAATAGAGTGTTGAGACAGTGTAGACATTCAGAGTAAAGTAAAATACCTCTTGGCCAGTACGGGTATCGAACCCGCGACCTTCGCGTTATTAGCACGACACTCTAACCAACTGAGCTAACCGGCCTCGATAGCCTTGCCACACCAGAAGCGGATAGAAGCAACAACACTGTACTAAATACAGCAGAGCGAGATGGAGACATTCCATAACAAATCCATCACCTACAGAGAAATAAACATTGAGAAGAGTCCCCTAAGCAAGCTGGTCATGGGGCTCTGTTCACAAACACTCCCACAGAGCTCCAGGACAGCAACACAATTAGACCCAGCCAAATCATGAGAAATCAAAAGATAACTATTGACACACATTGTAAAGAATTGACCAAAAACAGAGCAAACTAGAAAGCTATTTGGCCCTAAACAGAGCGTACACAGTGGCAGAATACCTGACCACTGTGACTGCCCCCAAATGAAGGGAATCTTTGACTACGTACAGACTCAGTGAGCATAGCCTTGCTATTGAGAAAGGTCACCGTAGGCAGAGCTGGCTCTCAAGAGAAGACAGGCTATGTGCACACTGCCCACAAAATGAGGTGGAAACTGAGCTGCACTTCCTAACCTCATGCCAAATGTATGACCATATTTCCCTCAGATTACACAGACCCACAAAGAATTTGAAAACAAACCCAATTTTGATCAACTCCAATATCTACTGGGTGAAATACCACAGTGTGCCATCACAGCAGGAAGATTTGTGACCTGTTGCCACGAGAAAAGGGCAACCAAAGACCATTGTAAATACAACCCATATTTATGTAAATGTATTTTCCATTTTGTACTTGAACTATTTTCACATCGTTACAACACTGTTTATAGACATAATATGACATTTGAAATGTCTTTATTCTTTTGGAACTTCTGTGAGTGTAATGTTTACTGTTCATTTTCATTGTTGATATCACTTTTGTATGTTATCTACCTGACTTGCTTTGGCAATGTTAACATATGTTTCCCATACCAATAAAGCCCCTTGAATTGAATTGAATTGAGAGAGAGAAAGAAATAAAGAGTGAGAGAAAGAAGTAGAGAAAGAGGGTGCAGCTGTTTGCTGTCTCTTTACCTGTCTGTGTACTTAGTGCCCTTCTCTAGTTAATGTGTGACCAAGTGAGCACAGGGAAAGGTGTGTGGACGTGTTTAACTATTCTTGTGGGGACCAGAAATCCCCACAAGAATAGTAAACAAACAATTGACCAACTGGGGACATTTTATTAGTCCTCAAGAGGTGAAAATGCTATTTCTAGTGAGTTTACGGTTAAAGTTAGAATTTGTGTCAGAGTTAGAATAAGGAGCTAGGGTTAGTGTTAGGGTAAGGGTAAGAGTACGGGTTAGGTTTAGGGTTAGGTGTTAGGGAAAATAGGATTTTGAATGGGGACTGAATTGTTTGTCCCCACAAGGTTAGCTGTACAAGACTGTGTGTGTGTGTGTGTGTGTGTGTGTGTATGTAAATAATGAATGAATCAAATGATTGATGGACCGTCTATCTATTTCTTCACCATTTTGTCTCTCTGTCTCTTAGTCCATAAAGTCCCCTGTCCTCCCTCCCTTCCTTGGATAATAAAAGACTAATGAAAAGTCCTACAAATTATTTAGAAAAAAAGCATTAAACTGTCAGTCCACAATGAAACAAGAATCGACAATTCATATTTCTAACTTAAAACCCCATTGTAGACCCTATTCAATAGAGTGTTGAGACAGTGTAGACATTCAGAGTAAAGTAAAATACCTCTTGGCCAGTACGGGTATCGAACCCGCGACCTTCGCGTTATTAGCACAACGCTCTAACCAACTGAGCTAACCGGCCTCGATAGCCTTGCCACACCAGAAGCGGATAGAAGCAACAACACTGTACTAAATACAGCAGAGCGAGATGGAGACATTCCATAACAAATCCATCACCTACAGAGAAATAAACATTGAGAAGAGTCCCCTAAGCAAGCTGGTCATGGGGCTCTGTTCACAAACACTCCCCACAGAGCTCCAGGACAGCAACACAATTAGACCCAGCCAAATCATGAGAAATCAAAAAGATAACTATTGACACACATTGTAAAGAATTGACCAAAAAACAGAGCAAACTAGAAAGCTATTTGGCCCTAAACAGAGCGTACACAGTGGCAGAATACCTGACCACTGTGACTGCCCCCAAATGAAGGGAATCTTTGACTACGTACAGACTCAGTGAGCATAGCCTTGCTATTGAGAAAGGTCACCGTAGGCAGAGCTGGCTCTCAAGAGAAGACAGGCTATGTGCACACTGCCCACAAAATGAGGTGGAAACTGAGCTGCACTTCCTAACCTCATGCCAAATGTATGACCATATTTCCCTCAGATTACACAGACCCACAAAGAATTTGAAAACAAACCCAATTTTGATCAACTCCAATATCTACTGGGTGAAATACCACAGTGTGCCATCACAGCAGGAAGATTTGTGACCTGTTGCCACGAGAAAAGGGCAACCAAAGACCATTGTAAATACAACCCATATTTATGTAAATGTATTTTCCATTTTGTACTTGAACTATTTTCACATCGTTACAACACTGTTTATAGACATAATATGACATTTGAAATGTCTTTATTCTTTTGGAACTTCTGTGAGTGTAATGTTTACTGTTCATTTTCATTGTTGATATCACTTTTGTATGTTATCTACCTGACTTGCTTTGGCAATGTTAACATATGTTTCCCATACCAATAAAGCCCCTTGAATTGAATTGAATTGAGAGAGAGAAAGAAATAAAGAGTGAGAGAAAGAAGTAGAGAAAGAGGGTGCAGCTGTTTGCTGTCTCTTTACCTGTCTGTGTACTTAGTGCCCTTCTCTAGTTAATGTGTGACCAAGTGAGCACAGGGAAAGGTGTGTGGACGTGTTTAACTATTCTTGTGGGGACCAGAAATCCCCACAAGAATAGTAAACAAACAATTGACCAACTGGGGACATTTTATTAGTCCTCAAGAGGTGAAAATGCTATTTCTAGTGAGTTTACGGTTAAAGTTAGAATTTGTGTCAGAGTTAGAATAAGGAGCTAGGGTTAGTGTTAGGGTAAGGGTAAGAGTACGGGTTAGGTTTAGGGTTAGGTGTTAGGGAAAATAGGATTTTGAATGGGGACTGAATTGTTTGTCCCCACAAGGTTAGCTGTACAAGACTGTGTGTGTGTGTGTGTGTGTGTGTGTATGTAAATAATGAATGAATCAAATGATTGATGGACCGTCTATCTATTTCTTCACCATTTTGTCTCTCTGTCTCTTAGTCCATAAAGTCCCCTGTCCTCCCTCCCTTCCTTGGATAATAAAAGACTAATGAAAAGTCCTACAATTTATTTAGAAAAAAAGCATTAAACTGTCAGTCCACAATGAAACAAGAATCGACAATTCATATTTCTAACTTAAAACCCCCATTGTAGACCCTATTCAATAGAGTGTTGAGACAGTGTAGACATTCAGAGTAAAGTAAAATACCTCTTGGCCAGTACGGGTATCGAACCCACGACCTTCGCGTTATTAGCACAACGCTCTAACCAACTGAGCTAACCGGCCTCGATAGCCTTGCCACACCAGAAGCGGATAGAAGCAACAACACTGTACTAAATACAGCAGAGCGAGATGGAGACATTCCATAACAAATCCATCACCTACAGAGAAATAAACATTGAGAAGAGTCCCCTAAGCAAGCTGGTCATGGGGCTCTGTTCACAAACACTCCCACAGAGCTCCAGGACAGCAACACAATTAGACCCAGCCAAATCATGAGAAATCAAAAAGATAACTATTGACACACATTGTAAAGAATTGACCAAAAACAGAGCAAACTAGAAAGCTATTTGGCCCTAAACAGAGCGTACACAGTGGCAGAATACCTGACCACTGTGACTGCCCCCAAATGAAGGGAATCTTTGACTACGTACAGACTCAGTGAGCATAGCCTTGCTATTGAGAAAGGTCACCGTAGGCAGAGCTGGCTCTCAAGAGAAGACAGGCTATGTGCACACTGCCCACAAAATGAGGTGGAAACTGAGCTGCACTTCCTAACCTCATGCCAAATGTATGACCATATTTCCCTCAGATTACACAGACCCACAAAGAATTTGAAAACAAACCCAATTTTGATCAACTCCAATATCTACTGGGTGAAATACCACAGTGTGCCATCACAGCAGGAAGATTTGTGACCTGTTGCCACGAGAAAAGGGCAACCAAAGACCATTGTAAATACAACCCATATTTATGTAAATGTATTTTCCATTTTGTACTTGAACTATTTTCACATCGTTACAACACTGTTTATAGACATAATATGACATTTGAAATGTCTTTATTCTTTTGGAACTTCTGTGAGTGTAATGTTTACTGTTCATTTTCATTGTTGATATCACTTTTGTATGTTATCTACCTGACTTGCTTTGGCAATGTTAACATATGTTTCCCATACCAATAAAGCCCCTTGAATTGAATTGAATTGAGAGAGAGAAAGAAATAAAGAGTGAGAGAAAGAAGTAGAGAAAGAGGGTGCAGCTGTTTGCTGTCTCTTTACCTGTCTGTGTACTTAGTGCCCTTCTCTAGTTAATGTGTGACCAAGTGAGCACAGGGAAAGGTGTGTGGACGTGTTTAACTATTCTTGTGGGGACCAGAAATCCCCACAAGAATAGTAAACAAACAATTGACCAACTGGGGACATTTTATTAGTCCTCAAGAGGTGAAAATGCTATTTCTAGTGAGTTTACGGTTAAAGTTAGAATTTGTGTCAGAGTTAGAATAAGGAGCTAGGGTTAGTGTTAGGGTAAGGGTAAGAGTACGGGTTAGGTTTAGGGTTAGGTGTTAGGGAAAATAGGATTTTGAATGGGACTGAATTGTTTGTCCCCACAAGGTTAGCTGTACAAGACTGTGTGTGTGTGTGTGTGTATGTAAATAATGAATGAATCAAATGATTGATGGACCGTCTATCTATTTCTTCACCATTTTGTCTCTCTGTCTCTTAGTCCATAAAGTCCCCTGTCCTCCCTCCCTTCCTTGGATAATAAAAGACTAATGAAAAGTCCTACAAATTATTTAGAAAAAAAGCATTAAACTGTCAGTCCACAATGAAACAAGAATCGACAATTCATATTTCTAACTTAAAACCCCCATTGTAGACCCTATTCAATAGAGTGTTGAGACAGTGTAGACATTCAGAGTAAAGTAAAATACCTCTTGGCCAGTACGGGTATCGAACCCGCGACCTTCGCGTTATTAGCACAACGCTCTAACCAACTGAGCTAACCGGCCTCGATAGCCTTGCCACACCAGAAGCGGATAGAAGCAACAACACTGTACTAAATACAGCAGAGCGAGATGGAGACATTCCATAACAAATCCATCACCTACAGAGAAATAAACATTGAGAAGAGTCCCCTAAGCAAGCTGGTCATGGGGCTCTGTTCACAAACACTCCCCACAGAGCTCCAGGACAGCAACACAATTAGACCCAGCCAAATCATGAGAAATCAAAAAGATAACTATTGACACACATTGTAAAGAATTGACCAAAAACAGAGCAAACTAGAAAGCTATTTGGCCCTAAACAGAGCGTACACAGTGGCAGAATACCTGACCACTGTGACTGCCCCCAAATGAAGGGAATCTTTGACTACGTACAGACTCAGTGAGCATAGCCTTGCTATTGAGAAAGGTCACCGTAGGCAGAGCTGGCTCTCAAGAGAAGACAGGCTATGTGCACACTGCCCACAAAATGAGGTGGAAACTGAGCTGCACTTCCTAACCTCATGCCAAATGTATGACCATATTTCCCTCAGATTACACAGACCCACAAAGAATTTGAAAACAAACCCAATTTTGATCAACTCCAATATCTACTGGGTGAAATACCACAGTGTGCCATCACAGCAGGAAGATTTGTGACCTGTTGCCACGAGAAAAGGGCAACCAAAGACCATTGTAAATACAACCCATATTTATGTAAATGTATTTTCCATTTTGTACTTGAACTATTTTCACATCGTTACAACACTGTTTATAGACATAATATGACATTTGAAATGTCTTTATTCTTTTGGAACTTCTGTGAGTGTAATGTTTACTGTTCATTTTCATTGTTGATATCACTTTTGTATGTTATCTACCTGACTTGCTTTGGCAATGTTAACATATGTTTCCCATACCAATAAAGCCCCTTGAATTGAATTGAATTGAGAGAGAGAAAGAAATAAAGAGTGAGAGAAAGAAGTAGAGAAAGAGGGTGCAGCTGTTTGCTGTCTCTTTACCTGTCTGTGTACTTAGTGCCCTTCTCTAGTTAATGTGTGACCAAGTGAGCACAGGGAAAGGTGTGTGGATCGTGTTTAACTATTCTTGTGGGGACCAGAAATCCCCACAAGAATAGTAAACAAACAATTGACCAACTGGGGACATTTTATTAGTCCTCAAGAGGTGAAAATGCTATTTCTAGTGAGTTTACGGTTAAAGTTAGAATTTGTGTCAGAGTTAGAATAAGGAGCTAGGGTTAGTGTTAGGGTAAGGGTAAGAGTACGGGTTAGGTTTAGGGTTAGGTGTTAGGGAAAATAGGATTTTGAATGGGGACTGAATTGTTTGTCCCCACAAGGTTAGCTGTACAAGACTGTGTGTGTGTGTGTGTGTGTGTAAATAATGAATGAATCAAATGATTGATGGACCGTCTATCTATTTCTTCACCATTTTGTCTCTCTGTCTCTTAGTCCATAAAGTCCCCTGTCCTCCCTCCCTTCCTTGGATAATAAAAGACTAATGAAAAGTCCTACAAATTATTTAGAAAAAATAGCATTAAACTGTCAGTCCACAATGAAACAAGAATCGACAATTCATATTTCTAACTTAAAACCCCCATTGTAGACCCTATTCAATAGAGTGTTGAGACAGTGTAGACATTCAGAGTAAAGTAAAATACCTCTTGGCCAGTACGGGTATCGAACCCGCGACCTTCGCGTTATTAGCACGACGCTCTAACCAACTGAGCTAACCGGCCTCGATAGCCTTGCCACACCAGAAGCGGATAGAAGCAACAACACTGTACTAAATACAGCAGAGCGAGATGGAGACATTCCATAACAAATCCATCACGAGATGGAGACATTCCATAACAAATCCATCACCTACAGAGAAATAAACATTGAGAAGAGTCCCCCTAAGCAAGCTGGTCATGGGGCTCTGTTCACAAACACTCCCCACAGAGCTCCAGGACAGCAACACAATTAGACCCAGCCAAATCATGAGAAATCAAAAAGATAACTATTGACACACATTGTAAAGAATTGACCAAAAAAACAGAGCAAACTAGAAAGCTATTTGGCCCTAAACAGAGCGTACACAGTGGCAGAATACCTGACCACTGTGACTGCCCCCAAATGAAGGGAATCTTTGACTACGTACAGACTCAGTGAGCATAGCCTTGCTATTGAGAAAGGTCACCGTAGGCAGAGCTGGCTCTCAAGAGAAGACAGGCTATGTGCACACTGCCCACAAAATGAGGTGGAAACTGAGCTGCACTTCCTAACCTCATGCCAAATGTATGACCATATTTCCCTCAGATTACACAGACCCACAAAGAATTTGAAAACAAACCCAATTTTGATCAACTCCAATATCTACTGGGTGAAATACCACAGTGTGCCATCACAGCAGGAAGATTTGTGACCTGTTGCCACGAGAAAAGGGCAACCAAAGACCATTGTAAATACAACCCATATTTATGTAAATGTATTTTCCATTTTGTACTTGAACTATTTTCACATCGTTACAACACTGTTTATAGACATAATATGACATTTGAAATGTCTTTATTCTTTTGGAACTTCTGTGAGTGTAATGTTTACTGTTCATTTTCATTGTTGATATCACTTTTGTATGTTATCTACCTGACTTGCTTTGGCAATGTTAACATATGTTTCCCATACCAATAAAGCCCCTTGAATTGAATTGAATTGAGAGAGAGAAAGAAATAAAGAGTGAGAGAAAGAAGTAGAGAAAGAGGGTGCAGCTGTTTGCTGTCTCTTTACCTGTCTGTGTACTTAGTGCCCTTCTCTAGTTAATGTGTGACCAAGTGAGCACAGGGAAAGGTGTGTGGACGTGTTTAACTATTCTTGTGGGGACCAGAAATCCCCACAAGAATAGTAAACAAACAATTGACCAACTGGGGACATTTTATTAGTCCTCAAGAGGTGAAAATGCTATTTCTAGTGAGTTTACGGTTAAAGTTAGAATTTGTGTCAGAGTTAGAATAAGGAGCTAGGGTTAGTGTTAGGGTAAGGGTAAGAGTACGGGTTAGGTTTAGGGTTAGGTGTTAGGGAAAATAGGATTTTGAATGGGACTGAATTGTTTGTCCCCACAAGGTTAGCTGTACAAGACTGTGTGTGTGTGTGTGTGTATGTAAATAATGAATGAATCAAATGATTGATGGACCGTCTATCTATTTCTTCACCATTTTGTCTCTCTGTCTCTTAGTCCATAAAGTCCCCTGTCCTCCCTCCCTTCCTTGGATAATAAAAGACTAATGAAAAGTCCTACAAATTATTTAGAAAAAAAGCATTAAACTGTCAGTCCACAATGAAACAAGAATCGACAATTCATATTTCTAACTTAAAACCCCCATTGTAGACCCTATTCAATAGAGTGTTGAGACAGTGTAGACATTCAGAGTAAAGTAAAATACCTCTTGGCCAGTACGGGTATCGAACCCGCGACCTTCGCGTTATTAGCACGACGCTCTAACCAACTGAGCTAACCGGCCTCGATAGCCTTGCCACACCAGAAGCGGATAGAAGCAACAACACTGTACTAAATACAGCAGAGCGAGATGGAGACATTCCATAACAAATCCATCACCTACAGAGAAATAAACATTGAGAAGAGTCCCCTAAGCAAGCTGGTCATGGGGCTCTGTTCACAAACACTCCCCACAGAGCTCCAGGACAGCAACACAATTAGACCCAGCCAAATCATGAGAAATCAAAAAGATAACTATTGACACACATTGTAAAGAATTGACCAAAAAACAGAGCAAACTAGAAAGCTATTTGGCCCTAAACAGAGCGTACACAGTGGCAGAATACCTGACCACTGTGACTGCCCCCAAATGAAGGGAATCTTTGACTACGTACAGACTCAGTGAGCATAGCCTTGCTATTGAGAAAGGTCACCGTAGGCAGAGCTGGCTCTCAAGAGAAGACAGGCTATGTGCACACTGCCCACAAAATGAGGTGGAAACTGAGCTGCACTTCCTAACCTCATGCCAAATGTATGACCATATTTCCCTCAGATTACACAGACCCACAAAGAATTTGAAAACAAACCCAATTTTGATCAACTCCAATATCTACTGGGTGAAATACCACAGTGTGCCATCACAGCAGGAAGATTTGTGACCTGTTGCCACGAGAAAAGGGCAACCAAAGACCATTGTAAATACAACCCATATTTATGTAAATGTATTTTCCATTTTGTACTTGAACTATTTTCACATCGTTACAACACTGTTTATAGACATAATATGACATTTGAAATGTCTTTATTCTTTTGGAACTTCTGTGAGTGTAATGTTTACTGTTCATTTTCATTGTTGATATCACTTTTGTATGTTATCTACCTGACTTGCTTTGGCAATGTTAACATATGTTTCCCATACCAATAAAGCCCCTTGAATTGAATTGAATTGAGAGAGAGAAAGAAATAAAGAGTGAGAGAAAGAAGTAGAGAAAGAGGGTGCAGCTGTTTGCTGTCTCTTTACCTGTCTGTGTACTTAGTGCCCTTCTCTAGTTAATGTGTGACCAAGTGAGCACAGGGAAAGGTGTGTGGACGTGTTTAACTATTCTTGTGGGGACCAGAAATCCCCACAAGAATAGTAAACAAACAATTGACCAACTGGGGACATTTTATTAGTCCTCAAGAGGTGAAAATGCTATTTCTAGTGAGTTTACGGTTAAAGTTAGAATTTGTGTCAGAGTTAGAATAAGGAGCTAGGGTTAGTGTTAGGGTAAGGGTAAGAGTACGGGTTAGGTTTAGGGTTAGGTGTTAGGGAAAATAGGATTTTGAATGGGGACTGAATTGTTTGTCCCCACAAGGTTAGCTGTACAAGACTGTGTGTGTGTGTGTGTGTGTGTATGTAAATAATGAATGAATCAAATGATTGATGGACCGTCTATCTATTTCTTCACCATTTTGTCTCTCTGTCTCTTAGTCCATAAAGTCCCCTGTCCTCCCTCCCTTCCTTGGATAATAAAAGACTAATGAAAAGTCCTACAAATTATTTAGAAAAAAAGCATTAAACTGTCAGTCCACAATGAAACAAGAATCGACAATTCATATTTCTAACTTAAAACCCCCATTGTAGACCCTATTCAATAGAGTGTTGAGACAGTGTAGACATTCAGAGTAAAGTAAAATACCTCTTGGCCAGTACGGGTATCGAACCCGCGACCTTCGCGTTATTAGCACGACGCTCTAACCAACTGAGCTAACCGGCCTCGATAGCCTTGCCACACCAGAAGCGGATAGAAGCAACAACACTGTACTAAATACAGCAGAGCGAGATGGAGACATTCCATAACAAATCCATCACCTACAGAGAAATAAACATTGAGAAGAGTCCCCTAAGCAAGCTGGTCATGGGGCTCTGTTCACAAACACTCCCACAGAGCTCCAGGACAGCAACACAATTAGACCCAGCCAAATCATGAGAAATCAAAAAGATAACTATTGACACACATTGTAAAGAATTGACCAAAAACAGAGCAAACTAGAAAGCTATTTGGCCCTAAACAGAGCGTACACAGTGGCAGAATACCTGACCACTGTGACTGCCCCCAAATGAAGGGAATCTTTGACTACGCACAGACTCAGTGAGCATAGCCTTGCTATTGAGAAAGGTCACCGTAGGCAGAGCTGGCTCTCAAGAGAAGACAGGCTATGTGCACACTGCCCACAAAATGAGGTGGAAACTGAGCTGCACTTCCTAACCTCATGCCAAATGTATGACCATATTTCCCTCAGATTACACAGACCCACAAAGAATTTGAAAACAAACCCAATTTTGATCAACTCCAATATCTACTGGGTGAAATACCACAGTGTGCCATCACAGCAGGAAGATTTGTGACCTGTTGCCACGAGAAAAGGGCAACCAAAGACCATTGTAAATACAACCCATATTTATGTAAATGTATTTTCCATTTTGTACTTGAACTATTTTCACATCGTTACAACACTGTTTATAGACATAATATGACATTTGAAATGTCTTTATTCTTTTGGAACTTCTGTGAGTGTAATGTTTACTGTTCATTTTCATTGTTGATATCACTTTTGTATGTTATCTACCTGACTTGCTTTGGCAATGTTAACATATGTTTCCCATACCAATAAAGCCCCTTGAATTGAATTGAATTGAGAGAGAGAAAGAAATAAAGAGTGAGAGAAAGAAGTAGAGAAAGAGGGTGCAGCTGTTTGCTGTCTCTTTACCTGTCTGTGTACTTAGTGCCCTTCTCTAGTTAATGTGTGACCAAGTGAGCACAGGGAAAGGTGTGTGGACGTGTTTAACTATTCTTGTGGGGACCAGAAATCCCCACAAGAATAGTAAACAAACAATTGACCAACTGGGGACATTTTATTAGTCCTCAAGAGGTGAAAATGCTATTTCTAGTGAGTTTACGGTTAAAGTTAGAATTTGTGTCAGAGTTAGAATAAGGAGCTAGGGTTAGTGTTAGGGTAAGGGTAAGAGTACGGGTTAGGTTTAGGGTTAGGTGTTAGGGAAAATAGGATTTTGAATGGGACTGAATTGTTTGTCCCCACAAGGTTAGCTGTACAAGACTGTGTGTGTGTGTGTGTGTATGTAAATAATGAATGAATCAAATGATTGATGGACCGTCTATCTATTTCTTCACCATTTTGTCTCTCTGTCTCTTAGTCCATAAAGTCCCCTGTCCTCCCTCCCTTCCTTGGATAATAAAAGACTAATGAAAAGTCCTACAAATTATTTAGAAAAAATAGCATTAAACTGTCAGTCCACAATGAAACAAGAATCGACAATTCATATTTCTAACTTAAAACCCCCATTGTAGACCCTATTCAATAGAGTGTTGAGACAGTGTAGACATTCAGAGTAAAGTAAAATACCTCTTGGCCAGTACGGGTATCGAACCCACGACCTTCGCGTTATTAGCACGACGCTCTAACCAACTGAGCTAACCGGCCTCGATAGCCTTGCCACACCAGAAGCGGATAGAAGCAACAACACTGTACTAAATACAGCAGAGCGAGATGGAGACATTCCATAACAAATCCATCACCTACAGAGAAATAAACATTGAGAAGAGTCCCCTAAGCAAGCTGGTCATGGGGCTCTGTTCACAAACACTCCCACAGAGCTCCAGGACAGCAACACAATTAGACCCAGCCAAATCATGAGAAATCAAAAAGATAACTATTGACACACATTGTAAAGAATTGACCAAAAAACAGAGCAAACTAGAAAGCTATTTGGCCCTAAACAGAGCGTACACAGTGGCAGAATACCTGACCACTGTGACTGCCCCCAAATGAAGGGAATCTTTGACTACGTACAGACTCAGTGAGCATAGCCTTGCTATTGAGAAAGGTCACCGTAGGCAGAGCTGGCTCTCAAGAGAAGACAGGCTATGTGCACACTGCCCACAAAATGAGGTGGAAACTGAGCTGCACTTCCTAACCTCATGCCAAATGTATGACCATATTTCCCTCAGATTACACAGACCCACAAAGAATTTGAAAACAAACCCAATTTTGATCAACTCCAATATCTACTGGGTGAAATACCACAGTGTGCCATCACAGCAGGAAGATTTGTGACCTGTTGCCACGAGAAAAGGGCAACCAAAGACCATTGTAAATACAACCCATATTTATGTAAATGTATTTTCCATTTTGTACTTGAACTATTTTCACATCGTTACAACACTGTTTATAGACATAATATGACATTTGAAATGTCTTTATTCTTTTGGAACTTCTGTGAGTGTAATGTTTACTGTTCATTTTCATTGTTGATATCACTTTTGTATGTTATCTACCTGACTTGCTTTGGCAATGTTAACATATGTTTCCCATACCAATAAAGCCCCTTGAATTGAATTGAATTGAGAGAGAGAAAGAAAGAAATAAAGAGTGAGAGAAAGAAGTAGAGAAAGAGGGTGCAGCTGTTTGCTGTCTCTTTACCTGTCTGTGTACTTAGTGCCCTTCTCTAGTTAATGTGTGACCAAGTGAGCACAGGGAAAGGTGTGTGGACGTGTTTAACTATTCTTGTGGGGACCAGAAATCCCCACAAGAATAGTAAACAAACAATTGACCAACTGGGGACATTTTATTAGTCCTCAAGAGGTGAAAATGCTATTTCTAGTGAGTTTACGGTTAAAGTTAGAATTTGTGTCAGAGTTAGAATAAGGAGCTAGGGTTAGTGTTAGGGTAAGGGTAAGAGTACGGGTTAGGTTTAGGGTTAGGTGTTAGGGAAAATAGGATTTTGAATGGGACTGAATTGTTTGTCCCCACAAGGTTAGCTGTACAAGACTGTGTGTGTGTGTGTGTGTGTGTATGTAAATAATGAATGAATCAAATGATTGATGGACCGTCTATCTATTTCTTCACCATTTTGTCTCTCTGTCTCTTAGTCCATAAAGTCCCCTGTCCTCCCTCCCTTCCTTGGATAATAAAAGACTAATGAAAAGTCCTACAAATTATTTAGAAAAAAAGCATTAAACTGTCAGTCCACAATGAAACAAGAATCGACAATTCATATTTCTAACTTAAAACCCCCATTGTAGACCCTATTCAATAGAGTGTTGAGACAGTGTAGACATTCAGAGTAAAGTAAAATACCTCTTGGCCAGTACGGTATCGAACCCGCGACCTTCAAGTTATTAGCACGACGCTCTAACCAACTGAGCTAACCGGCCTCGATAGCCTTGCCACACCAGAAGCGGATAGAAGCAACAACACTGTACTAAATACAGCAGAGCGAGATGGAGACATTCCATAACAAATCCATCACGAGATGGAGACATTCCATAACAAATCCATCACCTACAGAGAAATAAACATTGAGAAGAGTCCCCCTAAGCAAGCTGGTCATGGGGCTCTGTTCACAAACACTCCCCACAGAGCTCCAGGACAGCAACACAATTAGACCCAGCCAAATCATGAGAAATCAAAAAGATAACTATTGACACACATTGTAAAGAATTGACCAAAAAAACAGAGCAAACTAGAAAGCTATTTGGCCCTAAACAGAGCGTACACAGTGGCAGAATACCTGACCACTGTGACTGCCCCCAAATGAAGGGAATCTTTGACTACGTACAGACTCAGTGAGCATAGCCTTGCTATTGAGAAAGGTCACCGTAGGCAGAGCTGGCTCTCAAGAGAAGACAGGCTATGTGCACACTGCCCACAAAATGAGGTGGAAACTGAGCTGCACTTCCTAACCTCATGCCAAATGTATGACCATATTTCCCTCAGATTACACAGACCCACAAAGAATTTGAAAACAAACCCAATTTTGATCAACTCCAATATCTACTGGGTGAAATACCACAGTGTGCCATCACAGCAGGAAGATTTGTGACCTGTTGCCACGAGAAAAGGGCAACCAAAGACCATTGTAAATACAACCCATATTTATGTAAATGTATTTTCCATTTTGTACTTGAACTATTTTCACATCGTTACAACACTGTTTATAGACATAATATGACATTTGAAATGTCTTTATTCTTTGGAACTTCTGTGAGTGTAATGTTTACTGTTCATTTTCATTGTTGATATCACTTTTGTATGTTATCTACCTGACTTGCTTTGGCAATGTTAACATATGTTTTCCATACCAATAAAGCCCTTGAATTGAATTGAATTGAGAGAGAGAAAGAAATAAAGAGTGAGAGAAAGAAGTAGAGAAAGAGGGTGCAGCTGTTTGCTGTCTCTTTACCTGTCTGTGTACTTAGTGCCCTTCTCTAGTTAATGTGTGACCAAGTGAGCACAGGGAAAGGTGTGTGGACGTGTTTAACTATTCTTGTGGGGACCAGAAATCCCCACAAGAATAGTAAACAAACAATTGACCAACTGGGGACATTTTATTAGTCCTCAAGAGGTGAAAATGCTATTTCTAGTGAGTTTACGGTTAAAGTTAGAATTTGTGTCAGAGTTAGAATAAGGAGCTAGGGTTAGTGTTAGGGTAAGGGTAAGAGTACGGGTTAGGTTTAGGGTTAGGTGTTAGGGAAAATAGGATTTTGAATGGGACTGAATTGTTTGTCCCCACAAGGTTAGCTGTACAAGACTGTGTGTGTGTGTGTGTGTGTATGTAAATAATGAATGAATCAAATGATTGATGGACCGTCTATCTATTTCTTCACCATTTTGTCTCTCTGTCTCTTAGTCCATAAAGTCCCCTGTCCTCCCTCCCTTCCTTGGATAATAAAAGACTAATGAAAAGTCCTACAAATTATTTAGAAAAAAAGCATTAAACTGTCAGTCCACAATGAAACAAGAATCGACAATTCATATTACTAACTTAAAACCCCCATTGTAGACCCTATTCAATAGAGTGTTGAGACAGTGTAGACATTCAGAGTAAAGTAAAATACCTCTTGGCCAGTACGGGTATCAAACCCGCGACCTTCACGTTATTAGCACGACGCTCTAACCAACTGAGCTAACCGGCCTCGATAGCATTGCCACACCAGAAGCGGATAGAAGCAACAACACTGTACTAAATACAGCAGAGCGAGATGGAGACATTCCATAACAAATCCATCACCTACAGAGAAATAAACATTGAGAAGAGTCCCCTAAGCAAGCTGGTCATGGGGCTCTGTTCACAAACACTCCCCACAGAGCTCCAGGACAGCAACACAATTAGACCCAGCCAAATCATGAGAAATCAAAAAGATAACTATTGACACACATTGTAAAGAATTGACCAAAAACAGAGCAAACTAGAAAGCTATTTGGCCCTAAACAGAGCGTACACAGTGGCAGAATACCTGACCACTGTGACTGCCCCCAAATGAAGGGAATCTTTGACTACGTACAGACTCAGTGAGCATAGCCTTGCTATTGAGAAAGGTCACCGTAGGCAGAGCTGGCTCTCAAGAGAAGACAGGCTATGTGCACACTGCCCACAAAATGAGGTGGAAACTGAGCTGCACTTCCTAACCTCATGCCAAATGTATGACCATATTTCCCTCAGATTACACAGACCCACAAAGAATTTGAAAACAAACCCAATTTTGATCAACTCCAATATCTACTGGGTGAAATACCACAGTGTGCCATCACAGCAGGAAGATTTGTGACCTGTTGCCACGAGAAAAGGGCAACCAAAGACCATTGTAAATACAACCCATATTTATGTAAATGTATTTTCCATTTTGTACTTGAACTATTTTCACATCGTTACAACACTGTTTATAGACATAATATGACATTTGAAATGTCTTTATTCTTTTGGAACTTCTGTGAGTGTAATGTTTACTGTTCATTTTCATTGTTGATATCACTTTTGTATGTTATCTACCTGACTTGCTTTGGCAATGTTAACATATGTTTCCCATACCAATAAAGCCCCTTGAATTGAATTGAATTGAGAGAGAGAAAGAAATAAAGAGTGAGAGAAAGAAGTAGAGAAAGAGGGTGCAGCTGTTTGCTGTCTCTTTACCTGTCTGTGTACTTAGTGCCCTTCTCTAGTTAATGTGTGACCAAGTGAGCACAGGGAAAGGTGTGTGGACGTGTTTAACTATTCTTGTGGGGACCAGAAATCCCCACAAGAATAGTAAACAAACAATTGACCAACTGGGGACATTTTATTAGTCCTCAAGAGGTGAAAATGCTATTTCTAGTGAGTTTACGGTTAAAGTTAGAATTTGTGTCAGAGTTAGAATAAGGAGCTAGGGTTAGTGTTAGGGTAAGGGTAAGAGTACGGGTTAGGTTTAGGGTTAGGTGTTAGGGAAAATAGGATTTTGAATGGGACTGAATTGTTTGTCCCCACAAGGTTAGCTGTACAAGACTGTGTGTGTGTGTGTGTGTGTATGTAAATAATGAATGAATCAAATGATTGATGGACCGTCTATCTATTTCTTCACCATTTTGTCTCTCTGTCTCTTAGTCTATAAAGTCCCCTGTCCTGCCTCCCTTCCTTGGATAATAAAAGACTAATGAAAAGTCCTACAAATTATTTAGAAAAAATATCATTAAACTGTCACTCCACAATGAAACAAGAATCGACAATTCATATTTCTAACTTAAAACCCCCATTGTAGACCCTATTCAATAGAGTGTTGAGACAGTGTAGACATTCAGAGTAAAGTAAAATACCTCTTGGCCAGTACGGGTATCAAACCCGCGACCTTCGCGTTATTAGCACGACGCTCTAACCAACTGAGCTAACCGGCCTCGATAGCATTGCCACACCAGAAGCGGATAGAAGCAACAACACTGTACTAAATACAGCAGAGCGAGATGGAGACATTCCATAACAAATCCATCACCTACAGAGAAATAAACATTGAGAAGAGTCCCCTAAGCAAGCTGGTCATGGGGCTCTGTTCACAAACACTCCCCACAGAGCTCCAGGACAGCAACACAATTAGACCCAGCCAAATCATGAGAAATCAAAAAGATAACTATTGACACACATTGTAAAGAATTGACCAAAAAACAGAGCAAACTAGAAAGCTATTTGGCCCTAAACAGAGCGTACACAGTGGCAGAATACCTGACCACTGTGACTGCCCCCAAATGAAGGGAATCTTTGACTACGCACAGACTCAGTGAGCATAGCCTTGCTATTGAGAAAGGTCACCGTAGGCAGAGCTGGCTCTCAAGAGAAGACAGGCTATGTGCACACTGCCCACAAAATGAGGTGGAAACTGAGCTGCACTTCCTAACCTCATGCCAAATGTATGACCATATTTCCTCAGATTACACAGACCCACAAAGAATTTGAAAACAAACCCAATTTTGATCAACTCCAATATCTACTGGGTGAAATACCACAGTGTGCCATCACAGCAGGAAGATTTGTGACCTGTTGCCACGAGAAAAGGGCAACCAAAGACCATTGTAAATACAACCCATATTTATGTAAATGTATTTTCCATTTTGTACTTGAACTATTTTCACATCGTTACAACACTGTTTATAGACATAATATGACATTTGAAATGTCTTTATTCTTTTGGAACTTCTGTGAGTGTAATGTTTACTGTTCATTTTCATTGTTGATATCACTTTTGTATGTTATCTACCTGACTTGCTTTGGCAATGTTAACATATGTTTCCCATACCAATAAAGCCCCTTGAATTGAATTGAATTGAGAGAGAGAAAGAAATAAAGAGTGAGAGAAAGAAGTAGAGAAAGAGGGTGCAGCTGTTTGCTGTCTCTTTACCTGTCTGTGTACTTAGTGCCCTTCTCTAGTTAATGTGTGACCAAGTGAGCACAGGGAAAGGTGTGTGGACGTGTTTAACTATTCTTGTGGGGACCAGAAATCCCCACAAGAATAGTAAACAAACAATTGACCAACTGGGGACATTTTATTAGTCCTCAAGAGGTGAAAATGCTATTTCTAGTGAGTTTACGGTTAAAGTTAGAATTTGTGTCAGAGTTAGAATAAGGAGCTAGGGTTAGTGTTAGGGTAAGGGTAAGAGTACGGGTTAGGTTTAGGGTTAGGTGTTAGGGAAAATAGGATTTTGAATGGGGACTGAATTGTTTGTCCCCACAAGGTTAGCTGTACAAGACTGTGTGTGTGTGTGTGTGTGTGTGTGTATGTAAATAATGAATGAATCAAATGATTGATGGACCGTCTATCTATTTCTTCACCATTTTGTCTCTCTGTCTCTTAGTCCATAAAGTCCCCTGTCCTCCCTCCCTTCCTTGGATAATAAAAGACTAATGAAAAGTCCTACAAATTATTTAGAAAAAAAGCATTAAACTGTCAGTCCACAATGAAACAAGAATCGACAATTCATATTTCTAACTTAAAACCCCCATTGTAGACCCTATTCAATAGAGTGTTGAGACAGTGCAGACATTCAGAGTAAAGTAAAATACCTCTTGGCCAGTACAGGTATCTAACCCGCGACCTTCGCGTTATTAGCCAAACACTCTAACCAACTGAGCTAACCGGCCTCGATAGCATTGCCACACCAGAAGCGGATAGAAGCAACAACACTGTACTAAATACAGCAGAGCGAGATGGAGACATTCCATAACAAATCCATCACCTACAGAGAAATAAACATTGAGAAGAGTCCCCTAAGCAAGCTGGTCATGGGGCTCTGTTCACAAACACTCCCCACAGAGCTCCAGGACAGCAACACAATTAGACCCGGCCAAATCATGAGAAATCAAAAAGATAACTATTGACACACATTGTAAAGAATTGACCAAAAAACAGAGCAAACTAGAAAGCTATTTGGCCCTAAACAGAGCGTACACAGTGGCAGAATACCTGACCACTGTGACTGCCCCCAAATGAAGGGAATCTTTGACTACGTACAGACTCAGTGAGCATAGCCTTGCTATTGAGAAAGGTCACCGTAGGCAGAGCTGGCTCTCAAGAGAAGACAGGCTATGTGCACACTGCCCACAAAATGAGGTGGAAACTGAGCTGCACTTCCTAACCTCATGCCAAATGTATGACCATATTTCCCTCAGATTACACAGACCCACAAAGAATTTGAAAACAAACCCAATTTTGATCAACTCCAATATCTACTGGGTGAAATACCACAGTGTGCCATCACAGCAGGAAGATTTGTGACCTGTTGCCACGAGAAAAGGGCAACCAAAGACCATTGTAAATACAACCCATATTTATGTAAATGTATTTTCCATTTTGTACTTGAACTATTTTCACATCGTTACAACACTGTTTATAGACATAATATGACATTTGAAATGTCTTTATTCTTTTGGAACTTCTGTGAGTGTAATGTTTACTGTTCATTTTCATTGTTGATATCACTTTTGTATGTTATCTACCTGACTTGCTTTGGCAATGTTAACATATGTTTCCCATACCAATAAAGCCCCTTGAATTGAATTGAATTGAGAGAGAGAAAGAAATAAAGAGTGAGAGAAAGAAGTAGAGAAAGAGGGTGCAGCTGTTTGCTGTCTCTTTACCTGTCTGTGTACTTAGTGCCCTTCTCTAGTTAATGTGTGACCAAGTGAGCACAGGGAAAGGTGTGTGGACGTGTTTAACTATTCTTGTGGGGACCAGAAATCCCCACAAGAATAGTAAACAAACAATTGACCAACTGGGGACATTTTATTATTCCTCAAGAGGTGAAAATGCTATTTCTAGTGAGTTTACGGTTAAAGTTAGAATTTGTGTCAGAGTTAGAATAAGGAGCTAGGGTTAGTGTTAGGGTAAGGGTAAGAGTACGGGTTAGGTTTAGGGTTAGGTGTTAGGGAAAATAGGATTTTGAATGGGACTGAATTGTTTGTCCCCACAAGGTTAGCTGTACAAGACTGTGTGTGTGTGTGTGTGTGTGATGTAAATAATGAATGAATCAAATGATTGATGGACCGTCTATCTATTTCTTCACCATTTTGTCTCTCTGTCTCTTAGTCCATAAAGTCCCCTGTCCTCCCTCCCTTCCTTGGATAATAAAAGACTAATGAAAAGTCCTACAAATTATTTAGAAAAATAGCATTAAACTGTCAGTCCACAATGAAACAAGAATCGACAATTCATATTTCTAACTTAAAACCCCCATTGTAGACCCTATTCAATAGAGTGTTGAGACAGTGCAGACATTCAGAGTAAAGTAAAATACCTCTTGGCCAGAACGGGTATCGAACCCGCGACCTTCGCGTTATTAGCACAACGCTCTAACCAACTGAGCTAACCGGCCTCGATAGCATTGCCACACCAGAAGCGGATAGAAGCAACAACACTGTACTAAATACAGCAGAGCGAGATGGAGACATTCCATAACAAATCCATCACCTACAGAGAAATAAACATTGAGAAGAGTCCCCTAAGCAAGCTGGTCATGGGGCTCTGTTCACAAACACTCCCCACAGAGCTCCAGGACAGCAACACAATTAGACCCAGCCAAATCATGAGAAATCAAAAAGATAACTATTGACACACATTGTAAAGAATTGACCAAAAAACAGAGCAAACTAGAAAGCTATTTGGCCCTAAACAGAGCGTACACAGTGGCAGAATAGCTGACCACTGTGACTGCCCCCAAATGAAGGGAATCTTTGACTACGTACAGACTCAGTGAGCATAGCCTTGCTATTGAGAAAGGTCACCGTAGGCAGAGCTGGCTCTCAAGAGAAGACAGGCTATGTGCACACTGCCCACAAAATGAGGTGGAAACTGAGCTGCACTTCCTAACCTCATGCCAAATGTATGACCATATTTCCCTCAGATTACATAGACCCACAAAGAATTTGAAAACAAACCCAATTTTGATCAACTCCAATATCTACTGGGTGAAATACCACAGTGTGCCATCACAGCAGGAAGATTTGTGACCTGTTGCCACGAGAAAAGGGCAACCAAAGACCATTGTAAATACAACCCATATTTATGTAAATGTATTTTCCATTTTGTACTTGAACTATTTTCACATCGTTACAACACTGTTTATAGACATAATATGACATTTGAAATGTCTTTATTCTTTTGGAACTTCTGTGAGTGTAATGTTTACTGTTCATTTTCATTGTTGATATCACTTTTGTATGTTATCTACCTGACTTGCTTTGGCAATGTTAACATATGTTTCCCATACCAATAAAGCCCCTTGAATTGAATTGAGAGAGAGAGAAAGAAATAAAGAGTGAGAGAAAGAAGTAGAGAAAGAGGGTGCAGCTGTTTGCTGTCTCTTTACCTGTCTGTGTACTTAGTGCCCTTCTCCAGTTAATGTTTGACCAAGTGAGCACAGGGAAAGGTGTGTGGACGTGTTTAACTATTCTTGTGGGGACCAGAAATCCCCCCAAGAATAGTAAACAAACAATTGACCAACTGGGGACATTTTATTAGTCCTCAAGAGGTGAAAATGCTATTTCTAGTGAGTTTACGGTTAAAGTTAGAATTTGTGTCAGAGTTAGAATAAGGAGCTAGGGTTAGTGTTAGGGTAAGGGTAAGAGTACGGGTTAGGTTTAGGGTTAGGTGTTAGGGAAAATAGGATTTTGAATGGGGACTGAATTGTTTGTCCCCACAAGGTTAGCTGTACAAGACTGTGTGTGTGTGTGTGTGTGTGTATGTAAATAATGAATGAATCAAATGATTGATGGACCGTCTATCTATTTCTTCACCATTTTGTCTCTCTGTCTCTTAGTCCATAAAGTCCCCTGTCCTCCCTCCCTTCCTTGGATAATAAAAGACTAATGAAAAGTCCTACAAATTATTTAGAAAAAAAGCATTAAACTGTCAGTCCACAATGAAACAAGAATCGACAATTCATATTTCTAACTTAAAACCCCCATTGTAGACCCTATTCAACAGAGTGTTGAGACAGTGCAGACATTCAGAGTAAAGTAAAATACCTCTTGGCCAGTACGGGTATCGAACCCGCGACCTTCGCATTATTAGCACGACGCTCTAACCAACTGAGCTAACCAGCCTCGATAGCATTGCCACACCAGAAGCGGATAGAAGCAACAACACTGTACTAAATACAGCAGAGCGAGATGGAAACATTCCATAACAAATCCATCACCTACAGAGAAATAAACATTGAGAAGAGTCCCCTAAGCAAGCTGGTCATGGGGCTCTGTTCAAAAACACTCCCCACAGAGCTCCAGGACAGCAACACAATTAGACCCAGCCAAATCATGAGAAATCAAAAAGATAACTATTGACACACATTGTAAAGAATTGACCAAAAAACAGAGCAAACTAGAAAGCTATTTGGCCCTAAACAGAGCGTACACAGTGGCAGAATAGCTGACCACTGTGACTGCCCCCAAATGAAGGGAATCTTTGACTACGTACAGACTCAGTGAGCATAGCCTTGCTATTGAGAAAGGTCACCGTAGGCAGAGCTGGCTCTCAAGAGAAGACAGGCTATGTGCACACTGCCCACAAAATGAGGTGGAAACTGAGCTGCACTTCCTAACCTCATGCCAAATGTATGACCATATTTCCCTCAGATTACACAGACCCACAAAGAATTTGAAAACAAACCCAATTTTGATCAACTCCAATATCTACTGGGTGAAATACCACAGTGTGCCATCACAGCAGGAAGATTTGTGACCTGTTGCCACGAGAAAAGGGCAACCAAAGACCATTGTAAATACAACCCATATTTATGTACATGTATTTTCCATTTTGTACTTGAACTATTTTCACATCGTTACAACACTGTTTATAGACATAATATGACATTTGAAATGTCTTTATTCTTTTGGAACTTCTGTGAGTGTAATGTTTACTGTTCATTTTCATTGTTGATATCACTTTTGTATGTTATCTACCTGACTTGCTTTGGCAATGTTAACATATGTTTCCCATACCAATAAAGCCCCTTGAATTGAATTGAATTGAGAGAGAGAAAGAAATAAAGAGTGAGAGAAAGAAGTAGAGAAAGAGGGTGCAGCTGTTTGCTGTCTCTTTACCTGTCTGTGTACTTAGTGCCCTTCTCTAGTTAATGTGTGACCAAGTGAGCACAGGGAAAGGTGTGTGGACGTGTTTAACTATTCTTGTGGGGACCAGAAATCCCCACAAGAATAGTAAACAAACAATTGACCAACTGGGGACATTTTATTAGTCCTCAAGAGGTGAAAATGCTATTTCTAGTGAGTTTACGGTTAAAGTTAGAATTTGTGTCAGAGTTAGAATAAGGAGCTAGGGTTAGTGTTAGGGTAAGGGTAAGAGTACGGGTTAGGTTTAGGGTTAGGTGTTAGGGAAAATAGGATTTTGAATGGGGACTGAATTGTTTGTCCCCACAAGGTTAGCTGTACAAGACTGTGTGTGTGTGTGTGTGTGTGTATGTAAATAATGAATGAATCAAATGATTGATGGACCGTCTATCTATTTCTTCACCATTTTGTCTCTCTGTCTCTTAGTCCATAAAGTCCCCTGTCCTCCCTCCCTTCCTTGGATAATAAAAGACTAATGAAAAGTCCTACAAATTATTTAGAAAAAAAGCATTAAACTGTCAGTCCACAATGAAACAAGAATCGACAATTCATATTTCTAACTTAAAACCCCCATTGTAGACCCTATTCAACAGAGTGTTGAGACAGTGCAGACATTCAGAGTAAAGTAAAATACCTCTTGGCCAGTACGGGTATCGAACCCGTGACCTTCGCATTATTAGCACGACGCTCTAACCAACTGAGCTAACCAGCCTCGATAGCATTGCCACACCAGAAGCGGATAGAAGCAACAACACTGTACTAAATACAGCAGAGCGAGATGGAAACATTCCATAACAAATCCATCACCTACAGAGAAATAAACATTGAGAAGAGTCCCCTAAGCAAGCTGGTCATGGGGCTCTGTTCACAAACACTCCCCACAGAGCTCCAGGACAGCAACACAATTAGACCCAGCCAAATCATGAGAAATCAAAAGATAACTATTGACACACATTGTAAAGAATTGACCAAAAAACAGAGCAAACTAGAAAGCTATTTGGCCCTAAACAGAGCGTACACAGTGGCAGAATAGCTGACCACTGTGACTGCCCCCAAATTAAGGGAATCTTTGACTACGACAGACTCAGTGAGCATAGCCTTGCTATTGAGAAAGGTCACCGTAGGCAGAGCTGGCTCTCAAGAGAAGACAGGCTATGTGCACACTGCCCACAAAATGAGGTGGAAACTGAGCTGCACTTCCTAACCTCATGCCAAATGTATGACCATATTTCCCTCAGATTACACAGACCCACAAAGAATTTGAAAACAAACCCAATTTTGATCAACTCCAATATCTACTGGGTGAAATACCACAGTGTGCCATCACAGCAGGAAGATTTGTGACCTGTTGCCACGAGAAAAGGGCAACCAAAGACCATTGTAAATACAACCCATATTTATGTACATGTATTTTCCATTTTGTACTTGAACTATTTTCACATCGTTACAACACTGTTTATAGACATAATATGACATTTGAAATGTCTTTATTCTTTTGGAACTTCTGTGAGTGTAATGTTTACTGTTCATTTTCATTGTTGATATCACTTTTGTATGTTATCTACCTGACTTGCTTTGGCAATGTTAACATATGTTTCCCATACCAATAAAGCCCCTTGAATTGAATTGAATTGAGAGAGAGAAAGAAATAAAGAGTGAGAGAAAGAAGTAGAGAAAGAGGGTGCAGCTGTTTGCTGTCTCTTTACCTGTCTGTGTACTTAGTGCCCTTCTCTAGTTAATGTGTGACCAAGTGAGCACAGGGAAAGGTGTGTGGACGTGTTTAACTATTCTTGTGGGGACCAGAAATCCCCACAAGAATAGTAAACAAACAATTGACCAACTGGGGACATTTTATTAGTCCTCAAGAGGTGAAAATGCTATTTCTAGTGAGTTTACGGTTAAAGTTAGAATTTGTGTCAGAGTTAGAATAAGGAGCTAGGGTTAGTGTTAGGGTAAGGGTAAGAGTACGGGTTAGGTTTAGGGTTAGGTGTTAGGGAAAATAGGATTTTGAATGGGGACTGAATTGTTTGTCCCCACAAGGTTAGCTGTACAAGACTGTGTGTGTGTGTGTGTGTGTGTATGTAAATAATGAATGAATCAAATGATTGATGGACCGTCTATCTATTTCTTCACCATTTTGTCTCTCTGTCTCTTAGTCCATAAAGTCCCCTGTCCTCCCTCCCTTCCTTGGATAATAAAAGACTAATGAAAAGTCCTACAAATTATTTAGAAAAAAAGCATTAAACTGTCAGTCCACAATGAAACAAGAATCGACAATTCATATTTCTAACTTAAAACCCCCATTGTAGACCCTATTCAACAGAGTGTTGAGACAGTGCAGACATTCAGAGTAAAGTAAAATACCTCTTGGCCAGTACGGGTATCGAACCCGTGACCTTCGCATTATTAGCACGACGCTCTAACCAACTGAGCTAACCAGCCTCGATAGCATTGCCACACCAGAAGCGGATAGAAGCAACAACACTGTACTAAATACAGCAGAGCGAGATGGAAACATTCCATAACAAATCCATCACCTACAGAGAAATAAACATTGAGAAGAGTCCCCTAAGCAAGCTGGTCATGGGGCTCTGTTCAAAAACACTCCCCACAGAGCTCCAGGACAGCAACACAATTAGACCCAGCCAAATCATGAGAAATCAAAAAGATAACTATTGACACACATTGTAAAGAATTGACCAAAAAACAGAGCAAACTAGAAAGCTATTTGGCCCTAAACAGAGCGTACACAGTGGCAGAATAGCTGACCACTGTGACTGCCCCCAAATTAAGGGAATCTTTGACTACGTACAGACTCAGTGAGCATAGCCTTGCTATTGAGAAAGGTCACCGTAGGCAGAGCTGGCTCTCAAGAGAAGACAGGCTATGTGCACACTGCCCACAAAATGAGGTGGAAACTGAGCTGCACTTCCTAACCTCATGCCAAATGTATGACCATATTTCCCTCAGATTACACAGACCCACAAAGAATTTGAAAACAAACCCAATTTTGATCAACTCCAATATCTACTGGGTGAAATACCACAGTGTGCCATCACAGCAGGAAGATTTGTGACCTGTTGCCACGAGAAAAGGGCAACCAAAGACCATTGTAAATACAACCCATATTTATGTACATGTATTTTCCATTTTGTACTTGAACTATTTTCACATCGTTACAACACTGTTTATAGACATAATATGACATTTGAAATGTCTTTATTCTTTTGGAACTTCTGTGAGTGTAATGTTTACTGTTCATTTTCATTGTTGATATCACTTTTGTATGTTATCTACCTGACTTGCTTTGGCAATGTTAACATATGTTTCCCATACCAATAAAGCCCCTTGAATTGAATTGAATTGAGAGAGAGAAAGAAATAAAGAGTGAGAGAAAGAAGTAGAGAAAGAGGGTGCAGCTGTTTGCTGTCTCTTTACCTGTCTGTGTACTTAGTGCCCTTCTCTAGTTAATGTGTGACCAAGTGAGCACAGGGAAAGGTGTGTGGACGTGTTTAACTATTCTTGTGGGGACCAGAAATCCCCACAAGAATAGTAAACAAACAATTGACCAACTGGGGACATTTTATTAGTCCTCAAGAGGTGAAAATGCTATTTCTAGTGAGTTTACGGTTAAAGTTAGAATTTGTGTCAGAGTTAGAATAAGGAGCTAGGGTTAGTGTTAGGGTAAGGGTAAGAGTACGGGTTAGGTTTAGGGTTAGGTGTTAGGGAAAATAGGATTTTGAATGGGACTGAATTGTTTGTCCCCACAAGGTTAGCTGTACAAGACTGTGTGTGTGTGTGTGTGTGTGTGTATGTAAATAATGAATGAATCAAATGATTGATGGACCGTCTATCTATTTCTTCACCATTTTGTCTCTCTGTCTCTTAGTCCATAAAGTCCCCTGTCCTCCCTCCCTTCCTTGGATAATAAAAGACTAATGAAAAGTCCTACAAATTATTTAGAAAAAAAGCATTAAACTGTCAGTCCACAATGAAACAAGAATCGACAATTCATATTACTAACTTAAAACCCCCATTGTAGACCCTATTCAATAGAGTGTTGAGACAGTGTAGACATTCAGAGTAAAGTAAAATACCTCTTAGCCAGTACGGTATCGAACCCGCGACCTTCAAGTATTAGCACGACGCTCTAACCAACTGAGCTAACCGGCCTCGAGAGCATTGCCCCACCAGAAGCGGATAGAAGCAACAACACTGTACTAAATACAGCAGAGCGAGATCGAGACATTCCATAACAAATCCATCACCTACAGAGAAATAAACATTGAGAAGAGTCCCTAAGCAAGCTGGTCATGGGGCTCTGTTCACAAACACTCCCACAGAGCTCCAGGACAGCAACACAATTAGACCCAGCCAAATCATGAGAAATCAAAAAGATAACTATTGACACACATTGTAAAGAATTGACCAAAAACAGAGCAAACTAGAAAGCTATTTGGCCCTAAACAGAGCGTACACAGTGGCAGAATACCTGACCACTGTGACTGCCCCCAAATGAAGGGAATCTTTGACTACGTACAGACTCAGTGAGCATAGCCTTGCTATTGAGAAAGGTCACCGTAGGCAGAGCTGGCTCTCAAGAGAAGACAGGCTATGTGCACACTGCCCACAAAATGAGGTGGAAACTGAGCTGCACTTCCTAACCTCATGCCAAATGTATGACCATATTTCCCTCAGATTACACAGACCCACAAAGAATTTGAAAACAAACCCAATTTTGATCAACTCCAATATCTACTGGGTGAAATACCACAGTGTGCCATCACAGCAGGAAGATTTGTGACCTGTTGCCACGAGAAAAGGGCAACCAAAGACCATTGTAAATACAACCCATATTTATGTACATGTATTTTCCATTTTGTACTTGAACTATTTTCACATCGTTACAACACTGTTTATAGACATAATATGACATTTGAAATGTCTTTATTCTTTTGGAACTTCTGCGAGTGTAATGTTTACTGTTCATTTTCCTTGTTGATATCACTTTTGTATGTTATCTACCTGACTTGCTTTGGCAATGTTAACATATGTTTCCCATACCAATAAAGCCCCTTGAATTGAATTGAATTGAGAGAGAGAAAGAAATAAAGAGTGAGAGAAAGAAGTAGAGAAAGAGGGTGCAGCTGTTTGCTGTCTCTTTACCTGTCTGTGTACTTAGTGCCCTTCTCTAGTTAATGTGTGACCAAGTGAGCACAGGGAAAGGTGTGTGGACGTGTTTAACTATTCTTGTGGGGACCAGAAATCCCCACAAGAATAGTAAACAAACAATTGACCAACTGGGGACATTTTATTAGTCCTCAAGAGGTGAAAATGCTATTTCTAGTGAGTTTACGGTTAAAGTTAGAATTTGTGTCAGAGTTAGAATAAGGAGCTAGGGTTAGTGTTAGGGTAAGGGTAAGAGTACGGGTTAGGTTTAGGGTTAGGTGTTAGGGAAAATAGGATTTTGAATGGGACTGAATTGTTTGTCCCCACAAGGTTAGCTGTACAAGACTGTGTGTGTGTGTGTGTATGTAAATAATGAATGAATCAAATGATTGATGGACCGTCTATCTATTTCTTCACCATTTTGTCTCTCTGTCTCTTAGTCCATAAAGTCCCCTGTCCTCCCTCCCTTCCTTGGATAATAAAAGACTAATGAAAAGTCCTACAAATTATTTAGAAAAAAAGCATTAAACTGTCAGTCCACAATGAAACAAGAATCGACAATTCATATTACTAACTTAAAACCCCCATTGTAGACCCTATTCAATAGAGTGTTGAGACAGTGTAGACATTCAGAGTAAAGTTAAATACCTCTTGGCCAGTACGGGTATCGAACCCGCGACCTTCGCGTTATTAGCACGACACTCTAACCAACTGAGCTAACCGGCCTCGATAGCATCACCCCACCAGAAGCGGATAGAAGCAACAACACAGTACTAAATACAGCAGAGCGAGATCGAGACATTCCATAACAAATCCATCACCTACAGAGAAATAAACATTGAGAAGAGTCCCCTAAGCAAGCTGGTCATGGGGCTCTGTTCACAAACACTCCCCACAGAGCTCCAGGACAGCAACACAATTAGACCCAGCCAAATCATGAGAAATCAAAAAGATAACTATTGACACACATTGTAAAGAATTGACCAAAAACAGAGCAAACTAGAAAGCTATTTGGCTCTAAACAGAGCGCACACAGTGGCAGAATACCTGACCACTGTGACTGCCCCCAAATGAAGGGAATCTTTGACTACGCACAGACTCAGTGAGCATAGCCTTGCTATTGAGAAAGGTCACCGTAGGCAGAGCTGGCTCTCAAGAGAAGACAGGCTATGTGCACACTGCCCACAAAATGAGGTGGAAACTGAGCTGCACTTCCTAACCTCATGCCAAATGTATGACCATATTTCCCTCAGATTACACAGACCCACAAAGAATTTGAAAACAAACCCAATTTTGATCAACTCCAATATCTACTGGGTGAAATACCACAGTGTGCCATCACAGCAGGAAGATTTGTGACCTGTTGCCACGAGAAAAGGGCAACCAAAGACCATTGTAAATACAACCCATATTTATGTACATGTATTTTCCATTTTGTACTTGAACTATTTTCACATCGTTACAACACTGTTTATAGACATAATATGACATTTGAAATGTCTTTATTCTTTTGGAACTTCTGTGAGTGTAATGTTTACTGTTCATTTTCCTTGTTGATATCACTTTTGTATGTTATCTACCTGACTTGCTTTGGCAATGTTAACATATGTTTCCCATACCAATAAAGCCCCTTGAATTGAATTGAGAGAGAGAGAAAGAAATAGAGAGTGAGAGAAAGAAGTAGAGAAAGAGGGTGCAGCTGTTTGCTGTCTCTTTACCTGTCTGTGTACTTAGTGCCCTTCTCTAGTTAATGTGTGACCAAGTGAGCACAGGGAAAGGTGTGTGGACGTGTTTAACTATTCTTGTGGGGACCAGAAATCCCCACAAGAATAGTAAACAAACAATTGACCAACTGGGGACATTTTATTAGTCCTCAAGAGGTGAAAATGCTATTTCTAGTGAGTTTACGGTTAAAGTTAGAATTTGTGTCAGAGTTAGAATAAGGAGCTAGGGTTAGTGTTAGGGTAAGGGTAAGAGTACGGGTTAGGTTTAGGGTTAGGTGTTAGGGAAAATAGGATTTTGAATGGGACTGAATTGTTTGTCCCCACAAGGTTAGCTGTACAAGACTGTGTGTGTGTGTGTGTGTATGTAAATAATGAATGAATCAAATGATTGATGGACCGTCTATCTATTTCTTCACCATTTTGTCTCTCTGTCTCTTAGTCCATAAAGTCCCCTGTCCTCCCTCCCTTCCTTGGATAATAAAAGACTAATGAAAAGTCCTACAAATTATTTAGAAAAAAAAGCATTAAACTGTCAGTCCACAATGAAACAAGAATCGACAATTCATATTACTAACTTAAAACCCCCCATTGTAGACCCTATTCAATAGAGTGTTGAGACAGTGTAGACATTCAGAGTAAAGTTAAATACCTCTTGGCCAGTACGGGTATCGAACCCGCGACCTTCGCGTTATTAGCACGACACTCTAACCAACTGAGCTAACCGGCCTCAATAGCATTGCCACACCAGAAGCGGATAGAAGCAACAACACTGTACTAAATACAGCAGAGCGAGATCGAGACATTCCATAACAAATCCATCACCTACAGAGAAATAAACATTGAGAAGAGTCCCCTAAGCAAGCTGGTCATGGGGCTCTGTTCACAAACACTCCCCACAGAGCTCCAGGACAGCAACACAATTAGACCCAGCCAAATCATGAGAAATCAAAAAGATAACTATTGACACACATTGTAAAGAATTGACCAAAAAACAGAGCAAACTAGAAAGCTATTTGGCCCTAAACAGAGCGTACACAGTGGCAGAATACCTGACCACTGTGACTGCCCCCAAATTAAGGGAATCTTTGACTATGTACAGACTCAGTGAGCATAGCCTTGCTATTGAGAAAGGTCACCGTAGGCAGACCTGGCTCTCAAGAGAAGACAGGCTATGTGCACACTGCCCACAAAATGAGGTGGAAACTGAGCTGCACTTCCTAACCTCATGCCAAATGTATGACCATATTTCCCTCAGATTACACAGACCCACAAAGAATTTGAAAACAAACCCAATTTTGATCAACTCCAATATCTACTGGGTGAAATACCACAGTGTGCCATCACAGCAGGAAGATTTGTGACCTGTTGCCACGAGAAAAGGGCAACCAAAGACCATTGTAAATACAACCCATATTTATGTAAATGTATTTTCCATTTTGTACATGAACTATTTTCACATCGTTACAACACTGTTTATAGACATAATATGACATTTGAAATGTCTTTATTCTTTTGGAACTTCTGTGAGTGTAATGTTTACTGTTCATTTTCATTGTTGATATCACTTTTGTATGTTATCTACCTGACTTGCTTTGGCAATGTTAACATATGTTTCCCATACCAATAAAGCCCCTTGAATTGAATTGAGAGAGAGAGAGAGAGAAAGAAATAAAGAGTGAGAGAAAGAAGTAGAGAAAGAGGGTGCAGCTGTTTGCTGTCTCTTTACTTGTCTGTGTACTTAGTGCCCTTCTCTAGTTAATGTGTGACCAAGTGAGCACAGGGAAAGGTGTGTGGACGTGTTTAACTATTCTTGTGGGGACCAGAAATCCCCACAAGAATAGTAAACAAACAATTGACCAACTGGGGACATTTTATTAGTCCTCAAGAGGTGAAAATGCTATTTCTAGTGAGTTTACGGTTAAAGTTAGAATTTGTGTCAGAGTTAGAATAAGGAGCTAGGGTTAGGTTCAGGGTTAGGAGCTAGGGTTACGGTTAGGTTTAGGAGCTAGGGTTAGTTTTAGGGTTAGGAGCTAGGGTTAGGTTTAGGAGCTAGGGTTAGGTTTAGGGTTAGGAGCTAGGGCTAGGTTTAGGAGCTAGGGTTAGGTTCAGAGTTAGGAGCTAGGGTTAGGAGCTATGGTTAGGAGCTAGGGTTAGGTTTAGGGTTAGGAGCTAGGGTTAGGAGCTAGGTTTAGGGTTAGGAGCTAGCGTTAGGTTTAGGGTTAAGATTAGGTTTTTGGGTTAAGGTTTAGGGGTTAAGGAAAATAGGATTTTGAATGGGACTTAACTGTGTGTCCCCACAAAGTTAGCTGTACAAAACTGTTATGTGTGTGTGCGTGTGTGTGTGTGTGTGTTTTTATGGCACTTGAATGTTTTGCGTTTCTTTTCAACCAACAAATAACCCTCCCTGAACTTTGAAACCTTTGTGAGCCAATCAGCAACTGCTTCCCAGGACAAAACTAGTGTCACCTGCCGCCTGTCTGGTAACCAAGGTTATCTGGGCAGATAACCGTGACAACGTGAATAATTCAGAAGGAGAGGGAGCCAGCCGCCTGAAGGGAACAGGTGTCCTAGAGGGCGGGGCGCTGAAAGAGAGAGAGTGAGAGCTAAAGAGAGAGGGAGGGGGAGACCGAGGGCGTGAACGAGAGGCAAGGGAGTGACACAGACAAAGAAAGCAGGTAGAGAAAACAAATGTATAAAAAGAGGGACTGTGAGAAAAGAGTCAAACGATAAGGAGAGAAAGAAAGCGGGAGTGAGGAAGAGAAAACAGGCAGACAGGGAGAATAGAACGTTTAGGCTAGAGACTAGAGTCCAGAGAGAAAAAGAAACCAGAAGGGTGAATGAGGGAAAACTCCAGTCCAGTCATGGAAGCAGAGCTGGAAGAAGAGGACGGGAGTTTCACTAACATCTCCCTAGCCGATGACAGACCTACAGGTAAGACAAACTCACCTTTAATTGCAAAGCTAGTAGCTCTGTCCAGTGACCTACAAACACCTATAGGGGAGAGTGGGGTAAGTTGAGCCAAAGGGCTAAGTTAAGCCACCCTTGTTTCTAGGAAACCACACACCCACACACACACACACAGACGCGAAGTACTTTTTAAGCAGTACAGAGGTGAGGTTTTTCTTGTGTGGCAGGAATCAGGTGTGGTTCTGGGTGGACTTTTTATCTCTATACAGGTCAGCTATAAACACACAAACAGAGACAGACACAAACACACTGTAAAGCCTTGTTCCCCGACAGAGACAAACACAAACACAATGTAAAGCCATGTCCCCCCAGAGAGAGACAGACAGACACAAAAGAGACAGACACAAACACACTGTAAAGCCATGTTCCCCCAGAGAGACAGAGACAGAGACAAAAGAGACAGACAAAAACATACTGTAAAGCCATGTTCCCCCAGAGAGACAGAGACAGACACAAAAGAGACAGACACAAACTGTAAAGCCATGTTCTCCCAGAGAGACAGAGACAGACACAAAAGAGACAGACACAAACACACTGTAAAGCCATGTTCGCCAAGAAAGACACAGACAGTAACACCTTTTACTCTGTTGAGTCCTGTAGAGAATTATTCTGGCCAATCAGACAAGAAACATTCCATATAAATCTTGTACGAGTCTTGTACAATCTGGGTCTAGCCTACAGAACATTGAAATACTATAAGCTACAGAATATTGAAATACTATAAGCTACAGAACATTGAGGTACTATGAGCTACAGAACATTGAAATACTATAAGCTACAGAACATTGAAATACTATAAGCTACAGAATATTGAAATACTATAAGCTACAGAGCATAGAGGTACTATAAGCTACAGAACATAGAGGTACTATAAGCTACAGAGCATAGAGGTACTATAAGCTACAGAGCATAGAGGTAATATAACCTACAGAACATAGAGGAACATACTATAGAACGCTAGGACTGGAGGTACAGACTGGGTAGGGTTGGCCAAGCATCAATCTCACCTGGGTTAGTCTTAGCTGCAGACAGAAGGAGACATATTAACCCTTCTAACTGGAGCACAGAGAGTAACCAAGCACACTGATCCTGGTGGCTGTGATATGGGCTGTGTGTGTGTGTGTGTGTGTGTGTGTGTGTGTGTGTGTGTGTGTGTGTGTGTGTGTGTGTGTGTGTGTGTGTGTGTGTGTGTGTGTGTGTGTGTGTGTGTGTGTGTGTGTGTGTGTGTGTGTGTGTGTGTGTGTGTGTGTGTGTCGGCTGGTCTAGCCTTGCCAACTGCTGCTGCACCGCTAGCCTGTGTAGTTCACTACTAAGGGAGTGACCGAGAGACTGTCAGAGCTGCAGTGTGTGTGTGTTTAAGGTGTCTGAGGCTGTACTATAGTGAAGAACAGAATACAAATTAAACGGAATACTCAAGCATGCATGTGCACACAAACAGATACAAACTGCACAATCAATGCACACATACAGACACAACAGTGCTGCCACACCTATCGGATATAAAAATGTCCTTCGCGTTTCCCCTTCATCAGACTACTAGTCTACCTCTAGTGGAAGGAGCAAGCAGACTAGACGAGGGAATGAGGTCATACAAGCATATTGTTACGGGGCCCAATAAACGTGGTCATTGTTTTGATCCCACCTGTGGCTGTCGGCATTGCGCTGGCCCCCCCTATCGGCCGCGGAGATCACCGCACCGCTCAATGTGGACGTCCCGTCGCAGACTGTCATACATGGAAATCCGCAGTGTCGTCTAGCAGCGAATAACGTTATCCGCACAACCCGGCGAAGGGTTTGACACAATACCGCTATTATATCGAAGGGTAAGTGACTGACATTTCATGAAATATAACGGTACACGGCGGCTAGGCTTGCAGTGGTTGAGAATCGCACGTCGATTCGACGGGTTTCTGAGATGGTACCTGTCTAACTTGCTATTGTGTTGTAACGTTGCAGCAGCTATCATTCCGACTGGCTACGAGTCCGCTAGGAGCACAAGCTGACTGCATCATATCGCGGTTATTCATTTGACAGCCGGTAGGTAGCTACAGTAGTGGTTTTCTTCTCGGTATTCTTGCTTCTCTGTGAAATGTTAGCACATCGTATGAAACGGGAGCTAGATGGCTGACATTAGCTTGCTGCTATGCTAACTTCCCAGCTAGCTGCCTGGTCATGGCGGTGTTGTTGTTCGTCTAGCTACTGTAGCAGCTAGAGAGCATCACTTGCTATCTTGGCCTGTTAGGGCTTCCTCTGTCCTCTTGTTTGGGTATTTGGATGATGGTAGCCAGCCAACGTTACAGTACAGTTGTTCACTTCTCTAGCTAGCTCCCTTTATCCGCGTTATCGGAGTTAATAGTCCGTTAGACAGGCGGAGGAGTTAACTGGAGACTGCCAGCTTTTTGGATCAAGCCAGATGAGTGAGGTCACTTTGATTGAGATGGCAGTGCTCCTGCGATGACATTTCCCGAACATGTTGTATTGGCCCCTTGTGGGGCTAGAGGCGACACTACAGACCCTCGTTCGATTCCAGGCTGTATCACCACCGGCCGTGATTGGGAGTTCCATAGGTCGGCGCACAATTGGCTCAGCGTCCTCCGGGTTAGGGTTTGGCCGGGGTAGGCCGTCATTGTAAATAATAATTTCTTCATAACTCAATTACCTAGTTAAATACAAATGTATAACAAAAATCATATGATAGTAGCTAACTATATTTTTGCTCACCTTGATATGTGTGTGTGTGTCTACGTACAGTGGACAGAGGAACTGTAGTCCTGCATAAACAGGACAACGAGGACTTCACCATGAACTGCGACATGGATGGTAATGCCATGGACAACAACAACATCCTCTGGTTGTTTGTCTGTATCTGTCTCTCTGTATGTATCTGTCTGTCTGATGCTGTCTGTGTGTGTTCAGTAATATACTGTGTGTGTGTTCAATAATATAGTGTGTGCTCAGTAATATGTGTGTGCAGTAATAATGTGTGTGTTCAGTAATGTACTGTGTGTGTTCAGTAATATAGTGTGTGTTGTGTTTGTAAGGAGACATGGAGAACCAGGTAGAGATGGAGGAGAAGACGAGGCTCATCAACCAGGTGCTGGAGCTACAACACACACTGGAAGGTAACACACACCTCTCTCTGTTACACACACTGGAAGGAAACACACACCTCTCTCTGTTACACACACTGGAAGGTAACACACACCTCTCTCTGTTACACACACTGGAAGGAAACACACACCTCTCTCTGTTACACACACTGGAAGGAAACACACACCTCTCTCTGTTACACACACTGGAAGGTAACACACACCTCTCTCTGTTACACACACTGGAAGGTAACACACACCTCTCTCTGTTACACCCACTGGAAGGAAACACACACCTCTCTCTGTTACACACACTGGAAGGTAACACACACCTCTCTCTGTTACACACACTGGAAGGAAACACACACCTCTCTCTGTTACACACACTGGAAGGAAACACACACCTCTCTCTGTTACACACACTGGAAGGAAACACACACCTCTCTCTGTTACACACACTGGAAGGAAACACACACCTCTCTCTGTTACACACATTGGAAGGAAACACACACCTCTCTCTGTTACACACACTGGAAGGTAACACACACCTCTCTCTGTTACACCCACTGGAAGGAAACACACACCTCTCTCTGTTACACACACTGGAAGGAAACACACACCTCTCTCTGTTACACCCACTGGAAGGAAACACACACCTCTCTTTGTTACACACACTGGAAGGAAACACACACCTCTCTCTGTTACACACACTGGAAGGAAACACACACCTCTCTCTGTTACACACACTGGAAGGAAACACACACCTCTCTCTGTTACACACACACTGGAAGGAAACACACACCTCTCTCTGTTACACACACACTGGAAGGAGACACAACTCTCTCTGTTACATTAACACACCTTCCACTGTATCTGCTCTCTCTGTCAGTGAGGTTATCAGTGAAGCCCCAGTTGTGTTAATGGAGCTCCTAAATGGGTCTCTGATTGTATCTGTCCACTCTATCTCCAACACAGTTTAGTGTGGAGAGGGGGGTGTGTCAAACACAGTTGAGTGTTTTACTCTGACTGAGCCATCCTCTCACCCTCTCTGTGAGGCTAATACAGTTACTCCCTTCCTGACTCGGATGGATTTAAGGTTTTGTCCAAAATGGCACCCTATTCCCTATGGGTCCTGGTCAAAAGTAGTGCACTATGTAGGGAATAGGGTTCCATTTGGGATGTATTTAAAACGACCTTAATACAGCAGTCTGGTGCGGCTAAACATTCCGTCTAGTCTGGCAGGGAGGAGTATTTGGCATTGATGTGGAATAAGCTAAAACATTCAGACTAGCCTGGCAGGGAGGAGTATTTGGCATCGATGTGGAATAAGCTAAAACATTCAGACTAGCCTGGCAGGGAGGAGTATTTGGCATTGATGTGGAATAAGCTATCAGGAGGCTTCTGTTTCTGCGTTTCATCTAACATTACTTACTTAGGCGGGGTGGCCTCCCCTGTCAAACTCTGTTGCACCCAGCCTTAAAAATAATTATCTAGGGGAAACACTGGTCTGTCTAGTTCTAAGTTCCGTACCTCTGTTCCAGACCTTTCAGCACGCGTGGATGCGGTCAAAGAGGAGAACCTGAAGTTGAAGTCGGAGAACCAGGTTCTGGGCCAGTACATCGAGAACCTCATGTCGGCCTCCAGCGTGTTCCAAACCACCGACGGCAAGAGCAAACGGAAGTAACCCACGGCGACCAGGGGGAGTGAGACCACCTACAACAGCCTGGTAGCAGATCTGTTTGTGCCATCTCCATGTTTGGGATGACACAAACCGTAGGCATGATAGCACAAACAGACTGGCACTCAGGCTACCTGCAACATCTCCTCTCCCGAATGACAGCAGAGGAGGTAGAAGCTGTTTGTAACCACAGTTCTAGGGACAGATATGGATGTGTTCCAAATGGCAGCTTATTTCCTAAGTAGTGCACTGTGTAGGGAATAGGATGCCATGAGCTCTGGTTAAAAGTAGTGCACTGTGTAGGGAATAGGATGCCATGAGCTCTGGTTAAAAGTAGTGCAGTCTGATCCTAGATCTGTGGTTAGGGGCGACTTCTAATTCCAGCCCCCAGAATCCTCCCTACACTCCAACCACACCCCTAAGAGGCCAGTTTACATTCTTGTTTGACCTCTTTCTGCCCTCCTAACATAAAACCCCAGACATGATTTAACTGTTAAATAATTCATCTTATTTTACAATACTGTATTGTGTTATGTCAACTGCATCTCTTATTAGTTATGACATCAGACCTTTTTAATTTTGATGACTGGTTTATACTGGTTGGATCTGGAAGGAAACTGGACTTGTTGAACATGAATATGGCCAAACATGAAACAAGCATATTGAATGACAGGGCAATGTTATTCAACACTATAATATTAACGCACTCCATCAACTGTTATCTCATCTGATTGATTGGTCAAAAGGTTACTAAGTGTCTGTTTTCTAATTGTTAATTTCCACCACTTATTGATCTACACAAACATGAATGAAATATGATTCTGTATGACGTATTCTTAAGCAGTACTACTAATATACTCAAGATGTTTGCCGTCGTCACTGGTACGCTACTCATTCCACTAGGAATGTGATTCCTAATTCATATCGTCACCATGGAGTGCTGTGTGGAGTCAGTAGGTAAAGGAAAAGCACAGTAAACAAGTGTTATGCTGTACATAACAAATGATGCCATCTTGAATGCAACCCTTGATTAGGGTCAAGCTACACTACAGGGTGAGATGGCCTCCTTTACCTATGATGGGGGAGGGAGGAAGAGAGTAGAATGGAAGTAGAGAGGATGGAGAGTGAGGGAGGACGAGAGAAGAGAGCTCTGCTTTTTACAGTTAAAGAGCCTTGAGTGGTATTGATTAGAACACTCAGGCTGTAGAACACTCCGGAAGGTTCCGTCAGTGCATTAACAGATCTGCTGATCGGGAACGTTGTTATTCCTGCTTTGGGTAATGGACCGTGGAAGCATGGCTGTGCTGCCCTAGGCTGGTTATAGTAGAGACATTAAGTAATGGTCCAGCTGGAGATTCTTTATCAGGGATGTGATCAGGACAACATGAACAGTTGGGATTTTGGCTAGGAGATAGCTAGGTCAGGTTCAATTCTATTTGAATAGAGGATGCAATTCCCAATTAATCAGGAAGAATCACAACACTCAGAGATCAGAGTACCATTCTATGGTTCTATTGGTTCCAGGTGCTAAAGGAAAAGATGAGGAAATATTGAGATGATTCCACTGCACTTCAATGCATCACGTTATTTATTTTTATTTCAATATAACATTTTATTTTTATTTTGTAATATGTTAAATGGTATTATATGTGCCACTGACTTGTTAGTCCCAAATGGCACCCTATTCCCTATATAGTGCCCTGGTCAAAAGTAGTCCACTATATAGTGAACAGAGTGCCATTTGGGACGTACAACTTAGTTTTTCCTTCAGGCATGTTGATAATGCCTACACACATCCTATGGAACAAACTGCCTTGTGTGTAGAAGTTTATAGATTCTATGACTGTTGCCTTTTAACACTTTTGTTTTAATAAAAAAAATACTTGCTTTTGTATGAGTCAGGAGTGTAACTCTGTATCAATGTAAATAAGGAGAGAGTGAAGGAGACAAGGGAGTAGGAAAGGAGATGAGGATAGAATGGAGACGAGAGAAAGATAAAAGGCCTCTTGACAAGTGAGATGCATCCTTAGTGAGAGATCTTGATTAGGTTCTATAGACAGCAGAGTAGACTTTGTTCCAGTACAACCCAGGCAAGGCAAGAATGCTCTGTTCCGACCCAGAGGGTGATGTTCCCTTTCAAGGCCACACTTCAGACAACTCCTTGGGTGAAGTCTGTCTGCCCCAAACGGTGGAGCAGCCTAGTACAACACTCTAGTCATAGTTAATCATACAATGACTCAGCACTTTTCATGGACCCGAAACGAAACCACACAATGACAAGTTAGCCTGAGAGCCAGTCTGTTTGATAGTGTTATACAAACTCCTTGACAATGACAGAAATGGGGTTGGCAAGACCACAAACAGATCTGGGACCAGGCTTTTCAACAAGTACGACTACTACTAACTAGTAAGACTATTATTGTATTAAATATTTAATTTTCCAATAGCCATGTACAATTTGCAACTTATTGAAAACAGGGAAATATGCCTGGTTGTCAGGCGAGAACAGAAAACATTTACTAGAAAAAGCTGGAGCGAAAACAGAACAAACAAAAACAGAAATCTGCACACCTCTTTCCATACAAGACGGAATTATTAATAATGCATTCCGGAATCGGAGTTTGGATATTTCGGAATACCCACCTCCCCCGGGTGGAGAAGAGTGTTTCATGCCGACTTTGAGCAAACAAGTTGTTTGTTCTGACGTAGGTTCACAATAAGCAAAACAGTGGTAAAACTAACTACAGATTATTATTACATATTTAAAAACATCCTAAAATTTCAATTCACTCAAGAGAAAAAACTGCTTTGTAATATTTTCTTGTTTTAAATTTAGCCGTATAATGAACTAGAGGGAGAAGTCTCAAACGAGAATGAATAAATACATTTTTATCAGTGCTGATTTTCAATCCTCAGTTTTAAATCCATATAATTTAGTAAAAAACAAAACACATAAAGAACTGACATATTATATTATGAACTTCCTTTTATAAGTTAATAAATGAAAAACAAACTATCAATCTAAGGTAGATGTATAACCTTAAACCTGACATAAGGCGCCTTATTGTCTTAAAATATCCTTCTGCCTCTGTAGTAAAACTTTAAGACTGGTCTCAGATCTGTATATCTACGTCCCAAATGGAACCCTATTCCCTATATAGTGCACTACTTTTGACCAGGGCCCATAGGGTAGTTCACTATAATGGGAACAGGGTGCCATTTTGGATGCACTGTGTGTATTTTAGAGCCAAATATTGTCACAATAATAGTCAGAGGAACTCCCAACTACAACCAGATCTGAGACCAGGCTAGAGAAACATGGCAACTTCAGTCACACAGCAGCAATACAGTAACATGGCTATAGAGGTCTTCACTCTCTCTGACCACCCCATTCCCTATGTAGTGCACTACTTTGTAACACCTTACACCCCCCCATGTAGTGCACTACTTTGACTAAAGCTCTATTTCAGGGAATAGGGTGTCATTTGAGACGCAAGCCAGAGAGAGCTACCTTTTAACTTTAGTTTGAATAAAAAAAATACTTCTGAAGCATAACAAATGCCAACAATAAACCAGAACTAGGAACTATAGTCAGAGAGGAAGACTGGAAGCTGGAGAGAGGGGGTTGAGTTGGGAGAGAGGGGGGTGAGTTGGGAGAGAGGGGGGTGAGTTGGGAGAGAGGGGGGTGAGGTTAGAGAACAAAAGAAGATAAGGAAAAGGAGATGGTTGTCATTCGACTAATGGAGGAGGGGGGTTAGTATCTTGGTCACTAGGACCACCAGTTGGGAGGAGGAGGGGTAGTATCTTGGTCACTAGGACCACCAGTTGGAAGGAGGAGGGGTAGTATCTTGGTCACTAGGACCACCAGTTGGGAGGAGGAGGGTTAGTATCTTGGTCACTAGGACCACCAGTTGGAAGGAGGAGGGTTAGTATCTTGGTCACTAGGACCACCAGTTGGAAGGAGGAGGGTTAGTATCTTGGTCACTAGGACCACCAGTTGGGAGGAGGAGGGGTAGTATCTTGGTCACTAGGACCACCAGTTGGAAGGAGGAGGGGTAGTATCTTGGTCACTAGGACCACCAGTTGGGAGGAGGAGGGGTAGTATCTTGGTCACTAGGACCACCAGTTGGGAGGAGGAGGGGTAGTATCTTGGTCACTAGGACCACCAGTTGGAAGGAGGAGGGGTAGTATCTTGGTCACTAGGACCACCAGTTGGAAGGAGGAGGGGTAGTATCTTGGTCACTAGGACCACCAGTTGGAAGGAGGAGGGGTAGTATCTTGGTCACTAGGACCACCAGAGGGCATGCAGAGAGATGAGAGAGAGAGGAGGATTCATTTGTTGTCGTTGGTCTTCATCAGTCTTTCCGTACCCTCCTCTTCCTCACGGCCTGTTTGTGTCCGTCGCCAACGCTGTGGCCCCCCTCGTCTGCCTCCTCCTTCTGCTTGGAAACGAGGGATGAAAGAGAAGGGATGAATGAAAGTTAAGGTGCCCCAATGTCTACTTTGGTCACTACTTCCCACAAATCTAAAAGCATTGGATTGGTGGAGGCATGTTCTCGTGGGAGTTTCCACCATATTTCTTACACCAGTCATTTCAGTGAAGGGAAGTGAACAAGTGCACACTTTGGGAAGAAGGAGAGATAATTAGGGGGAAGCCAGAGTTTCAAATGTGTGAAATGAGTATTGTAGAGGACGTTTTGATCTTTCAGAAAACTCAAAGAGTACCTCAGCACTGACATCATCCGATGCTGCCTCATTGGACTTGGTCTCTTCTTCTTCCTCTCCTTCGTCCTCCTCCTCATCTTCCTCTTCATCTTCTACGCTGTCCCCTCCAGCAGCCCCACTCTCCTCCTCCGCCTTCTCTTTCTTCACTTCTGAAAGAGAAAAGGAGAATGAGAGGAAATATTAACTAAGGAAAGGAGAAGAAAAAATATGGGAGAGAGAACAAGTGAGGAGAGAGAGAGGGGGAGGAAGAGAGAGAAAGAGAGAGAGAGAGGAAGAGGGAAAGCGAGAGATATCTCATATCTTCTCTCTGACCTGCAGGTTTTGGACTCTCAGTAGCTTTGGCCTCAGCTGCTTGGTCTCCCTTCTCCTCTTCCTCCTCCTCCTCTTCTTCTTCTTCTTCATCATCATCATTGTCTTCCTCTTCTACATCGGGTTTAGGCGGGTCCACCTTCTTGTACACATAGTCATCGTCTGATTTCTGTACGAGAGAGAGAGAGAGAGAGAGAGAGAGAGAGTCAGAGGGAGAGAGAGTCAGAGGGAGAGAGAGTCAGAGGGAGAGTGAGAGTCAGAGAGAGAAGAGTCAGAGGGAGAGTCAGAGAGAGAATCAGAGAAAGAAGAGTCAGAGGGAGAGTCAGAGAGAGAGAGTCAGAGGGACAGTTAGAGAGAGAGTCAGACAATGAGCTGGGGGTTAGATAGATAATTACCCTCTTAAATTGCAAAGAACAAAAGATATAGGAGTGTCGATTGGCTCTGTATAGTGAAAATGACAACAAGATGAGTTGAATATCACACACACACACAGAGAGCAGGCAACACCACTTTGTGTCAGTAACAAGCCCGTAGTGTTGGTGTGTTACCTTGGGCCAGCAGAATAACACAGTCAGTCCTATGGGCAGACCAACAGTCAGTATGTAGACCACCCAGAGCCACGGCCTCTCCTCTGCTGCCATGGTCAACTGGGAAAACACACCCGGCTGGGAGAGGGGGTATTAAGCAAATACAGCTGTGTGTGTTTGAGTGTATGTGAATGAACATTCAGTGAGGAAATATATAAAATGTGTGTTTTTGTGTGTCTGTGTTCTGCATGTTTGTATCTATGTGTGTGTGTATAGGTGTGTGTACCTCGTTGGCACTAGCCAGTAGTTTCTTAAGTACCCAGCTGTCTCCAGACCAGCGATCAGACAACATTTTATACAACATGTGTATGTGTTATATATATATATATATATATATATATATATCCATCTGTGTGTATGTATAAATGTTTGCTGAGTGTGTGTGTGTGTGTGTGTGTGTGTCATACACACCTCGTTGGCACTAGCCACCAGTTTCTTGAGTCCCCAGCTGTCTCCAGCCCAGCGATCGGCCACCTCTTTATATGAAGTGACGATGAAGTTATCGAAGTAGATCTCTGATGTCATAGACCAGAGCTCCAGCCCCACGGCTCTGAATGAGGCCATCTGGAACGGAGCCAGGTCCTCGAAGTAGTCCGGGTTCTGGATCTTACGCGGGCTCCACACACCCTGGGAGAGGAGAGGAGAGGGGCTTCAGATTGTGTAACAGGATATGAAAGAGACAAGTCTCTCAGTAGGGACGTACTCAGGGTGGTATTCTGACTTGAGATCTGTGCATGCAGATTGTCATGTAATATCATGCACATTTGGGTGAAGCTCTGATTATCAGCCCTACAGACCGATAACACAGGGATCTCAGCCCTACCGACCGACAATAAGACAGGGATCTCAGCCCTACCGACCGACAATAAGACAGGGATCTCAGCCCTACCGACCGACAATAAGACAGGGATGTCAGCCCTACAGACCGACAATAAGACAGGGATGTCAGCCCTACCGACCGACAATAAGACAGGGATCTCAGCCCTACCGACCGACAATAAGACAGCGATGTCAGCCCTACCGACCGACAATAAGACAGGGATGTCAGCCCTACCGACCGACAATAAGACAGGGATGTCAGCCCTACCGACCAACAATAAGACAGGGATGTCAGCCCTACCGACCAACAATAAGACAGGGATGTCAGCCCTACCGACCAACAATAAGACAGGGATGTCAGCCCTACCGACCAACAATAAGACAGGGATGTCAGCCCTACCGACCAACAATAAGACAGGGATGTCAGCCCTACCGACCAACAATAAGACAGGGATGTCAGCCCTACCGACCAACAATAAGACAGGGATGTCAGCCCTACCGACCAACAATAAGACAGGGATGTCAGCCCTACCGACCAACAATAAGACAGGGATGTCAGCCCTACCGACCAACAATAAGACAGGGATGTCAGCCCTACCGACCAACAATAAGACAGGGATGTCAGCCCTACCGACCAACAATAAGACAGGGATGTCAGCCCTACCGACCAACAATAAGACAGGGATGTCAGCCCTACAGACCAACAATAAGACAGGGATGTCAGCCCTATAGACCAACAATAAGACAGGGATGTCAGCCCTATAGACCAACAATAAGACAGGGATGTCAGCCCTATAGACCAACAATAAGACAGGGATGTCAGCCCTATAGACCAACAATAAGACAGGGATCTCTGCCCTATAGACCAACAATAAGACAGGGATGTCAGCCCTATAGACCAACAATAAGACAGGGATGTCAGCCCTATAGACCAACAATAAGACAGGGATGTCAGCCCTATAGACCAACAATAAGACAGGGATGTCAGCCCTATAGACCAACAATAAGACAGGGATCTCTGCCCTATAGACCAACAATAAGACAGGGATCTCTGCCCTATAGACCAACAATAAGACAGCGATCTCTGCCCTATAGACCAACAATAAGACAGGGATGTCAGCCCTATAGACCAACAATAAGACAGGGATGTCAGCCCTATAGACCAACAATAAGACAGGGATCTCTGCCCTATAGACCAACAATAAGACAGCGATCTCTGCCCTATAGACCAACAATAAGACAGGGATGTCAGCCCTATAGACCAACAATAAGACAGGGATCTCAGCCCTATAGACCAACAATAAGAAAGGGATCTCAGCCCTATAGACCAACAATAACCTAATGAAAAATGTTCCTTCAGGAAAGGAGTATGTTACCTGGTAGTGGGGGTTGTCCACCAGAGGGGCCTTCCACTTGCCCTTGTACTGAGGGTTGTTGATGGTAGGGGGTTTCCACTGCCCACATCCAGGGGCTGTCTCACACACTGGGTTAGGAACCTGAGGGGCCTCCCACTCTCCATCCATCTCCTCATCCCTACAGAGAGAAAGAGAGAGAGAGAGAGAGAGAGAGAGAGATGGTGAGAGATGAAGGAGAGAGAGGAGAGAGAGAGAGAGAGAGAGATGGTGAGAGATGAAGGAGAGAGAGGAGAGAAAGGAGAGAGAGAGAGAGAGAGAGAGAGAAAAGAGAGATGGTGAGAGTGGAGAGATGAAAGGAGAGAAAGACAGAAAAAGTGGAGTTACTCAACACATCTTTATTCCCAAATCAACCGTTTTTGTTGGTGTGTGTGTGTGAGTACGAAGTGTGTGTGTGTGTTCAGTGTGTGTTTACCAGTCGTCTGGTTTGTTGGCGGCGGGGTCGGCTACAAATTCGGGCTCGTCGTCCAGCCATCCCTCTGGCTTCACAGCATCAGGGTCCTGGATCTTAGCCGGAGCCTCCTCATCCCTGGAACACAAGACGTCAAATGGTTTGGCATTAAAACCAAGCATGTTGCCCAATATTACCCCTAGAGGCACAATGTAGAAATCGCAAATGCCATTACACGGCTGCAAAATTAAAAAATGGTTTGCCTCATTTTCAGTTTGTGACAAAACAAATGTAGAGAATCATTGTACCATCTAAACCTCTGTGACAGCTGGTGTACAAAAAGTTAAAAGTTGAAAAAAACGAACCTTAAGGGCATAGAAATGGCGCATAGAGAACATATCTACCCCCTATCAGACTTCCAATGAGAATGACAGATCAATTTATTAGGTACACCCATCTAATACTGGGTCAGACCCCCTTTGCCTCCAGAACAGCCTTAATTCTTCGGGGCATGGAAACATTGCTCAATTGGCATCAAAGGACCTAACGTGTGCCAGGAAAACATTCCCCATACCACGTGACTCATTGTCTGTAGGAGCGAAACATTTTAGTGAATGGGGTGGTGTACCTAATAAACTGGCCGCGGAGTGTAAACTCACATTCCAATGTGAATTTGGTTGGGTCGCCTACAAAGCGATATAATACAGCTTTAATAGATGCGTTATCTCTACAGTCCTTAAAGAATTTCAGTTTTAGAACATAAGCACAAATCCTTCAGAACTAGACACTCTCCTCAGTCATGCCTGCCAATACCCGGTTCTCTTTTAGTCACGGCTCTCCCAAAACAAAATCCCCAAAAAGTGGTGTTGAAGTTGAACCCACCAGTTGTCAGGTTTGACAGCCTCTGGGTCTGGTATCTTGGCCCTCTCGTCCCAGTCTTCAGGTTTAGAGTCAGTGGGATCGTCTATCTCCTTGGTGGGGTTAACAGGAGGTACCACATCATGAAGCAGAGAGCCACGACTGACACTGCTCTGGTCTACCAGGATCTCATAGCTGTTGTCTGGGTTCAGGACTGTATGGGTGAGAGAGAGAGGGAGAGAGAGAGACAGTTACATGAGTTCAGAAAAGAGAGTAACTTTTCCTGGACACACATCCTCTCTTATGTGTCTGTTACAAATTCCCTTCCGGTGAGTGTTATCAGCACAGCCCTGAGGTCCAGTCCCCCACCACTGCAGCCTGAGAGTCTAGGGGAAGCCATGAACCTGCCTCTCAAACTCTCTCTGACCAGTGTCCTGCTAGGTTACTAGGGAGGTTAGTAGGGGGCCGGACATCTGGCCATCCTTTTGTCTCTGCAGGTCAGACAATACTGTCAGTCTCCACCAGGCAGTAACATCTCTGTCTGTACAATACTGTCAGACTCCCTCAGGCAGTAACAGAGAGTAACATCTCTGTCTCTGCCCATCAACAACTGGACTCATTTCTGAATATGGGATGGTGCGTGTTCCCAAAGTGAGTTGTGAGACATGTGGGTCTTCATAGTCAGTTACTACTATTGCCCTCTGAGTTCACTGTGTGGTGTAATTAAGCAAGGCCAGAGGGGGTGTGGTATATGGCCAATATACCACGGAGGAGTGCCTGGATACAGCCTTTAGCCATGGTATATTGTCCATATAGCACAAACCCCAGGGGTGCCTCATTGCTATTATAAAACTGGTAACCAACGTAATTAGAGCAGTAAAAATAAATGTCATACGGACTGATATACCACGGCTGTCAGCCAATCAGCATTCAGGACTGGAACCACCCAGTTTGTAATGTAATCTATACAGTCCCCAGCCACGTATTTCTGCTCTGTGACCTGGTGTTTTTACTCAGTATGTGTACTCATCACCTCTGTTTCTGGCCATTACAGAACCACGACCATCCCCATGTTCATCTCCAGTGTGTTGATGGGTTCCCCTCTAACCGGGGGCGGAGTCAGTGGGTCACAAACCAGCAAACACGTAGAGCAGGGTTGCTCCCTGTCATTGTCTTTCCACGACTCCTCGCATCCCATCTCCCCTCTCTCTCACCCCCTCCTCCTCTCTCTCACCCCCCCTCCTACCCCCTCCTACCCAGTGTGTAGAGATGAGTCTTCTTGTCGGTGTAGAACTTCTTCAGGTCAACATCAGCCCTCTTGGCGTGTTTCTCCTCTAGGTCTTTGTTCAGAGGGTTCCTGTGGCGGAAGATGAAGTGCAGCTTGTAGTCCTCTCCACACTTATCAGGACCAAACATGATGGTGTAGGAGGTACGGTCATTAAACTGCTCCTAGAACAACAACAGTAAGGTACAGCATTACAGTCAGCTATACGGAGACTATACTAGGCAATGGTACAGCTGGAATTCATGTTGAAACCAGGGATTTTTCTGCCATTGAAATCCTTGGGAGGGCCGACTAAGCGTTTCTTATACTAGCCAAGTACAGCATTACTGAGGCATATAAATAGAGAGTGAGTTAACTTTAGAAGGGGGAGCCAGGTCAAAGTCAAGCACCAACAGATCTGGGACTAGACTAACCAACATCATAGATCAGATTAGAGTAATAATACCAACAGATCTGAGACTAGACTAACCAACATCAGATCAGATTAGAGTAATAACACCAACAGATCTGGGACTAGACTAACCAACATCATAGATCAGATTAGAGTAATAATACCAACAGATCTGAGACTAGACTAACCAACATCAGATCAGATTAGAGTAATAACACCAACAGATCTGGGACTAGACTAACCAACATCATAGATCAGATTATAGTAATAATACCAACAGATCTGAGACTAGACTAACCAACATCAGATCAGATTAGAGTAATAACACCAACAGATCTGGGACTAGACTAACCAACATCAGATCAGATTAGAGTAATAACACCAACAGATCTGAGACTAGACTAACCAACATCATAGATCAGATTAGAGTAATAACACCAACAGATCTGGGACTAGACTAACCAACATCATAGATCAGATTAGAGTAATAACACCAACAGATCTGGGACTAGACTAACCAACATCATAGATCAGATTAGAGTAATAACACCAACAGATCTGGGACTAGACTAACCAACATCATAGATCAGATTAGAGTAATAATACCAACAGATCTGGGACTAGACTAACCAACATCATAGATCAGATTAGAGTAATAATACCAACAGATCTGAGACTAGACTAACCAACATCAGATCAGATTAGAGTAATAACACCAACAGATCTGGGACTAGACTAACCAACATCATAGATCAGATTAGAGTAATAACACCAACAGATCTGGGACTAGACTAACCAACATCATAGATCAGATTAGAGTAATAATACCAACAGATATGGGACTAGACTAACCAACATCAGATCAGATTAGAGTAATAACACCAACAGATCTGGGACTAGACTAACCAACATCATAGATCAGATTAGAGTAATAACACCAACAGATCTGGGACTAGACTAACCAACATCATAGATCAGATTAGAGTAATAACACCAACAGATCTGGGACTAGACTAACCAACATCATAGATCAGATTAGAGTAATAACACCAACGTACCAGATCCAGGTCATCTTCGTCTGACAGCAGTTTGATGTAGGCTCCACCACAGTCAATACCATCCTGGAAGTTCACCTCATACCTAAGGTAAACACACACAGGTTTCTCTAAAAGTTCAGAGGTTAATAAAAATTTGCCTCAAGTGTACTCAAAAGCTAATTTTGGAAATGCACGTTTATACACAAAGCAAAAAAGGGAAGAGGTCAAAAGTGAGAGGTTAAAGGTCAAACTCACTGTACGACTAGGGCGTCGTCCTGGAAGAGGAAGGGCCTGTCCAGCAGGGAGGCGATGGCGTGATGTTTGGCCCGGGACTTCAGAACCAGACCCATGTCTCCTGGTACTTTATTCTCCTTCAGCTGCTCCACAGACCACTGACCTGGAGAGGAGAGAGGGGGCAGGTGGTGGAAGAAACAGACACGTGTGAGTGCCCATACAAGTGGAGAGTGTAGAGTGGGGGAAAAAACTGTCTGGCTCTTACCATCATAGAGAGGGGTCCGGTGGTGGTGGTGAACTCAAAATGACACAACGACTAGGTTCCAGTTCATCAACGTTTACTAAACTGTATTTCCACAATACATGTTTGCCATTGCACTCAGGCCAGGTCCATCAACAGAGAGACTACTGCCCAGCAGTACTAATAACAGAGTGATAGCGCCGTAATAACAGAAATATAGGGATACTAAAAACATGAACTTAACAGAGGTGGTTGAAGAAACAGGGTCGTCTCTCACTGACACACTGGCAAAAAGACATGTGCGTTCCCATAAAACACACACGAGGAGAGTGTAGAGTGGGGGGGGGAAATGGTCTGTTTCTTACCATCATATTTAGCAATTTCATCATCTGCGTCTTCCTTCATTGTCTTTGACACCTGCCACCTGTCCAGTGAGCCGTCATCAAAGGTCTCTGAGAAGTACACCTCTCCGATGGGAACCGGAGTCTTGTAGGTCACCTGTGTGTTTCAGCCAATGGGGCAGAGGGGTTACTTTGTGTGTGAAATAGAACACAAACGGAGGGGTATAATGTAAGGCTAGGTCCAGATTATTCACCCTTTTCCAGAAGTGTGCACTTGCACACTACCCGTCATGGATTTAAATAATCGGCTGGGGGGAGTTTCCGTCATTGTAAAAACCAGAAGGGTGGAGAATCGGGACTCGGCCTAGTACACATTTACTGACATGATTTCTCGAAGGCCACGGCTAAAATTGGGGTTATGACAGTGAGGTTGTAGTTAGGGTCTAGCTAGCTACGGGTACACAAAAAGATTAGGCAAATGATTAGGGTTTCAAACTCAAAAGGGTAGAGATACACAGGAGGGTGTAAAATACACACCAGGCACGCATCCAAAATAGCACCCTATTTCCAAGATATTGCACGACTTCGGACCAGGCCCCACACGTGTGGTACACTACATAGGGAAAAGGGTGCCATCTCAAATGTCCCCACCTAGTTCATCCTACTTCCTATTGGGGGACTTTTGACCATTGACTGACCTGGAAGGAGACGTTGGCATCGGTTCCTTTCTCCCCTTCCGCCTTCTCTTCCATCTCCGCCTCTCCCTCTATCTCTGCTGAGTCTTCCCTATCTTCTACCATGTCTTCCACCATAGCTTCCTCCATTTCATCCTCCATCTCCAGGTCTAGGTCATCCTGAGCTTCAGCCTGGGACACAGAGAGAGCCAGGAGGGAGAGGAACAGCACATACGCCCAGCCCCACCACAGCTTCATCTGGAGAGAGACGTGGAGATGGATGGTAGGGGGAAGGGAGGAGAGAGTGGGAAAGGGAATGGAGAGGGTGGGGGGGTGGAAAGGAGGTGGGAGAGGAGGGGGGAATGGAGTGGGTGGGATAAGAGAGGGGGAGAAGGAGGGGGTGGGGATGGAGAAAGCGTGAATTAAGGGTGTAAATGGAGGATTTGAGGAAGGGGGACCAAGAGAGAGAGAGAAAAGCAAAGAGGTCAGGAATAAGGTTAATACACTTCTGATTTCAAAAGCACTTTTCCAGACACTATCTTTCCATCTACTAATATTTTCTATAAACAAAATTAGGCTGTCACTGTAATGCAAATTGGCCATATTGAAGGAAATGTATGGCTTTCACCAAAGCAAGTTTATACATGTCTCTGCATTTTCCAATAAAAATATATTTCTGAATTTTTTAAAACAGACGCCCTGAATCCGGTTTCAAAGATGTGTACCATGAAATACAATTACTAACGAATCCATGCGAAAATGGTTTGCTGCATTTCAATGACTTGCAAGATATTCACTTGTCACCGACCAGGACACTTCTCAGACTATACCTAGACAAGCATTTCATCAACTTTACTCAATTGTAGCTGGCAGTCTTATTGATTCATGGTTGAATATGACTTGATACAGTATTTTCAAAATCAATGGCCCTAGGGGCTGGGGTAAACATAACGTCGAGCTGATTGATGGAACGTTTGGGGGAGGGTGTGGGTCGCCAACAAAGCAAGGAGCCACTGCCCCTCAGGCCAAACTACAGTCCCCTAGGGGATGCCCATATGCCCCGAGAGAGCACCGAAATTAACCTACAGCTGCCGACCAGAAATGTCCACAAAACTCCACACAGCCAGGATTGCTAAATAAGACTACTGTAGCTACTACTACTAGAACATTCTGCCAGGCTACGCGCATTATCAAGACATCACACCAGCTACCTTTCGTCTATCTTTTTATAGAAGGCAAGTTATTTCAGATGTATAAGTGAAGTGTTGGCCATATGTGGCATTAGCTAACGTCACTGCACAAGCAACGCTAAATAACAAACCAGGCGACGTTAGTTAAGCAACGTTTTTGGCGACAGTTCCCCGGACGTCCCTTGGCGTCTCCCGCAACCCGGTCCGTGTGTGGCGCGAATTAGCGGGCTAGCAGAGCGTTAGAAATAGCTAGCTACGCGGTTACTAAACGCAACGGCATTGCAGACATATTCATCAAACATATTCATCGAGCAAACGGCCTGCCTGAGAAACAAAAATGCATTTACGTTAGAACGCTAAGTTAGTGTAGCGTAGCCATTAGCGGGCTAACAAAATGCCGTGTTGCAGCTGTCACGCACACAGAGAGTCGGGGAAGAATGAATGAGTGTAACATTAGCTAACTAGACAGATATTAAGCAAACAAACCTTGTGCAGTTGGGGGAAAAAATAGTCAAAGTTGTGGGATGTTTTCTGCGCCAATGTCCTCCAAACAACTTTATTTTCACTACGTTCGACCCACTTGGAGGTAAAAGCGGGTTACCAAGGCCCGGAGAAGCTTCGCTGTGGAGACCGTCGATAACGGACGGCGGTTGGCGACGTCTGCGAACTGCGCATGCCCGAGGACAGCGAACGCCAATGGGGATGCCCATTTCAAAATAAAAGTGCTCTAACTTGTAATGACAAACTACTTTTCTAAGTACACCCCCCTCAATGCATAACAGTTTAGATATGTGTCATTTAAATGTTATGAAATCCTTAGCTTGTGTCTGTTATCTTGTGAGACAAATCCATGCAGGAGGAGATTTGTCCAAAAGTAGACTTAATTGATGCAAGTTATTGGATAAACATCCTAAATGTATTCTTATTTTAATTCGTGTTTTAATTGATGCAAGTTATTGGATAAACATCCTAAATGTATTCTTATTTTAATTCGTGTTTTATTGAAATAATTAGGACTTTAGAAATACATTGTGGATGGTTGCTACATGTGGAGGACATTGTAATACATTTGAGCAAATATACCTAATTGTGATTGCTTTTATTGTGATAACCTCTATGTTGCTCTTCCGGAGCGGAGTTCACGAATGTTGATGATTGTTGAAACGTGAACACATGTTAACAAAAGACACACCGGTATAGCGATATACAATTCTTAGACAGCCAACATGAGAGATACACCGTTATCAAACTGCGAGCGAGACTTTTTACTCAAAGCTATTGAAGAAAAAAAGGTAGCGGTGTGCATTTTGTGTAAGCTTGCATGTGAATGAAACGTGCTAGCTGAGATAGCCAGATATGCTAGTTATCTGGCATAAATGGCCAATTTAGATGTGGGAACCCAAACTAAAATATTGTACAGTATCTATCTCTATCTACTAACGTTACAGAGTTTGTTAAAGTTCTAGGTCATTGTACATAACCTGTTGTAAACCTGAGCTACCTAGGTAGCTAATTATCTAAGGATGCATAATTGCTAGATTAGCTATAAATATTTACGATAAATAATCTCAACTCAATAATTTGTACCTCCAGCGCTTGGATGGGAGACAGACCTATGACTACAGGAGCATCAAGATCTCTTTCGGCACAGATTATGGATGCTGCTTTGTTGACCTGGGGAAGACGAGGCGAGTGTTCCTGCCTTTGGAGACAGCCTAATGGCAAATAAAGTACTGCTGAGACAGCCTAACGGCAAATAAAGTACAGCTGAGCAGTGGCTCTCAACCAAAGCTACTGGCCTATCCAAAGCGGATTGTTGAGAAGACCAAAGGCTAACTGCTAGAATGTAGCTGGCGGGGTGCCCCAGGCTGAGCCAAATGCACTTGGTGGTACAGTAGCCGAAAATGGTTGACAACCACTGCAGTAGCCATTCTTAGTGGGGTTGGCTTTCTTGCTACTAACATGGCAGGCTTTTGCACCAAGTTTGCATAAATCTGAAAGGACTGGATACAAGTATGGCATTAGCTGTACCTTGCTATCTGATTGGCTTGGCAGAATTGTTTTGTCATATGCCCATCCATCCTTTCAGATCTATAAAGCAGCATATGGTAGGGGCGGTCTGTTTAGGATTGAGAGTAAGTTTGTATGTTTGGGCTCCTGAGTGGCGCAGCGGTCACAGGCACCGCATCTCAGTGCAAGAGGTGTCACTACAGTCCCTGGTTCGAATCCTTGCTGTACCGTCATTGTAAATAAGAGTTTGTTCTTAACTGACTTGCCTAGCTAAAAAAGGTTAAATAAAAAAAAATGGTGCGTTCCTAACCTCCAGGATCATGGCCCAGGTGTCCTGTGAGCTCATTACCCCGAAAGAGAACCGACCGAATGAAGGAATCATGTTCTTCAACATTGAGCTGTCTCCCATGGCTTCACCAGCATTTGAGATGGGCAGGTAAGAGTCCTACTATCTTTTTACTACACACATTACAGGTTATATGGCTAGTGTGAATTGCATCTGAAAAACGATCACAGATTTCTTTTTTGTATCTGAGTGGTTGTTGTCCCAGTCTCTTTCTCTCTCTATATATCTCTAGGCAGTCAGAGCTGTTGGTGAAGCTGAACAGACAGTTGGAGAGATGCCTCAGGAACTCCAAGTGTATAGACACAGAGTCTCTGTGTGTGGTGTCTGGAGAGAAGGTACACACAAACACACCTGAAGTTTGACATGCCAGATCTCCCTGTTTGGTATTAAGGCTGTGAACAAAAGTCCCCAACAGGGTTTCAATTCCAGTCAATTCTGAAAGTAAACCAAATTCCAATTTCAAGTGTTCCTCATTTGAAAAGATTTGAAGAGAATTGTTATTTCCGTTTACTTCCTGAATGACAGGAACTCAATATTAGGAAGGTGCTCTTAATGTTTTGTACACTCAGTGTATATCTACTGATCTCTCTAGATGTGGTACAGATCTATAATGCCTATATCTACCTGTGTATCTCTCCAGATGTGGCACAGATCAATAGCTGTGTGTTATTAGAGTGTATCTGTGTATCTCCAGGTGTGGCAGATTAGGGTGGATGTCCACTTGCTGAACCACGATGGGAACCTGATGGACGCTGCCAGCATTGCTGCCATCACGGCCCTCTGTCACTTCAGACGGCCCGATGTGGGCATCCAGGGAGAGGAAGTCACTGTGGTGAGGAGAGGGGTGACCCTGCCGACAACTAATGCCATGGCAACAATCATCGACATTGATTACACCCCTGGGTAGTGTTAGTTAGGCACCAAACTGACTGAAACAGGGAGGGACCACCTTGATTTGTCTAATAAGACAAATTCATTATTGTCACACTTTACAAAAGGTTTTAAAAATGTAATCTGTTGCATGCCCTAATGAACACAACCCCAATTTATAACGATTTAACCCTTCATGTGTCTGTTCCACAGTACAGTACAGAGGAGAGAGACCCCATTCCCCTCAGCATCTACCACATGCCCATCTGTGTCAGTTTCTCCTTCTTCCAACAAGGGTAGGTCCATGTTATATAAGATCACCTGTACGTTTGATATCACTATCAGACAGTGATAGCTGCCATTGAAGTTCCCTCTCTGTTCCTTTTACTCTCCTGTTCTCATTTTCTCCACTGCTCTGTTCCCTTTCCTCTCCTGTTCTCATTCTCCCCGCTGTTCTCTTCCCTTTCCTCTCCTGTTCTCATTCTCCCCGCTGTTCTCTTCCCTTTCCTCTCCTGTTCTGATTCTCCCCGCTGTTCTCTTCCCTTTCCACTCCTGTTCTCATTCTCTCCTGCTCTTCCCTTTCCACTCCTGTTCCCTTTCCTCTCCTGTTCTCATTCTCCCCGCTGTTCTCTTCCCTTTCCTCTCCTGTTCTCATTCTCCCCGCTGTTCTCTTCCCTTTCCTCTCCTGTTCTCATTCTCTCCTGCTCTTCCCTTTCCACTCCTGTTCCCCTTCCTCTCCTGTTCTCATTCTCCCCGCTGTTCCCTTTCCTCTCCTGGTCTCATTCTCTCCACTGCTCTGTTCTCTTTCCTCTCCTGTTCTCATTCTCTCCACTGTTCTCTTCCCTTTCCTCTCCTGTTCTCATTCTCCCCGCTGTTCTCTTCCCTTTCCTCTCCTGTTCTCATTCCTCTCCTGTTCTCATTCTCCCCGCTGTTCCCTTTCCTCTCCTGGTCTCATTCTTTCCACTGCTCTGTTCTCTTTCCTCTCCTGGTCTCATTCTCTCCACTGCTCTGTTCTCTTTCCTCTCCTGTTCTCATTCTCTCCACTGTTCTCTTCCCTTTCCTCTCCTGTTCTCATTCTCCCCGCTGTTCTCTTCCCTTTCCTCTCCTGTTCTCATTCTCTCCACTGTTCTCTTCCCTTTCCTCTCCTGTTCTCATTCTCTCCACTGTTCTCTTCCCTTTCCTCTCCTGTTCTCATTCTCTCCACTGTTCTCTTCCCTTTCCTCTCCTGTTCTCATTCTCTCCTGCTCTATTCCCTTTCCTCTCCTGTTCTCTCCCTTTCCTCTTCTATCTTCTTTTTTTCTCCTTCTCTCTCTTATCTCATATCCCCTTTTTCCTTTGTCTCTTCCTACTCCCCTAACCCCACCCCCCCTCTCCCTCTGCTCCAGGACCTACCTGTTGGTTGACCCGTGTGAGCGTGAGGAGCGTGTGATGGACGGCCTGCTGATGATAGCCATGAACAAACACAGAGAGATCTGTTCCATCCAGTCTAGTGGAGGCATCATGCTGCTCAAAGACCAGGCGGGTACTGGGGAGCCATAGAGATACAGTCTGCTGCTCAAAGACCAGGCGGGTACTGGGGAGCCATAGAGATACAGTCTGCTGCTCAAAGACCAGGCGGGTACTGGGGAGCCATAGAGATACAGTCTGCTGCTCAAAGACCAGGCGGGTACTGGGGAGCTAATGCAACTCTGGATCTTTGTCCCTGTACGGACAGACCCGGGATGCCAACCCTCGTCCACAATGACACTTTCTACCCGCAAATCAGCATGCTAAACACTGGACTAGATATCATAACCATGGCTTTGGTAGGCCAGGGGGCTGATAATATTCACGGTGAATGCTAGGGTACACTAGTTACTTCACTGTGAATTGTATCTCTAAAGCATGTTGTGTTTGTACAGGTCCTCAGGTGCAGTAAGATTGCTAGTGTCAAAGTGTCAGAGGTCACAGAGCTCATCAACAAAGCCTTGGAGAATGACAAGAAAGCCAGGTGGGTCACGTCAATTTGGTCTCGTTAACATTGATTTTGACTTTGGCTGTGCTATCTAGTGGAAACCTGTTTATATAAACCTCCGTGACTCTGGTGTTCTGTACTGTTGCTACTTCGGTGTCATTTCATTTTTGGATTCCAATAAAGTTGTCTCTTTTTGAATATCTGTTATTTCAGAAAAACTGGGGGTAAGTTTGGCTTCGCAGAGTCGTTGCCCCAGGAGCGAATCACAGCGCTGAAAACAGAAGTGTCACCTGTGGAAATGACTGACGTCAAGGAGAAGGCCAATGAGATCGTCCAGAGAGCAGACATCCCGCCCCAAACGTATCCCTTCAAAGAAAGTCTTGAATTTACTCAGAATACATTTGTAGTAGAAGACTTCATTTTCTCCAAGGCGGGGGTCTTTGTTTGTTTGTGGATGGGTGAGTGAGTTAGTGAGCGAGTGAGTTGGTGTGCCTGCACTCTTGCCTGTTATCTCAATGCTACTGATTCATGGTTTACTCTAGTCCTTAACCAACCGTGGGACAGTGTTCCCTCTCCAGTGTTAACTGCCCCAGGTACAGGCCAGGTGGGGGAGGGGCTAGAGAACTCCTGGGGTCTGGAGGAAGAGGAGGAGGAGGGAGAAGAAGAAGAGACCATGGAGTTGAAAGAGGGACATGAGGAGAAGGGGAGAGGTAACTATTTGCCTAAGTTTTGTTTTCCTTGGGTGAGTGAAACTGACTAGCCTGGTCCCAGATCTGTTTTTTTTTTACCTTTATTTTACTAGGCAAGTCAGTTCTTATTTTCAATGACTGCCTAGGAACAGTGGGTTAACTGCCTGTTCAGAGGCAGAATGACAGATTTGTACCTTGCCAGCTTGGGGAATTGAACTTGCAACCTTTTGTTTGTGCTGTCTCCTATGGTCATAGTTGGCAAGACGGCACAAACGGATCTGGAACCAGGCTACAAAAATGGCAAGACAGCACAAAATGATGTTGAACCAGGCAAAACATTTTTTTTAATCAATTTCTCCAGGGGTACTGTGCTGTGCCTGACCCATTGCCTCCAGCCCCTCTGGTTGGGCTGTGAGCATAAAGGCACATTTCTGTTCTCTAAGTTAATGATCAATAAAGTACATCTTATCTTATTGTGAATGTGTGATTGTGTTTCCTAGGTAACGTGGTGGTCATCTCAGACAGTGACAGCGAGGAGGAGGATGTTGTCATCTTGAACCAGGTAACAACAAAGTAAGTGACACTTGATTTCTTCTTCTGGGTTCTATAGAGCCCCTTTCTGTTTCTCCAAGCATTGCCTCAGGCAAGTTGGTGGCACAACACCAGGGAGTTCTTATAGAACGCCAGCAAAAAAATGCCTCTATTTACATGTTGCTTATGAGTGCATTTGACACTACATGTGTATTATAATTGGATTTTACGGCTTGTACGTATGTCCTGCTTAATATAAAGTTTGTGTCATCATCGCAAAATCAACTGCATTATACTTAAAAAAACAGCTGACAACTGCTGCATCCAAAATAGTTTTTTTTTGCAAAGATCACAACCAAATATAAACTTAGCGACTGTTCAAGCAATAATCAAAACATCATTGTAAGCCTATGAGAACCCCAGAAAGTGATTTTGTTTAGAAGTAATAAAAACGTTAATCTAGGCTATGTTGAATGGGCACAGATGGCGATGATTTTCTTACTGCAGCCAAGAGTCGTGTGCATCTGTGCGTGACTGGAAAGGGGTCTAGGCGTTTTATACAGATTACACACCAAATACACACCACACAAGTTCCATATAAATGACATCTCACTTTCAGACGGATTTCTTTTTTGGTTATACCCGCAAGCACATTGTCTCATTGCTGTTGTGAATGCAAACCATTCAAGTTATAATGTAAGGTTCTGTTTTCTCAAAAAACAACAATTCATGTGTATACTATACATTTAGTCTAATCATGAAAACATTAACCCTTTTACAATTGAAGTTGTGCTTACTTTGAAGAAAAAGTGTACCAGACTTGTCATGTTTTGTCTCTCAGGGAGACAAAGGGAGCCTCCACCTCTAACCAACAGGGGGCAGTAGCCTCCAAGCAGCAGAAGAGGAGGAGGTGAAATAATTGTTACACAGTATACCAGGGATCATCAACTATATTCAGCTGTGGACTGTTTTTTTTTTCTTGAGCGGATGGTCGGGGCTGGAACATAAATACAAATAATTAGTAGACTGCAAATTTACCGCATCAAACCCCCCAAAATATAAATATTTGACTAAAACAAACATTTCAAACCATGCTTACATTTGTATACGAACACTTGTTTCTCTATTATGTGTGGGAATACTTGGGAACAGATTTCCAAAATTAAAATAACTTGGAAGATGATTTCCTGGTGTTTTTACAGTCTTGTCTCCAACCATGAAAAAAGATTTTGTTTTTCTGCTTAGAAAATTTTGGGGGCCCAATAAATCCACCCGCTGGCCAAATTCAGCTCACGGGCCGCCAGTTGGGGAACCTTGCAGTAAATGTATTTTTTATAAGGCACCACCTGAAGCATACCCAGTATATTTATTGTTTATTAGGCATCACCTGAAGCATACACAGTATATCAAATGTTATTTGTCACATGTGCCGAATACAACAGGTGTAGACCTTAAAGTGAAATGCTTACTTATATTCCCTCAACCAACAATGCAGTTTTAAGAAAAATAATAAAAAAACGAAGAAATTAATGTAACAAATAATTAAAGAGCAGCAGTAAAATAACAATCGCAAGGCTATATACAGGGGGTACCGGTACAGAGTCAATGTGAGGGGGCACCGGTTAGTCGAGGTAATTGAGGTAATATGTACATGTAGGTAGAGTTATTAAAGTGACTATGCATGTATAATAACAGAGTAGCAGCAGTGTAAAAGAGGGAGGGATGCAAATAGTCTCGGTAGCCATTTGATTAGATGTTCAGGGGTCTTATGGTTTGGGGGGAGAAGCTGTTTAGAAGCCTCTTGGACCTAGACTTGGTGCTCCGGTACCGCTTGCCGTGCAGTTGCAGAGAGGACAGTCTGACTAGGGTGGCTGGAGTCTGACAATTTTTAGGGCCTTCCTCTGTCACCGCCTGGTATGGAGGTCTAGGAAGGCATCACCTGAAGCATACACTGTATATGTAGTTCAATAAAGATAGTGTTTGATGTAAAGGATATGCCACTCTTTTGTGTCATTAGTAAAAACAGTTTTTTTTTCAGGAATTATTTAAGCAATAAGGCACGAGAGGGTGTGGTATATTGACCATGTACCACAAACCCCTGAGGTGCCTTATTGCTATTAAAAACGGGTTACCAATGTAATTAAAGCAGTAAAAACAAATGTTTTGTCAGCCAATCAGTATTCAGGGCTTGAACCACACAATTTATTAATATATTTTTACACTGTAAACAAAATGGAGAAAGTAAAAAAAAAAAAAAAAAAAGCATATATATTTGAGTTTTATTTGAAGTGGCAGATGGCAACGGAGCTAGGAGTGAGTCACACTATAAAAGGCAGATTTAACCGAAATATCTTTGTAACGACTTTGATGGTGTGTCAGTATTTTGTGTTAATTGTTGAGGAATACAGTAATATTCACAACAGATTGCGTGATACAAACCAACCTTCCAAGTGTGTGGTTCAGCCGCAAAAGCCAGGCAGGTCCTACCGAGATTTGAACTCGGATCGCAGGATTCAGAGTCCTGAGTGCTAACCATTACACCATAGAACCTATTGTGAAATTATGGACTGAAGGAATTATATATGGTACTGTATGCGTCTTGGCACCTTCTTGCGTATGTTGGAAATTAAAAGTCGCAAGGAAATCCTTTTTAGGAACTGAGAATATCAACAACCTCACGATTTTATAGGAGGAAAAGCGCTCCGAATTTGAAAATGCAAGTTACAAATTTACTTGCTTGAGTTCAGATTACGTTTTGAAGGACGCCAGTTTACAGGAGGCACGTGTTATGAATGCTCATGTTCCAACTCGAGAATAAAAATATATTGGCCAGTACGGGTACCAGAGAAACAGTCGAGAAAAGACCACATGTTTAGGACGGGTATCAAACAAGCGACATTCAATTTATTTGCAAATTAGCTAACCGGCCTTGAGCGATAAATTGGGACTTTGCATATCTATAGTTTATCAAAAGCAAAGCCTCAATTTAAAAAATAATTGTTATTCTAAACACCAGAGAAACTGTCGAGAAAATAGATTTGGCCAGTACGGGTATCGAACCCGCGACCTTCGCGTTATTAGCACGACGCTCTAACCAACTGAGCTAACCGGCCTTCGTAATGTGAATACATTTACATATTTCCAACGCAGTTCGGAAAAACTTTTATAAACGTTTGTATGACTCTTTTTGGAGTAGCGAGTAGTTTACTACTATTAATTTACCAAATTACCTTCTTAGTAGGAATTTCAATAGGTTAAAAAGAGGCTAACATAAGATGGGGGGTATCAAAGCTGTTGACCCCTCGCAGAAGACTACAGTTATTTATCACAAAACAAAGACAGGTCCTACCGAGATTTGAACTCGGATCGCAGGATTCAGAGTCCTGAGTGCTAACCATTACACCATAGAACCACACGCTGACGTGTTGCTTCACTTCGGTCAATACCCTTTGACCAATAATATAAAATACATGGCAGGGTAGCCCAGTTGATACCGGAGAAAATATCTTCTTTTTTTTTCCGGTGAAACAAGGACAGTAAATTCTGAACCCTTCAGAAAGTACTCTGTACAGGGTTCTATGGTGTAATGGTTATCACTCAGGACTCTGAATCCTGCAATCCGAGTTCAAGTCTCGGTAGGACCTACAATTTCAATTTATACACCTCTGTGAACTGCACTATAGCTGTCCAAAGATTTGTTGGCACTTGGAAGTATCTGCAACTCATGAAGGACTGATGTTCTGCATTTGCTAACTAAAATGCAGATTTTTTTTTGGTACAACTTCCAAATGTACTTAGCATCTGGCTCTATGGTGTAATGGTTAGTACTCAGGACTCTGAATCCTGCGATCCGATATTAAATCTCGTTAGGACCTACCCTCCTTTTGCAGTGACATACTCCTCTCCTGTCAACTTTATTATAGTTGTGTGTGAAAGGAACAAGTGGGTGGGAGTCGATAAGCAGTCTTTGGTACGAAGGAATGGCTAGCCTACAGGAAATGCTTACAATGAGTGCAGAGTACGTTTTAAAGATATTTTTCCTCCCTCATCACATCATTTGTGTTGGAAATATGTGGATTTCCAAGTTGCTACATGGCAGGGTAGCCCAGTTGATACCGGAGAAAATATTTTCTCTGTTTTTCCGGTGAACCAAGGACAGTAAATTCTGAACCCTTCAGAATGTGCTCTGTACAGGGTTCTATTGTGTGATGGTTATCACTCAGGACTCTGAATCCTGCAATCCTGCGCTCAAGTCTCGGAAGGACCTACAATTTCAATTTATACACCTCTGTGAACTGCACTATAGCTGTCCAAAGATTTGTTGGCACTTGGAAGTATCTGCAACTCATGAAGGACTGATGTTCTGCATTTGCTAACTAAAATGCAGATTTTTTTGTACAACTTCTAAATCTACTTAACATCTGGTTCTATGGTGTAATGGTTAGCACTCTGGACTTTGAATCCAGTGATCCGAGTTCAAATCTCGGTAGAACCTGCCTAGATTTTGTGCTGAATTACTCACATGGCCAACCAATAATGTCAAATCCAGCTGTTTATCTGAACAAATGACAGGAAAATCTGAACACATCAGTAATTATTCTGTATCGTGTTCTATAGTGTAATGGTTATCTCTCTGAATCCTGCAATCAGAGTTCAAGTCTCGGTAGGACCTACAATTTGAATTTATACACCTCTGTGAATTGCAGTACAGCTGTCCAAAGATTTGTCAGTTGGAAGTATCTGCAACTCATGAAGGACTGATGTTCTGCATTTGCTAACTAAAATGCAGATTTTTTTTTGGTACAACTTCCAAATGTACTTAGCATCTGGCTCTATGGTGTAATGGTTAGTACTCAGGACTCTGAGTCCTGCGATCCGATATTAAATCTTGTTAGGACCTACCCTCCTTTTGCAGTGACATACTCCTCTCCAGTCAACTTTATTATAGTTGTGTGTGAAAGGAACAAGTGGGTGGGAGTCGATAAGCGGTCTTTGGTACGAAAGAATGGCTAGCCTACAGGAAATGCTTACAATGAGTGCAGAGTACGTTTTAAAGATATTTTTCCTCCCTCATCACATCATTTGTGTTGGAAATATGTGGATTTCCAAGTTGCTACATGGCAGGGTAGCCCAGTTGATACCGGAGAAAATATTTTCTCTGGTTTTCTGGTGAACCAAGGACAGTAAATTCTGAACCCTTCAGAATGTGCTCTGTACAGGGTTCTATTGTGTGATGGTTATCACTCAGGACTCTGAATCCTGCAATCCTGCGCTCAAGTCTCGGAAGGACCTACAATTTCAATTTATACACCTCTGTGAACTGCACTATAGCTGTCCAAAGATTTGTTGGCACTTGGAAGTATCTGCAACTCATGAAGGACTGATGTTCTGCATTTGCTAACTAAAATGCAGATTTTTTTTTGTACAACTTCTAAACTTATTTAACATCTGGTTCTATGGTGTAATGGTTAGCACTCTGGACTTTGAATCCAGTGATCCGAGTTCAAATCTCGGTAGAACCTGCCTAGATTTTGCGCTGAATTACTCACATGGCCAACCAATAATGTCAAATCCAGCTGTTTATCTGAACAAATGACAGGAAAATCTGAACACATCAGTAATTATTCTGTATCGTGTTCTATAGTGTAATGGTTATCTCTCTGAATCCTGCAATCAGAGTTCAAGTCTCGGTAGGACCTACAATTTGAATTTATACACCTCTGTGAATTGCAGTACAGCTGTCCAAAGATTTGTCAGTTGGAAGTATCTGCAACTCATGAAGGACTGATGTTCTGCATTTGCTAACTAAAATGCAGATTTTTTTTTGGTACAACTTCCAAATGTACTTAGCATCTGGCTCTATGGTGTAATGGTTAGTACTCAGGACTCTGAATCCTGCGATCTGATGTTAAATCTCGTTAGGACCTACCCTCCTTTTGCAGTGACATACTCCTCTCCAGTCAACTTTATTATAGTTGTGTGTGAAAGGAACAAGTGGGTGGGAGTCGATAAGCAGTCTTTGGTACGAAGGAATGGCTAGCCTACAGGAAATGCTTACAATGAGTGCAGAGTACATTTTAAAGATATTTTTCCTCCCTCATCACATCATTTGTGTTGGAAATATGTGGATTTCCAAGTTGCTACATGGCAGGGTAGCCCAGTTGATACCGGAGAAAATATTTTCTCTGGTTTTCCGGTGAACCAAGGACAGTAAATTCTGAACCCTTCAGAATGTGCTCTGTACAGGGTTCTATGGTGTAATGGTTATCACTCAGGACTCTGTATCCTGCAATCCGAGTTCAAGTCTCGGTAGGACCTACAATTTCAATTTATACACCTCTGTGAACTGCAGTATAGCTGTCCAAAGATTTGTTGGCACTTGGAAGTATCTGCAACTCATGAAGGACTGATGTTCTGCATTTGCTAACTAAAATGCAGATTTTTTTTTGGTACAACTTCCAAATGTACTTAGCATCTGGCTCTATGGTGTAATGGTTAGCACTCTGGACTCTGAATCCTGCGATCCATACTAAATCTCGTTAGGACCTACCCTCCTTTTGCAGTGACATACTCCTCTCCAGTCAACTTTATTATAGTTGTGTGTGAAAGGAACAAGTGGGTGGGAGTCGATAAGCAGTCTTTGGTACGAAGGAATGGCTAGCCTACAGGAAATGCTTACAATGAGTGCAGAGTACGTTTTAAAGATATTTCCTTCATGAGTTGCACATCATCATCACATCATTTGTGTTGGAAATATGTGGATTTCCAAGTTGCTACATGGCAGGGTAGCCCAGTTGATACCGGAGAAAATATTTTCTCTGGTTTTCCGGTGAACCAAGGACAGTAAATTCTGAACCCTTCAGAATGTGCTCTGTACAGGGTTCTATGGTGTAATGGTTATCACTCAGGACTCTGAATCCTGCAATCCGATTTCAAGTCTCGGTAGGACCTACAATTTCAATTTATACACCTCTGTGAACTGCACTATAGCTGTCCAAAGATTTGTTGGCACTTGGAAGTATCTGCAACTCATGAAGGACTGATGTTCTGCATTTGCTAACTAAAATGCAGATTTTTTTTTGTACAACTTCTAAATCTACTTAACATCTGGTTCTATGGTGTAATGGTTAGCACTCTGGACTTTGAATCCAGTGATCCGAGTTCAAATCTCGGTAGAACCTGCCTAGATTTTGTGCTGAATTACTCACATGGCCAACCAATAATGTCAAATCCAGCTGTTTATCTGAACAAATGACAGGAAAATCTGAACACATCAGTAATTATTCTGTATCGTGTTCTATAGCGTAATGGTTATCTCTCTGAATCCTGCAATCAGAGTTCAAGTCTCGGTAGGACCTACAATTTGAATTTATACACCTCTGTGAATTGCAGTACAGCTGTCCAAAGATTTGTCAGTTGGAAGTATCTGCAACTCATGAAGGACTGATGTTCTGCATTTGCTAACTAAAATGCAGATTTTTTGGTACAACTTCCAAATGTACTTAGCATCTGGCTCTATGGTGTAATGGTTAGTACTCAGGACTCTGAATCCTGCGATCCGATATTAAATCTCGTTAGGACCTACCCTCCTTTTGCAGTGACATACTCCTCTCCTGTCAACTTTATTATAGTTGTGTGTGAAAGGAACAAGTGGGTGGGAGTCGATAAGCAGTCTTTGGTACGAAGGAATGGCTAGCCTACAGGAAATGCTTACAATGAGTGCAGAGTACGTTTTAAAGATATTTTTCCTCCCTCATCACATCATTTGTGTTGGAAATATGTGGATTTCCAAGTTGCTACATGGCAGGGTAGCCCAGTTGATACCGGAGAAAATATTTTCTCTGGTTTTCTGGTGAACCAAGGACAGTAAATTCTGAACCCTTCAGAATGTGCTCTGTACAGGGTTCTATTGTGTGATGGTTATCACTCAGGACTCTGAATCCTGCAATCCTGCGCTCAAGTCTCGGAAGGACCTACAATTTCAATTTATACACCTCTGTGAACTGCACTATAGCTGTCCAAAGATTTGTTGGCACTTGGAAGTATCTGCAACTCATGAAGGACTGATGTTCTGCATTTGCTAACTAAAATGCAGATTTTTTTTTGTACAACTTCTAAACTTATTTAACATCTGGTTCTATGGTGTAATGGTTAGCACTCTGGACTTTGAATCCAGTGATCCGAGTTCAAATCTCGGAAATGCTTACAATGAGTGCAGAGTACGTTTTAAAGATATTTTTCCTCCCTCATCACATCATTTGTTTTGGAAATATGTGGATTTCCAAGTTGCTACATGGCAGGGTAGCCCAGTTGATACAGGAGAAAATATTTTCTCTGGTTTTCCGGTGAACCAAGGACAGTAAATTCTGAACCCTTCAGAATGTGCTCTGTACAGGGTTCTATGGTGTAATGGTTATCACTCAGGACTCTGAATCCTGCAATCCGATTTCAAGTCTCGGTAGGACCTACAATTTCAATTTATACACCTCTGTGAACTGCACTATAGCTGTCCAAAGATTTGTTGGCACTTGGAAGTATCTGCAACTCAGGAAGGACTGATGTTCTGCATTTGCTAACTAAAATGCAGATTTTTTTTTGGTACAACTTCCAAATGTACTTAGCATCTGGCTCTATGGTGTAATGGTTAGTACTCAGGACTCTGAATCCTGCGATCCGATATTAAATCTCGTTAGGACCTACCCTCCTTTTGCAGTGACATACTCCTCTCCTGTCAACTTTATTATAGTTGTGTGTGAAAGGAACAAGTGGGTGGGAGTCGATAAGCGGTCTTTGGTACGAAGGAATGGCTAGCCTACAGGAAATGCTTACAATGAGTGCAGAGTACGTTTTAAAGATATTTTTCCTCCCTCATCACATCATTTGTGTTGGAAATATGTGGATTTCCCAGTTGCCCAGTTGATACCGGAGAAAATATTTTCTCTGGTTTTCCGGTGAACCAAGGACAGTAAATTCTGAACCCTTCAGAATGTGCTCTGTACAGGGTTCTATTGTGTGATGGTTATCACTCAGGACTCTGAATCCTGCAATCCTGCGCTCAAGTCTCGGAAGGACCTACAATTTCAATTTATACACCTCTGTGAACTGCAGTATAGCTGTCCAAAGATTTGTTGGCACTTGGAAGTATCTGCAACTCATGAAGGACTGATGTTCTGCATTTGCTAACTAAAATGCAGATTTTTTTTTGTACAACTTCTAAATCTACTTAACATCTGGTTCTATGGTGTAATGGTTAGCACTCTGGACTTTGAATCCAGTGATCTGAGTTCAAATCTCGGTAGAACCTGCCTAGATTTTGTGCTGAATTACTCACATGGCCAACCAATAATGTCAAATCCAGCTGTTTATCTGAACAAATGACAGGAAAATCTGAACACATCAGTAATTATTCTGTATCGTGTTCTATGGTGTAATGGTTATCTCTCTGAATCCTGCAATCAGAGTTCAAGACTCGGTAGGACCTACAATTTGAATTTATACACCTCTGTGAATTGCAGTACAGCTGTCCAAAGATTTGTCAGTTGGAAGTATCTGCAACTCATGAAGGACTGATGTTCTGCATTTGCTAACTAAAATGCAGATTTGTTTTTGGTACAACTTCCAAATGTATTTAGCATCTGGCTCTATGGTGTAATGGTTAGTACTCAGGACTCTGAGTCCTGCGATCCGATATTAAATCTTGTTAGGACCTACCCTCCTTTTGCAGTGACATACTCCTCTCCAGTCAACTTTATTATAGTTGTGTGTGAAAGGAACAAGTGGGTGGGAGTCGATAAGCGGTCTTTGGTACGAAGGAATGGCTAGCCTACAGGAAATGCTTACAATGAGTGCAGAGTACGTTTTAAAGATATTTTTCCTCCCTCATCACATCATTTGTGTTGGAAATATGTGGATTTCCAAGTTGCTACATGGCAGGGTAGCCCAGTTGATACCGGAGAAAATATTTTCTCTGGTTTTCCGGTGAACCAAGGACAGTAAATTCTGAACCCTTCAGAATGTGCTCTGTACAGGGTTCTATGGTGTAATGGTTATCACTCAGGACTCTGAATCCTGCAATCCTGCGCTCAAGTCTCGGAAGGACCTACAATTTCAATTTATACACCTCTGTGAACTGCAGTATAGCTGTCCAAAGATTTGTTGGCACTTGGAAGTATCTGCAACTCATGAAGGACTGATGTTCTGCATTTGCTAACTAAAATGCAGATTTTTTTTTTGTACAACTTCTAAATATACTTAACATCTGGTTCTATGGTGTAATGGTTAGCACTCTGGGCTTTGAATCCAGTGATCCGAGTTCAAATCTCGGTAGAACCTGCCTAGATTTTGTGCTGAATTACTCACATGGCCAACCAATAATGTCAAATCCAGCTGTTTATCTGAACAAATGACAGGAAAATCTGAACACATCAGTAATTATTCTGTACAGTGTTCTATGGTGTAATGGTTATCTCTCTGAATCCTGCAATCAGAGTTCAAGACTCGGTAGGACCTACAATTTGAATTTATACACCTCTGTGAATTGCAGTACAGCTGTCCAAAGATTTGTCAGTTGGAAGTATCTGCAACTCATGAAGGACTGATGTTCTGCATTTGCTAACTAAAATGCAGATTTGTTTTTGTACAACTTCCAAATGTATTTAGCATCTGGCTCTATGGTGTAATGGTTAGTACTCAGGACTCTGAATCCTGCGATCCGATATTAAATCTTGTTAGGACCTACCCTCCTTTTGCAGTGACATACTCCTCTCCTGTCAACTTTATTATAGTTGTGTGTGAAAGGAACAAGTGGGTGGGAGTCGATAAGAGGTCTTTGGTACGAAGGAATGGCTAGCCTACAGGAAATGCTTACAATGAGTGCAGAGTACGTTTTAAAGATATTTTTCTCCCTCATCACATCATTTGTGTTGGAAATATGTGGATTTCCAAGTTGCTACATGGCAGGGTAGCCCAGTTGATACCGGAGAAAATATTTTCTCTGTTTTTCCGGTGAACCAAGGACAGTAAATTCTGAACCCTTCAGAATGTGCTCTGTACAGGGTTCTATTGTGTGATGGTTATCACTCAGGACTCTGAATCCTGCAATCCTGAGTTCAAGTCTCGGAAGGACCTACAATTTCAATTTATACACCTCTGTGAACTGCAGTATAGCTGTCCAAAGATTTGTTGGCACTTGGAAGTATCTGCAACTCATGAAGGACTGATGTTCTGCATTTGCTAACTAAAATGCAGATTTTTTTTTGTACAACTTCCAAATGTACTTAGCATCTGGTTCTATGGTGTAATGGTTAGCACTCTGGACTTTGAATCCAGTGATCCGAGTTCAAATCTCGGAAATGCTTACAATGAGTGCAGAGTACGTTTTAAAGATATTTTTCCTCCCTCATCACATCATTTGTGTTGGAAATATGTGGATTTCCAAGTTGCTACATGGCAGGGTAGCCCAGTTGATACAGGAGAAAATATTTTCTCTGGTTTTCCGGTGAACCAAGCACAGTAAATTCTGAATCCTTCAGAATGTGCTCTGTACAGGGTTCTATGGTGTAATGGTTATCACTCAGGACTCTGAATCCTGCAATCCGATTTCAAGTCTCGGTAGGACCTACAATTTCAATTTATACACCTCTGTGAACTGCAGTATAGCTGTCCAAAGATTTGTTGGCACTTGGAAGTATCTGCAACTCATGAAGGACTGATGTTCTGCATTTGCTAACTAAAATGCAGATTTTTTTTTGTACAACTTCCAAATGTACTTAGCATCTGGCTCTATGGTGTAATGGTTAGTACTCAGGACTCTGAATCCTGCGATCCGATATTAAATCTCGTTAGGACCTACCCTCCTTTTGCAGTGACATACTCCTCTCCTGTCAACTTTATTATAGTTGTGTGTGAAAGGAACAAGTGGGTGGGAGTCGATAAGAGGTCTTTGGTACGAAGGAATGGCTAGCCTACAGGAAATGCTTACAATGAGTGCAGAGTACGTTTTAAAGATATTTTTCCTCCCTCATCACATCATTTGTGTTGGAAATATGTGGATTTCCAAGTTGCTACATGGCAGGGTAGCCCAGTTGATACCGGAGAAAATATTTTCTCTGGTTTTCCGGTGAACCAAGGACAGTAAATTCTGAACCCTTCAGAATGTGCTCTGTACAGGGTTCTATTGTGTGATGGTTATCACTCAGGACTCTGAATCCTGCAATCCTGCGCTCAAGTCTCGGAAGGACCTACAATTTCAATTTATACACCTCTGTGAACTGCAGTATAGCTGTCCAAAGATTTGTTGGCACTTGGAAGTATCTGCAACTCATGAAGGACTGATGTTCTGCATTTGCTAACTAAAATGCAGATTTTTTTTTGGTACAACTTCCAAATGTACTTAGCATCTGGTTCTATGGTGTAATGGTTAGCACTCTGGACTTTGAATCCAGTGATCTGAGTTCAAATCTCGGTAGAACCTATCTAGATTTTGTGCTGAATTACTCACATGGCCAACCAATAATGTCAAATCCAGCTGTTTATCTGAACAAATGACAGGAAAATCTGAACACATCAGTAATTATTCTGTATAGTGTTCTATGGTGTAATGGTTATCTCTCTGAATCCTGCAATCAGAGTTCAAGTCTCGGTAGGACCTACAATTTGAATTTATACACCTCTGTGAATTGCAGTACAGCTGTCCAAAGATTTGTCAGTTGGAAGTATCTGCAACTCATGAAGGACTGATGTTCTGCATTTGCTAACTAAAATGCAGATTTGTTTTTGGTACAACTTCCAAATGTACTTAGCATCTGGCTCTATGGTGTAATGGTTAGTACTCAGGACTCTGAATCCTGCGATCTGATATTAAATCTCGTTAGGACCTACCCTCCTTTTGCAGTGACATACTCCTCTCCTGTCAACTTTATTATAGTTGTGTGTGAAAGAAACAAGTGGGTGGGAGTCGATAAGCAGTCTTTGGTACGAAGGAATGGCTAGCCTACAGGAAATGCTTACAATGAGTGCAGAGTACGTTTTAAAGATATTTTTCCTCCCTCATCACATCATTTGTGTTGGAAATATGTGGATTTCCAAGTTGCTACATGGCAGGGTAGCCCAGTTGATACCGGAGAAAATATTTTCTCTGTTTTTCCGGTGAACCAAGGACAGTAAATTCTGAACCCTTCAGAATGTGCTCTGTACAGGGTTCTATTGTGTAATGGTTATCACTCAGGACTCTGAATCCTGCAATCCTGCGCTCAAGTCTCGGAAGGACCTACAATTTCAATTTATACACCTCTGTGAACTGCAGTATAGCTGTCCAAAGATTTGTTGGCACTTGGAAGTATCTGCACCTCATGAAGGACTGATGTTCTGCATTTGCTAACTAAAATGCAGATTTTTTTTTGGTACAACTTCCAAATATACTTAGCATCTGGTTCTATGGTGTAATGGTTAGTACTCTGGACTTTGAATCCAGTGATCCGATATTAAATCTCGGTAGGACCTACCCTCCTTTTTTCAGTGACATACTCCTCTCCTGTCAACTTTATTATAGTTGTGTGTGAAAGGAACAAGTGGGTGGGAGTCGATAAGCAGTCTTTGGTACGAAGGAATGGCTAGCCTACAGGAAATGCTTACAATGAGTGCAGAGTACGTTTTAAAGATATTTTCCTCCCTCATCACATCATTTGTGTTGGAAATATGTGGATTTCCAAGTTGCTACATGGCAGGGTAGCCCAGTTGATACCGGAGAAAATATTTTCTCTGTTTTTCCGGTGAACCAAGGACAGTAAATTCTGAACACTTCAATAATGTATTCTGTACAGGGTTCTAAGATGTAATGGTTATCACTCAGGACTCTGAATCCTGCAATCCTGCGCTCAAGTCTCGGAAGGACCTACAATTTCAATTTATACACCTCTGTGAACTGCAGTATAGCTGTCCAAAGATTTGTTGGCACTTGGAAGTATCTGCACCTCATGAAGGACTGATGTTCTGCATTTGCTAACTAAAATGCAGATTATTTTTTGGTACAACTTCCAAATGTACTTAGCATCTGGCTCTATGGTGTAATGGTTAGTACTCAGGACTCTGAATCCTGCGATCTCATATTAAATCTCGTTAGGACCTACCCTCCTTTTTCAGTGACATACTCCTCTCCTGTCAACTTTATTATAGTTGTGTGTGAAAGGAACAAGTGGGTGGGAGTCGATAAGCAGTCTTTGGTACGAAGGAATGGCTAGCCTACAGGAAATGCTTACAATGAGTGCAGAGTACGTTTTAAAGATATTTTTCCTCCCTCATCACATCATTTGTGTTGGAAATATGTGGATTTCCAAGTTGCTACATGGCAGGGTAGCCCAGTTGATACCGGAGAAAATATTTTCTCTGTTTTTCCGGTGAACCAAGGACAGTAAATTCTGAACCCTTCAGAATGTGCTCTGTACAGGGTTCTATGGTGTAATGGTTATCACTCAGGACTCTGAATCCTGCAATCCTGCGCTCAAGTCTCGGAAGGACCTACAATTTCAATTTATACACCTCTGTGAACTGCAGTATAGCTGTCCAAAGATTTGTTGGCACTTGGAAGTATCTGCAACTCATGAAGGACTGATGTTCTGCATTTGCTAACTAAAATGCAGATATTTGTTTTGTACAACTTCCAAATATACTTAGCATCTGGTTCTATGGTGTAATGGTTAGCACTCTGGACTTTGAATCCAGTGATCCGAGTTCTAAATCTCGGTAGAACCTATCTAGATTTTGTGCTGAATTACTCACATGGCCAACCAATAATCTCAAATCCAGCTGTTTATCTGAACAAATGACAGGAAAATCTGAACTCTTCAATAATTATTCTGTATAGGGTTCTATGGTGTAATGGTTATCTCTCTGAATCCTGCAATCAGAGTTCAAGTCTCGGTAGGACCTACAATTTGAATTTATACACCTCTGTGAATTGCAGTACAGCTGTCCAAAGATTTGTCAGTTGGAAGTATCTGCAACTCATGAAGGACTGATGTTCTGCATTTGCTAACTAAAATGCAGATTTGTTTTTGGTACAACTTCCAAATGTACTTAGCATCTGGCTCTATGGTGTAATGGTTAGTACTCAGGACTCTGACTCCTGCGATCTGATATTAAATCTCGTTAGGACCTACCCTCCGTTTGCAGTGACATACTCCTCTCCTGTCAACTTTATTATAGTTGTGTGTGAAAGAAACAAGTGGGTGGGAGTCGATAAGCAGTCTTTGGTACGAAGGAATGGCTAGCCTACAGGAAATGCTTACAATGAGTGCAGAGTACGTTTTAAAGATATTTTCCTCCCTCATCACATCATTTGTGTTGGAAATATGTGGATTTCCAAGTTGCTACATGGCAGGTTTGCCCAGTTGATACCGGAGAAAATATTTTCTCTGGTTTTCCGGTGAACCAAGGACAGTAAATTCTGAACCCTTCAGAATGTGCTCTGTACAGGGTTCTATGGTGTAATGGTTATCACTCAGGACTCTGAATCCTGCAATCCTGCGCTCAAGTCTCGGAAGGACCTACAATTTCAATTTATACACCTCTGTGAACTGCAGTATAGCTGTCCAAAGATTTGTTGGCACTTGGAAGTATCTGCAACTCATGAAGGACTGATGTTCTGCATTTGCTAACTAAAATGCAGATTTTTTTTTTGTACAACTTCTAAATATACTTAACATCTGGTTCTATGGTGTAATGGTTAGCACTCTGGGCTTTGAATCCAGTGATCTGAGTTCTAAATCTCGGTAGAACCTGCCTAGATTTTGTGCTGAATTACTCACATGGCCAACCAATAATGTCAAATCCAGCTGTTTATCTGAACAAATGACAGGAAAATCTGAACACATCAGTAATTATTCTGTATAGGGTTCTATGGTGTAATGGTTATCTCTCTGAATCCTGCAATCAGAGTTCAAGTCTCGGTAGGACCTACAATTTGAATTTATACACCTCTGTGAATTGCAGTACAGCTGTCCAAAGATTTGTCAGTTGGAAGTATCTGCAACTCATGAAGGACTGATGTTCTGCATTTGCTAACTAAAATGCAGATTTGTTTTGGTACAACTTCCAAATGTACTTAGCATCTGGTCCTATGGTGTAATGGTTAGTACTCGGGACTCTGAATCCTGCGATCTGATATTAAATCTCGGTAGGACCTACCCTCCTTTGGCAGTGACATACTCCTCTCCTGTCAACTTTATTATAGTTGTGTGTGAAAGGAACAAGTGGGTGGGAGTCGATAAGCAGTCTTTGGTACAGAAGGAATGGCTAGCCTACAGGAAATGCTTACAATGAGTGCAGAGTACGTTTTAAAGATTTTTTCCTCCCTCATCACATCATTTGTGTTGGAAATATGTGGATTTCCAAGTTGCTACATGGCAGGTTTGCCCAGTTGATACCGGAGAAAATATTTTCTCTGTTTTTCCGGTGAACCAAGGACAGTAAATTCTGAACCCTTCAGAATGTGCTCTGTACAGCTTTCTATGGTGTAATGGTTATCACTCAGGACTCTGAATCCTGCAATCCTGAGTTCAAGTCTCGGAAGGACCTACAATTTCAATTTATACACCTCTGTGAACTGCAGTATAGCTGTCCAAAGATTTGTTGGCACTTGGAAGTATCTGCAACTCATGAAGGACTGATGTTCTGCATTTGCTAACTAAAATGCAGATTTATTTTTGTACAACTTCCAAATGTAGTTATCATCTGGTCCTATGGTGTAATGGTTAGTACTCAGGACTCTGAATCCCTGCGATCTCATACTAAGTCTCGGTAGGACCTACCCTCCTTTAGTAGTGACATACTCCTCTCCTGTTATGTTTCAATGGGCTTTTAACATCACGAATATGACAAGCTCTAAAATACTGCAGGAAAGCTCAATTGACTGCCCATTGATCTCAGGATGGCCGGGCTTGACGGTTTTAACTTATTGCAAATGGACAAAAGTCTGCCATAAAGTCACTATAATGAAAACGTAAAACACCTAGTTACGTTCTAGTTGCGGGTCCAGTTCCGACGTTATGTGTCGGCCTTTCTGAGGCGACCCCAAATCCCGAGTTTCGGCTCGATAGGTCATTCGGAGCCCGAGCAGCGACCTTAATTGGTGCTGAAAATCCATGTTTTCCGGGCGTTGCTATGGGGTCCTTGAATGAGCTATCGGACAGAAACGTTAGGGTCCGTCTCTATGGGCCGAGGCGGTTCTAATGCACCTAGCCTTGTGTCTCTGGGACTTTTAGAAATTTTGTCATTTTCGTGATGTAAAAATGAATTGAAAATATTGCAAATGTACAAGGCTGTTTCTCGGCCTGTGAACCTTCTAGAGCCCCCATAACTCACCGTGCACTATCGACATAAGCTCTAGAAAAGGGTTCTAAAGTTTCAGAGCTCTAGGTCTGACGGTTCTTTAATAGTTGAACGAAAGTAACTATTGCAGGCAGTGTGTGTCTGTAAGCCCCACACTATGTCACTCCCCATGGACTGTGTGCATGTGTGAGTTTTCAAGGGATTCTGATGGGAGAAATGACCCATTTACAGTTCATGAGGTTGCCTAATCACACATATGAAGTTTTGGAAAGATGTGACCTTTTTAACCCTTCGAAACAGCACCTATGACCCTTATTTAAAGCACTTCCGGTTGTCACAGGAAGCTGTAGGTAGACACATATCCTCATTGGGGTATGCTTTAACAGAATCCTGAGTTTTAAGTCTGTAAGTTAAGAACTGACTGATTTACACAGGGTTGAAAGTCTGTTTTTCACAAACTGCAGGTTGGGTCTATCAAAACACCTTTTGGGTGATTTTTACCACTTCCGGTTGCCCTAGGAAGCTTAGAATCAACACAGGTAGACCTCATAGTGGTCTGATGGATTGCTATCGAAGACAGGTTCATAAGACATTCATAACCCACATAGGCACCAGGTTGAATTTAGGGGAGCAGGCAATGTATTCCTATGGGGAGAGATGTCATAGCAAACGGTTTGATGTAAATACCCTGTTTTCACTGTTAAGGGTTAATTTTGGGCCTACTTTTTGGAACGGTTGCTGCGGTCAGACCGAGTGAGCTACGGTCAAGCGGGGCATCTCGTTGAACTCAGGAAGGCCTAGAGACTATGGTGATGCCATTGCAGGCTCTGTGTGTCTTTAAGCCCCACACTGTGTCACTCCATCCCATATCTGTGTTTGTGTGTGTGTTTGAGGGTTTTCTTGTCAATCTGATGGGAGAAATGACTCATTTACAGTTCATTGGGGTTGCCTAATCACACATATGAAGTTTTGGAAAGATGTGACCTTTTTAACCCTTCGAAACAGCACCTATGACCCCATTTTAAAGCACTTCCGGTTGGCACAGGAAGCTGTAAGTGAACACATATCCTCAATGGGGTATGCTTTAACAGAATCCTGAGTTATAAGTCTTTAGGTTAAGAACTGACTGATTTACACAGGGTTGAATTGTCTGTTTTTCACAAACTGCAGGTTGGGTCTATCAAAACACCTTTTGGGTGATTTTTACCACTTCCGGTTGCTCCAGGAAGCTTAGAATCAACACAGGTAGACCTCATAGTGGTCTGATGGATTGCTATCGAAGACAGGTTCATAAGACATTCATAACCCACATAGGCACCAGGTTGAATTTAGGGAGCAGGCAATGTATTCCTATGGGGAGAGATTTCATAGCAAACGGTTTGATGTAAATACCCTGTTTTCACTGTTAAAGGTTAATGCCACACAGTCACGGTTAGGCTTGCTCAGATCGGGAGGACCTTAGGAACATTCCTGAAGTTGAATTGTGCTTCTAACCCAAACGGGTCTGCCGCTGTCACCCAAAATCAGCTGACATTTAGGGCCAGGCTTCATTTTGCGCCTACATTTTTGCACGGTCTATGAGGTCAGAGCGAGCTACAGTCAAGTGGGGCGTCTCGTTGAACTCGGCACGGCCTAGAGACTATGGTGATGCCCTTTTTAGTGTTGATTTCAGTCTGTCATTTTGGTGATGTTTCAGCCCTATTCAAACATATTGCAAATGTACAAAAGTCAACGAGCAAGTCAGCGTCAATCAATCAATTAGATATCATTCTGACACCAAACTGATAAAAACTGACACCAAACCCACTTTTCCCATCTCATTTAGAAGCCAACAATCACATATATCAGGGCAGGCTCAAAATTCTGTTTAAATCATAGTACAAATGTAACGCGTTACGTTCTAGCTGCGGGTCCAGTTCGACATTATGTGTCGGCCTAGCTGAGGCGACCCCGAATCTCGAGTTTCGGCTCGATAGGTCATTTGGAGTCCGAGCAGCGACCTTAATTGGTGCTGAAAATCCACGTTTTCCGGGCGTTGCTACGGGGTCCTTGAATGAGCTATCGGACAGAAACGTTAGGGTCCGTCTCTATGGGCCGAGGCGGTTCTAATGCACCTAGCCTTGTGACTCTGGGACTTTTAGAAATTTTGTAATTTCGTGATGTAAAAATGAATTTAAAATATTGCAAATGTACGAGGCCGTTTCTCGGCCTGAAAACCTTCTAGAGCCCCGTAGCTCACCGTGCACGATCGACTAAAGGTCTAGAATGGGTTTCTAAAGTTTCAGAGCTCTAGGTCTGACAGTTCTTTAATAGTTCGAACAAAAGTAACTATTGCAGGCAGTGTCTGTCTGTAAGCCCCTCACTGTGTCATTCCCCATTGACTGTGCATGTGTGTGATTTCAGAAAATCACAGAAAATCACAGAAATCACGTAGAGCTCCAAAACCCACTTTAACGGATCCGTCTGAACACGCAGCATCTGGATCCATAACTTTTGGGGAAAAAAATATTTTCTCAACATTACGAATTGGACATTTGACAATTAATTTAAAATTAAAAGAGATAAATGTCTGGTTCTTTTTTTCCTTACACCGTAGGTTCATGTACTTTGACGTAAAGCTGTCAGATTGGTGCTCTATTTCCATTTTTCACCTTTAATCCCAGAAAATAGGCCTTATCTCAAAAACCGTGAGTCCCTGACGCCATTCTGTTTCGGGGCCAACTGCCCATATGGCCAAACCCATGCCCACCAAGTTTCGTCTTCAAAGTGTTTTCGGTTTAGGAGAAAAAGCCAGGTCAATTAGGTGTATGTTTTGTACATTTGCAATATGAAGGCATTCGCCATCTGGTGGGATTAACATGAAGGGCGGAAAAATGAAAAAAATGAATTTATTTTATTAAACGGACATCGAAAGTCGGAGAAAGTTCGTTTGATGACTTCCTGGAAGATTTGGCCCTAAGGCACGTCCCGACGGCGTCGGCTTATTTTAGAAACAATTTCGGACGTCTAGTAAGGGAGCGTACATTTGCAATATGCAGTTTCTCATCAAACATACAGCAAATGCCATCCGCGTCCCTTATGTAGGAAATGCTTACAATGAGTGCATACTACATTTTAAAGATTTTTTTCTCCCTCATCACATCATTTGTGTTGGAAATATGTGGATTTCCAAGTTCCTACATGGAAGGTTTGCCCAGTTGATACCGGAGAAAATATTTTCTCTGTTTTTCCGGTGAACCAAGGACATTAAAATCTGAACCCTTAAGAAAGCACACAGTACAGTGTTCTATGGTGTAATGGTTATCACTCAGGACTCTGAATACTGCAATCTGAATTCAAGTCTCGGTAGGACCTGCAATTTCAATTTATACACCTCTGTGAACAGCAGTATAGCTGTCCAAAGATTTGATGTCAGTTGGAAGTGTCTGCAACTCACGAAGGACGGATGTTCTGCATCTGGCTACTAAAATACAGCTTTTTTTTGTACAACATCCAAATATACTTAGCATCTGGTTCTATGGTGTTATGGTTAGCCCTCTGGACTTTGAATCCAGTGATCTGAGTTCAAATCTCAGTAGAATCTATCTAGATTTTGTGCTGAATTACTCACATGGCCAACCAATAATCTCAAATCCAGCTGTTTATCTGAACAAATGACAGGAAAATCTGAACACTTCAATAATTATTCTATATACGGTTCTAAGGTGTAATGGTTATTGCTCTGAAACCTTCAAGTCTCGGTAGGACCTACAATTTGAATTTATACACCTCTGTGAACTGCAGTATAGCAGTCCAAAGATTTGTCAGTTGGAAGTATCTGCAACTCATGAAGGACTGAAGTTCTGCATTTGCTAACTAAAATGAAGATTTTTTTTTGTACAACTTCCAAATGTAGTTATCATCTGGTCCTATGGTGTAATGATTAGCACTCAGGACTCTGAATCCTGTGATCTGATACTAAATCTCGGTAGGACCTACCCTCCTTTGGCAGTGACATACTCCTCTCCTGTCAACTTTATTATAGTTGTGTGTGAAAGAAACAAGTGGGTGGGAGTCGATAAGAGGTCTTTGGTACGAAGGAATGGCTAGCCTAAAGGAAATGCTTACAATGAGTGCATAGTACATTTTAAAGATTTTTTTCTCCCTCATCACATCATTTGTGTTGGAAATATGTGGATTTCCAAGTTCCTACATGGAAGGTTTGCCCAGTTGATCCCGGAGAAAATATTTTCTCTGTTTTTCCGGTGAACCAAGGACATTAAAATCTGAACCCTTCAGAAAGCACACAGTACAGGGTTCTATGGTGTAATGGTTATCACTCAGGACCCTGAATCAGTAGAACCTATCTAGATTTTGTGCTGAATTACTCACATGGCCAACCAATAATCTCAAATCCAGCTGTTTATCTGAACAAATGACAGGAAAATCTGAATACTTCAATAATTATTCTGTATAGGGTTCTATGGTGTAATGGTTATTTCTCTGAAACCTTCAAGTCTCGGTAGGACCTACAATTTGAATTTATACACCTCTGTGAACTGCAGTATAGCTGCCCAAAGATTTGTCAGTTGGAAGTATCTGCAACTCATGAAGGACTGATGTTCTGCATTTGCTAACTAAAATGCAGATTTATTGTTGTACAACTTCCAAATGTAGTTATCATCTGGTCCTATGGTGTAATGGTTAGCACTCTGAATCCTGCGATCTCATACTAAGTCTCGGTAGGACCTACCCTCCTTTGGCAGTGACATACTCCTCTCCTGTCAACTTTATAATAGTTGTGTGTGAAAGAAACAAGTGGGTGGGAGTCAATAAGAGGTCTTTGGTACGAAGGAATGGCTAGCCTACAGGAAATGCTTACAATGTGCATACTACATTTTAAAGATTTTTTTCTCCCTCATCACATCATTTGTGTTGGAAATATGTGGATTTCCAAGTTCCTACATGGAAGGTTTGCCCAGTTGATACCGGAGAAAATATTTTCTCTGTTTTTCCGTTGAACCAAGGACATTAAAATCTGAACCCTTCAGAAAGCACACAGTACAGGGATCTATGGTGTAATGGTTATCATTCAGGTCTCTGAATCCTGCAATCTGAGTTCAAGTCTCGGTAGGACCTACAATTTCAATTTATACACCTCTGTGAATAGCAGTATAGCTGTCGAAAAAATTTAATATCAGTTGGATGTATCTGCAACTCATGAAAGACGGGTGTTCTGCATTTGCCAACTAAAATGCAGATTTCTTTTTGTACAACATCCAAATATACTTATCATCTTGTTCTATGGTGTAATTGTTAGCACTCTGGACTTTGAATCCAGTGATCCGAGTTCAAATCTCAGTAGAACCTACCTAGATTTTGTGCTGAATTACTCACATGGCCAACCAATAATCTCAAATCCAGCTGTGTATCTGAACAAATGACAGGAAAATCTGAATACTTCAATAATTATTCTGTATAGTGTTCTATGGTTGAATGGTTATTGCTCTCGGTAGGACCTTCAATTTGAATTTATACACCTCTGTGAACTGCAGTATAGCAGTCCAAAGATTTGTCAGTTGGAAGTATCTGCAACTCATGAAGGACTGATGTTCTGCATTTGCTAACTAAAATGCAGATTTTTTTTTGTACAACTTCCAAATGTAGTTATCATCTGGTCCTATGGTGTAATGGTTAGCACTCTGAATCCTGCGATCTCATACTAAGTCTCGGTAGGACCTACCCTCCTTTAGTAGTGACATACTCCTCTCCTGTTATGTTTCAATGGGCTTTTAACATCACGAATATGACAAGCTCTAAAATACTGCAGGAAAGCTCAATTGACTGCCCATTGATCTCAGGATGGCCGGGCTTGACGGTTTTAACTTATTGCAAATGGACAAAAGTCTGCCATAAAGTCACTATAATGAAAACGTAAAACACCTTAGTTACGTTCTAGTTGCGGGTCCAGTTCGGCGTTATGTGTCGGCCTTTCTGAGGCGACCCCAAATCCCGAAGTTTCGCTCGATAGGTCATTCGGAGCCCGAGCAGCGACCTTAATTGGTGCTGAAAATCCATGTTTTCCGGGCGTTGCTATGGGGTCCTTGAATGAGCTATCGGACAGAAACGTTAGGGTCCGTCTCTATGGGCCGAGGCGGTTCTAATGCACCTAGCCTTGTGTCTCTGGGACTTTTAGAAATTTTGTCATTTTCGTGATGTAAAAATGAATTGAAAATATTGCAAATGTACAAGGCTGTTTCTCGGCCTGTGAACCTTCTAGAGCCCCCATAACTCACCGTGCACTATCGACATAAGCTCTAGAAAAGGGTTCTAAAGTTTCAGAGCTCTAGGTCTGACGGTTCTTTAATAGTTCGAACGAAAGTAACTATTGCAGGCAGTGTGTGTCTGTAAGCCCCACACTATGTCACTCCCCATGGACTGTGTGCATGTGTGAGTTTTTCAAGGGATTCTGATGGGAGAAATGACCCATTTACAGTTCATGAGGGTTGCCTAATCACACATATGAAGTTTTGGAAAGATGTGACCTTTTTAACCCTTCGAAACAGCACCTATGACCCTTATTTAAAGCACTTCCGGTTGTCACAGGAAGCTGTAGGTAGACACATATCCTCATTGGGGTATGCTTTAACAGAATCCTGAGTTTTAAGTCTGTAAGTTAAGAACTGACTGATTTACACAGGGTTGAAAGTCTGTTTTTCACAAACTGCAGGTTGGGTCTATCAAAACACCTTTTGGGTGATTTTTACCACTTCCGGTTGCCCTAGGAAGCTTAGAATCAACACAGGTAGACCTCATAGTGGTCTGATGGATTGCTATCGAAGACAGGTTCATAAGACATTCATAACCCACATAGGCACCAGGTTGAATTTAGGGGAGCAGGCAATGTATTCCTATGGGGAGAGATGTCATAGCAAACGGTTTGATGTAAATACCCTGTTTTCACTGTTAAGGGTTAATGCCACAGGGTCAAGGTTAGGCTTGCACAGATCAGGAGGTCCTAAGGAACGTTCCAGAAGTCGAATCGTGCTTCTAACCCAAACGGTTCTGTCACTGTCACTCAAAAGCAGCTGAAATTTAGGGCCAGGCTTCATTTTGGGCCTACTTTTTGGAACGGTTGCTGCGGTCAGACCGAGTGAGCTACGGTCAAGCGGGGCATCTCGTTGAACTCAGGAAGGCCTAGAGACTATGGTGATGCCATTGCAGGCTCTGTGTGTCTTTAAGCCCCACACTGTGTCACTCCATCCCATATCTGTGTTTGTGTGTGTGTTTGAGGGTTTTCTTGTCAATCTGATGGGAGAAATGACTCATTTACAGTTCATTGGGGTTGCCTAATCACACATATGAAGTTTTGGAAAGATGTGACCTTTTTAACCCTTCGAAACAGCACCTATGACCCCATTTTAAAGCACTTCCGGTTGGCACAGGAAGCTGTAAGTGAACACATATCCTCAATGGGGTATGCTTTAACAGAATCCTGAGTTATAAGTCTTTAGGTTAAGAACTGACTGATTTACACAGGGTTGAATTGTCTGTTTTTCACAAACTGCAGGTTGGGTCTATCAAAACACCTTTTGGGTGATTTTTACCACTTCCGGTTGCTCCAGGAAGCTTAGAATCAACACAGGTAGACCTCATAGTGGTCTGATGGATTGCTATCGAAGACAGGTTCATAAGACATTCATAACCCACATAGGCACCAGGTTGAATTTAGGGGAGCAGGCAATGTATTCCTATGGGGAGAGATTTCATAGCAAACGGTTTGATGTAAATACCCTGTTTTCACTGTTAAAGGTTAATGCCACACAGTCACGGTTAGGCTTGCTCAGATCGGGAGGACCTTAGGAACATTCCTGAAGTTGAATTGTGCTTCTAACCCAAACGGGTCTGCCGCTGTCACCCAAAATCAGCTGACATTTAGGGCCAGGCTTCATTTTGCGCCTACTTTTTTGCACGGTCTATGAGGTCAGAGCGAGCTACAGTCAAGTGGGGCGTCTCGTTGAACTCGGCACGGCCTAGAGACTATGGTGATGCCCTTTTTAGTGTTGATTTCAGTCTGTCATTTTGGTGATGTTTCAGCCCTATTCAAACATATTGCAAATGTACAAAAGTCAACGAGCAAGTCAGCGTCAATCAATCAATTAGATATCATTCTGACACCAAACTGATAAAAACTGACACCAAACCCACTTTTCCCATCTCATTTAGAAGCCAACAATCACATATATCAGGGCAGGCTCAAAATTCTGTTTAAATCATAGTACAAATGTAACGTTACGTTCTAGCTGCGGGTCCAGTTCCGACATTATGTGTCGGCCTAGCTGAGGCGACCCCGAATCTCGAGTTTCGGCTCGATAGGTCATTTGGAGTCCGAGCAGCGACCTTAATTGGTGCTGAAAATCCACGTTTTCCGGGCGTTGCTACGGGGTCCTTGAATGAGCTATCGGACAGAAACGTTAGGGTCCGTCTCTATGGGCCGAGGCGGTTCTAATGCACCTAGCCTTGTGACTCTGGGACTTTTAGAAATTTTGTAATTTCGTGATGTAAAAATGAATTTAAAATATTGCAAATGTACGAGGCCGTTTCTCGGCCTGAAAACCTTCTAGAGCCCCGTAGCTCACCGTGCACGATCGACTAAAGGTCTAGAATGGGTTTCTAAAGTTTCAGAGCTCTAGGTCTGACAGTTCTTTAATAGTTCGAACAAAAGTAACTATTGCAGGCAGTGTCTGTCTGTAAGCCCCTCACTGTGTCATTCCCCATTGACTGTGCATGTGTGTGATTTCAGAAAATCACAGAAAATCACAGAAATCACGTAGAGCTCCAAAACCCACTTTAACGGATCCGTCTGAACACGCAGCATCTGGATCCATAACTTTTTGGGGGAAAAAAAATATTTTTCTCAACATTACGAATTGGACATTTGACAATTAATTTAAAATTAAAAGAGATAAATGTCTGGTTCTTTTTTTCCTTACACCGTAGGTTCATGTACTTTGACGTAAAGCTGTCAGATTGGTGCTCTATTTCCATTTTTCACCTTTAATCCCAGAAAATAGGCCTTATCTCAAAAACCGTGAGTCCCTGACGCCATTCTGTTTCGGGCCAACTGCCCATATGGCCAAACCCATGCCCACCAAGTTTCGTCTTCAAAGTGTTTTCGGTTTAGGAGAAAAAGCCAGGTCAATTAGGTGTATGTTTTGTACATTTGCAATATGAAGGCATTCGCCATCTGGTGGGATTAACATGAAGGGCGGAAAAATGAAAAAAATGAATTTATTTTATTAAACGGACATCGAAAGTCGGAGAAAGTTCGTTTGATGACTTCCTGGAAGATTTGGCCCTAAGGCACGTCCCGACGGCGTCGGCTTATTTTAGAAACAATTTCGGACGTCTAGTAAGGGAGCGTACATTTGCAATATGCAGTTTCTCATCAAACATACAGCAAATGCCATCCGCGTCCCTTATGTAGGAAATGCTTACAATGAGTGCATACTACATTTTAAAGATTTTTTTCTCCCTCATCACATCATTTGTGTTGGAAATATGTGGATTTCCAAGTTCCTACATGGAAGGTTTGCCCAGTTGATACCGGAGAAAATATTTTCTCTGTTTTTCCGGTGAACCAAGGACATTAAAATCTGAACCCTTAAGAAAGCACACAGTACAGTGTTCTATGGTGTAATGGTTATCACTCAGGACTCTGAATACTGCAATCTGAATTCAAGTCTCGGTAGGACCTGCAATTTCAATTTATACACCTCTGTGAACAGCAGTATAGCTGTCCAAAGATTTGATGTCAGTTGGAAGTGTCTGCAACTCACGAAGGACGGATGTTCTGCATCTGGCTACTAAAATACAGCTTTTTTTTGTACAACATCCAAATATACTTAGCATCTGGTTCTATGGTGTTATGGTTAGCCCTCTGGACTTTGAATCCAGTGATCTGAGTTCAAATCTCAGTAGAATCTATCTAGATTTTGTGCTGAATTACTCACATGGCCAACCAATAATCTCAAATCCAGCTGTTTATCTGAACAAATGACAGGAAAATCTGAACACTTCAATAATTATTCTGTATACGGTTCTAAGGTGTAATGGTTATTGCTCTGAAACCTTCAAGTCTCGGTAGGACCTACAATTTGAATTTATACACCTCTGTGAACTGCAGTATAGCAGTCCAAAGATTTGTCAGTTGGAAGTATCTGCAACTCATGAAGGACTGAAGTTCTGCATTTGCTAACTAAAATGAAGATTTTTTTTTGTACAACTTCCAAATGTAGTTATCATCTGGTCCTATGGTGTAATGATTAGCACTCAGGACTCTGAATCCTGTGATCTGATACTAAATCTCGGTAGGACCTACCCTCCTTTGGCAGTGACATACTCCTCTCCTGTCAACTTTATTATAGTTGTGTGTGAAAGAAACAAGTGGGTGGGAGTCGATAAGAGGTCTTTGGTACGAAGGAATGGCTAGCCTAAAGGAAATGCTTACAATGAGTGCATAGTACATTTTAAAGATTTTTTTCTCCCTCATCACATCATTTGTGTTGGAAATATGTGGATTTCCAAGTTCCTACATGGAAGGTTTGCCCAGTTGATCCCGGAGAAAATATTTTCTCTGTTTTTCCGGTGAACCAAGGACATTAAAATCTGAACCCGTAAGAAAGCACACAGTACAGGGTTCTATGGTGTAATGGTTATCACTCAGGACTCTGAATCCTGCAATTCGAATTCAAGTCTCGGTAAGACCTGCAATTTCAATTTATACACCTCTGTGAACAGCAGTATAGCTGTCCAAAGATTTGATGTCAGTTGGAAGTGTCTGCAACTCACGAAGGACGGATGTTCTGCATTTGGCTACTAAAACGCAGCTTTTTTTTGTACAACATCCAAATATACTTAGCATCTGGTTCTATGGTGTTATGGTTAGCCCTCTGGACTTTGAATCCAGTGATCTGAGTTCAAATCTCAGTAGAATCTATCTAGATTTTGTGCTGAATTACTCACATGGCCAACCAATAATCTCAAATCCAGCTGTTTATCTGAACAAATGACAGGAAAATCTGAACACTTCAATAATTATTCTGTATACGGTTCTAAGGTGTAATGGTTATTGCTCTGAAACCTTCAAGTCTCGGTAGGACCTACAATTTGAATTTATACACCTCTGTGAACTGCAGTATAGCAGTCCAAAGATTTGTCAGTTGGAAGTATCTGCAACTCATGAAGGACTGATGTTCTGCATTTGCTAACTAAAATGAAGATTTTTTTTTGTACAACTTCCAAATGTAGTTATCATCTGGTCCTATGGTGTAATGATTAGCACTCAGGACTCTGAATCCTGTGATCTGATACTAAATCTCGGTAGGACCTACCCTCCTTTGGCAGTGACATACTCCTCTCCTGTCAACTTTATTATAGTTGTGTGTGAAAGAAACAAGTGGGTGGGAGTCGATAAGAGGTCTTTGGTACGAAGGAATGGCTAGCCTAAAGGAAATGCTTACAATGAGTGCATAGTACATTTTAAAGATTTTTTCTCCCTCATCACATCATTTGTGTTGGAAATATGTGGATTTCCAAGTTCCTACATGGAAGGTTTGCCCAGTTGATCCCGGAGAAAATATTTTCTCTGTTTTTCCGGTGAACCAAGGACATTAAAATCTGAACCCGTAAGAAAGCACACAGTACAGGGTTCTATGGTGTAATGGTTATCACTCAGGACTCTGAATCCTGCAATTCGAATTCAAGTCTCGGTAAGACCTGCAATTTCAATTTATACACCTCTGTGAACAGCAGTATAGCTGTCCAAAGATTTGATGTCAGTTGGAAGTGTCTGCAACTCACGAAGGACGGATGTTCTGCATTTGGCTACTAAAACGCAGCTTTTTTTTGTACAACATCCAAATATACTTAGCATCTGGTTCTATGGTGTTATGGTTAGCCCTCTGGACTTTGAATCCAGTGATCTGAGTTCAAATCTCAGTAGAATCTATCTAGATTTTGTGCTGAATTACTCACATGGCCAACCAATAATCTCAAATCCAGCTGTTTATCTGAACAAATGACAGGAAAATCTGAACACTTCAATAATTATTCTGTATACGGTTCTAAGGTGTAATGGTTATTGCTCTGAATCCTTCAAGTCTCGGTAGGACCTACAGTTTGAATTTATACACCTCTGTGAAC